>OX422211.1:405725260-406090260 GCA_949130495.1 Sambucus nigra
GTAGTTTTGCTCTTTCGCGAAAAAAGTATCTTGTAGTGTTCCTTGAGACTAGTATGGGCCACGTCCTATTGGTATACATCTTTCTGTTGTGCTTTATAATTTCATTATAACTCGTAATGTTCTGACACTTTTCTTTTGCTCGACCTTTTTGCAGAGAAGAAAGCTCCCAAATTACCAGCAGCTTTGAAATAGCTTGTGTTGAATACTTGCACGCCCGACCGAGTTGTGTTAGAGAAACTTTTCTCGATGAGAAAATTTATTGAGCTTGGATATAATAATCCTCCTAGAGGTTCTCCCCTAGAGATGAATAGATAACCTTGTGGTTGAGGGTAATGTTTTTCATTTTATATATAACGTTCTTCATTAGCGACATGTGCGCGGCCTAGTTTTCATTTACATTTACTCTTTGTGACCGCATGTCCCGTGTAATTCCTCCCTTTTCATAGTGATTTCATTTTTTGAGTGTAATATCCGGTGAGGATTGAAATTATGCACGCTTTAATGCTTATTCGATTTATATAAGTTTTTTCCAAATCATACTTTGCATGTGCTCGCTCCCCTCCCTCTTTTAAGGTTTCAATTCTATAGAGTTCGTTCCACAACGTTAATAACTATGAACTTTTGGGTGAATACGTTAACTATGATAATTAGGTGTTTGAAATATTTTTCGTTATTTTTGAGCTTGTCTTATGTTGGTGATTAGGAGTTTTTTGAGGAAACTATTATGTTTGTGGGTTTCATCCCTGAAAATCGTCACAAGACGACACTCATCCACTAGGGTAATCTAGGGGTTTAACAGCTTATTGCATATGCTAAATGCAATTGTTCACCTGCAAAAGTGGCAGTTTCCCCCTTTATACATATCTCCTCCCTTGTGGTTTACTTGTAGTCTAGTTTCTTTTTATTTCATTGCTAGGGACTAGCAATGTGTAAGTTAGGGGGGGTGATTTATCTCGAATATTGCATTTATTTACCCCTTTTAATTCTGCATTTTTGCCCCCTTGGGTAACTTTATTACTATATTTATGCTCATTAACAAGACAACTTCGTTTATATATGTTTATATGCTTTGCAAGGTATAATTAAGCTTTTGTAGGTATTAAAGTGCTTAGCGTGAAGTTTGGTTGCGTTTCGGAATTGTTTCGTCGCAAAAGGAAACTTCAAGGGCATATTGGTCTTTTTAATCGCACTATTTTGTATGCAATGAATTTTTCAACATGTATATCATCAAATTATTTTTTCATGGCCACATACCGTGCATCATTCTGACCCCGAATGAGGAAGTTATGCTCATTTCCGTAAGGCTTTGATATTTTTTCTACTTCAAGGGAATTTTGGTAATGTAATAAGGCATAATTTAGAGGGTTTCAAAGCATAATCATGTAGATAATTAAATTGTCTTCGCATCGATTCCGATTATGTATCATTCCGATTCCGTATGAGGAAGCTATCGTCGTTTCCGTGCGGCGTTCCTAGAATTGGATCGAAGCAGAATCAGCACTGTCAGGGCCAAATCGATTCGGAATTTTGCCGAATCGATTTAGCTACAGTAAACATTCCCTTAAGAGGGAGACTTCATTTTTACACTTCTTGGGTAAAACTTTGGGGGGGGGGGGGGGGGGAGCTTTCCCTCTCCTCTCTTTGGGTTAATACCCACTTTATAAGTATACTTTACTATTCATCATCATCTTCCTTAAATGCATGCTTTATTTCCTTATTTTCTTGTTTGTTATTTACTTTTCTTGCTTGATTAATTAGTTTTTGCTTGTTAATTCTTGTTGTCCTTAGCTAATTAGTTGTTTTACTTAGTTCAGTCATGTCTTGTAGCTAGTTAGTGGGTTGGGGTCATTTCTCCACCATTGATGGGCGTCGAGCTCTGAAAGTTAGGTCTTGGGTAAAATTGCATTTAATTGAAACCTCGTGTATTAATGTTGGTATATTACGCATTTAACTTTATTTATCACGCAACGTTAGTGTTTAAAGCGATATTCCGAAATTAATCTACGTGTGACCATTTTGATTAAATGTTTTATCTCGCATTTTTGGATTAAATTCCTTCATGGTGATTTTTATAATTAATTGAATATGGTCGGTTAAATATTTTCGAGCCAAAATTCTAATTATGCGTATTTAGCCCATGGTGGGGATGTGACCCTATTCCCGTTTTTCGTTCTTAATTGGTCTTAATTGGTATTTAACTTCTTATTTTTTACATTCTCCCTTTTAATTTCTTATCATCTTTTATTTTCCCCCTTTTTAAGTATTAAAACAATTTAATCCTAAATACCGTTCCGTGTGGATTCGATCCCCACTTGTTGCTACACTTCCATTTTTAGTGTGCCAAGTTGTGGTATCTTTTTTATATAGGGCGTAAACACCCAACGACATGTTTTAAATACGAAGTTTACGCCTCATCAAAAACCATTGTCGGGGAGTGTTTTGTTATAGATTGTAGTTGATTTACTATTTCATTATGTTTCTTTTATTCATATTTGTATTTTTTATTTTCCCCTTTCTTTTTGACTTGTGCTAGATTATTTCAAGAAATTGAAATTTTGGTGCTCGACGTTTTGTTGCATTGCCTAATTTGAAATGTATAGCTATAACTCATTAAATAACCTTAATTATAATGAGAATAGTTTTCCAAGTTATACTCCCAATACTGTGAGAGAATGCCTACGAATTCTTGTAAATGAGTGCATTGAGCGTGAAATTCAAGAATATGTAAGTAATCCCTCATCATCTTGTGAGGAAACTTTGGGAAGCAGGGACTTCGTTAGCTATGATCAAACCTTATAAGAAGATGTTTTGTCTTATTATTGTTTTGATCAGGAGTAAATGATAAAGGAATCGAATGACCGATTCGAGAGTTCTGAAGCATGGTATTTAGAAATTAACGCCCAACTCGGTGAGATTATTACTTATTGACAAAGGTCGGCTGAGGTTGAAACATGCGTTTCACCTCCACCCCTTTTTGAGGAAGAAATAATGGAGAGTGATCCAAGCACTTTCAAATTTCAACCTCTTATTAATTCTTCTGATTGTATTGAGGTTGATGGTCCTTCCTTTTCGTTATTCCATACTATTCTCGAACCGTTAAATTCATCACAAGGATCGGTTGGAAGTCTTGAGGACTCTGACCCGATTCTTGAACGGGAATGTTATTTTGATTTGCTTCATCTCATGGGTTTTTCGCCTGCACTTGCCCTGCCTCCCCTTCCAATTAAAAAACCATGGGGATGTGTTTTAATTTTCTAGAGATCATTGTGGTCTTGTCTCCCGTTTTATCCAAATCCTCCATCGTCCCCCAAAAATTTATAATTGGCGATGGTTCATTTTTTATGCCACATGCTTTCCGTTGTTCAAACGAAATTCTTATTTTCTAGGAGGCATGTATGCAAGGGAGGGTCCACCGTTTATCCTTCAAAGCCCAATCGTATTTTGGTTGGATCCTCAAAATTTTTGACTTCTAGTGTATAGTTAGAAGTTAAAATTGTAGGTTGTAATTATTTTTTTATTTCTTTATTTTTTCTCTCTTTTTAATTGTAGTCTAGTGTAATTAATTAAACTTTTTTTTATTCTTTTTGTTATGCTTTTTACTAACTTGTTTTGTAGATTCAATGGACTTGTGTTCCGAATATCACTCCATTGTAGGTAATATCTTTCTTTTCCTCTCTTATGTTGTGTTCTTGCTTTACATTGAGGACAATACAACATTTAAGTTAGGGGGTGTGGGATATTATATCCATTCATTAGTAGTTTAATTAATTTGATCACATGTTATTCACGAAGCATGCCTTTTTGTAAAAAAATGAAATTTTTTAAAAATATTTTCTTTCTTTTTTCTCCTTTGTTGGCCTTTTTGCCTTTGTTTTCGATGATAAATTTTAATAAATGCCCGATCCAATAGACAATTAAATGATGCATGTTCTCTATTTTATAAGTTATTAGACGTTAGTCCTCAAATCATTGATATTATGAATAACTTCATGAATTCAACTTTAACCCATGAGCACATGAACTTTTCTTGTTTTATTGATTTGGTTTAAGATTTTTATAACTCGGTAATATTTTGTTGCATTGTATATACTTGCACCGAGTGAGCTTTGGGTTTTTCTTTGTTTATGAGTGTTATACACTACTTTTTCCTCCTTGAAAACATTAAATTCATCGCTAATCTCCCTATTCCTTCGTTTGATCGTTCATTAATTGAGTTCATTTATGAAATGTGTTACTTGAGCATGATTTTCAAAGTCGTTTTGACTCGAGAATTGCATAAGCTTTAGGAAATAATCATAGTCCATCTTTGTTATACTACCCATATTGACCTTGACCACACCTTATATATTTCCCTAGTCAATCTCTTTGAGCCTTAATATAGACTTTCGTTTCACTACCCAAAACCCTATAATGAACTCCATGTTGGAGTTATAATCCATATATATCACATTCCCTACCTTTGTTTGGAATCATACTTGGGATTGAATGATGTTCGTGTTACGTGGTTGCAATTAAGCATGTGAGAGTGAAAAAAATGAAGAAAAAGGTGTAGTGAAAAAGAAAAGAAAAGTGAAAAAGCAAAGAAAAACAAAAGAAAACATGAGAAACAAAAGAAAGAGGAAGTTGTACATAGTGTTCAATAATCCTTTATCGCTCTCCAAATTTTATATTTAATACTTGTTATGGAAATCATATTCCAATTTTGAAATTGCCCGCAATTTTCCATTATCCCGAGTTTTCATCCCCGAACACTTTGAATCCGTATATATTTCCTCTGTTTCATAACCTTAACCCCAAACCTACATTACAACCCTATAAAGTCCTATGTGATTCTAGGGAAAATTTTATTTGAATGTCATAATGGTTTTGATAATCTATGGAAATACATTTCGCCTCCTTTAATGACGGTATCTTTCATTGAGATTACACATTTTTCATTTTATATATAGCATTCTTCATTAGCGACATTTGTGCGGCCTAGTTTTCATTTACATTTACTCGTTATGCCTCATGTCCCCTGTATTACCTCCCTTTTCATAGTGATTTCATTTGTTGCGTGTAATATCCAGTGAGGATTGAAATTATGCACGCTTTAATGCTTATTCGGTTCATATAAGTTTTTGCCAAATCATACTTTGCATGTGCTCGCTCCCCTCCGACTTTTAAGGTTTCAATTCTATGAAGTTCATTCTAAATGTTACTAACTACGAACTTTTGGGTAAATTTGTTCACTTTGTTAATTACGCGTTTGAAATCTTTTTCGTTATTTTTTAGATTGTCTTATGTTAGTGATTGGTCATATTTTGGGGAAACTATGATGTTTGTGGGTTTCATCCTTGAAAACCCTCACGAGACGACATTCGTCCACTAGGGTAACCTAGGGGTTTAACGGCTAATTGCATATGTAAATGAAATCGTTTGCAAGCGAAAGTGGCATTTATCCCCTTTGTACATATGTCCTCTCTTGTGGTTTACTTCTAGCCTTTTTTCTTTGCATTTCATTGATAGGGACTAGCAATGTGTAAGTTTGGGGGTGTGATTCATCTCGAATATTGCATTTATTTACCCCTTTTACTTATGCATTTTAGCCCCCTCGGGTACCTTAATTACTATATTTATGCTCATTAACTAGACAACCTCTTTTATATATGTTTATTTTCTTTACGAGGTATAATTGAGCTTTTGTAGGTATTAAAGTACTTAGCATGAAGTTTGGTTGCGTTTCGGGATTATTTCGTCTCAAAGGACACTTTAAGGGCATTTTGGTCATTTTAAACTCACAATTTTGTATGGAATAAAGTTTCCAACATGTATATCATCAAATTACCTTTTCATGGCCACCGATCGTGCGTCATTCTGACCCCGAATGAGGAAGTTATGCTCATTTTTGTAAGTTTTCAGTATTTTCTTCTACTTCAAGAGAATTTTGGTAATTTTATACTGCATAATTTGGAGGATTTCAAAACATAATCATGTAGAGAATTGAATTATCTTCGCGTCGGTTCTAACCACGCATCATTCCAATTTCGTATAAGGAAGTTCTAGTCGTTTTCGTGTGACGTGCCCATAATTGGATCTAAGCAGAATCAGCACTATCAGGGCCAAATCGATTCGGAATTTCGCTGAACCCATTTGACTACAATAAAAGTCCGCAAATTTGTATTTCTGTATGGGTTTTTGGTGGGGTATTTATTGGAAAATATTTCCGTAGGTGGGAGACTTCATTTTTACCCTTCTAAGTGTAAGGACATTTTTGTCCATTATCAATTTGTATGTCGTACGCCGTTACACCGTTGAAGAAACTCAAGATCGCATCTACATCAACGGATCCGAATATCAAAGTGTCTTCAACATCATAGCCTCTACGAGAATGAACTTGGTAAAGTTTTGTTTTTAAGTTCCTTAAAGTTCATACTTAGTATTGGGAAATTTTTATAAAATTTTCAAGCAAAATGAGGCTTTTAAAAGTTTTTTATTTTTCTGGGAAAACCGGACCGGTCCGCCTCCCTACCGGACCGGTCCTCCCTCTACCCGGACCGATCCGACTTGCTGAAGATCCAGTAGACCCCGGACTGATTGCGAACCGAAGAAGCCAAATTTTAAAAGAACCAATCTGAGGTCGGACCGATCCGCCTCCTAGCCGGACCGGTCCGCCTGGGATAAACTCGATCAATTCCGTGAGTTTTTTATCCACCAACTTATTTTTCCTATATATATACCTTTTTCGGTGGTATATTTTTTTTAAGTCTTTGAGAAAACGTTTCTAAGAGTTAAAACATAACAAGACTTCAATTTTTTGATGTGCCAAACATCTTTTTGATTCACACACAAAAATCCCAATTACTTTTGTGAATCTTTTGGAACCCTAGAACACAAACTTTGTTGTTGTTCATCTTTGTGGAGAGATCTTTGCAACCGAGGACTGCGTGTCATTGCTGAGGGAGTCTCTACAAAGTATTATGGTTGCGTGTCATTGAGGAGAGCTGCGGTTGTTCCTTTGTTGTTTGGGTTGCGAGTCCTTGGAGGGTGCTGCGTGTATTCTCTTGCTGAGTTCAAGACTGCGTGTTTTTGTGGGTTGGCTGCGCGTTGATCCATTGCATATTTCTCTATGTAATTGTAAGTTGCGACTTGTATATTCATAGTGAAATAAAGGTTTTACCCGAAAGGTTTTTTTTCCTGAAATCTGTGTCTCATCATATTTTTGTGTCACATGCTTTATTAATTTATGGGTTGACACACGCACCTTAGATGCATGTTTAGGGACTCTAATTAAATAAGGCTTACGTGGAAACTTGCGAATCTAGTTTTATCAATTATCACACAGTTCGCACTCTCCACTAAGGTTAGAACTTTGGGGGTTTTGTTGGAAGCCTTCCCTCTCCTCTCTTTGGGTCATACCCACTTCGTAATTATACTTTATTATTCATCATCATCTTCCTTTAATACGTGCTTTATTTCCTTATTTTTCTTGTTTGTTAGTTAATTTTCTTTCTTGATTAATTAGTTTTTGTTTGTTAATTCTTGTTTTCCTTAGTTAATTAGTTGTTTTACTTAGTTTAATCATGCCTTATAGCTAGTTAGTGGGTTGGGGTCATTTCTCCGCCATTGATGGGTGTCGAGCTCCGAAAGTCAAGTCTTGGGTAAAATTGCATTTAATTTAAACCTCGTGTATTAATGTTGGAATATTACGCATTTAACTTTCTTTGTCACCCAATGTTAGTGTCTAAAGCGATATTCCGAAATTAATCTACGTGTGACCATTTTGATTAAATATTTTATCTCGCATATTTGGATTACATTCCTTCATGAGTGATGTTTATAATTAATTAAATATGCTCGGTTAAAAATTTTTGAGCCAAAATTCTAATTACGCGTATTTAGCCCATAGCAGGGATGTGACCCTATTCCCATTTCTCATTCTTATTTGGTCTTAATTAGTATTTAACTTCTTATTTTTCCATTCTCCCTTTTAATTCCTTATCAGCTTTTATTTTCCCCTTTTCTAAGTATTAAAACAATTTAATCCTAAATACCGTTCCCTATGGATTCGATCCCTACTTGTCGCTACACTTCCATTTTTAGTGTGCCAAGTTGTGGTATCTTTTTATATAGGGCATAAACACCCAACGACATGTTTTAAATACGAAGTTTACACCTCATAAATGCCCCTAATTTTAAGTTTCTTAGGTGTTTTAATGCTGACGAGTTATGGAATATGGTGTAGCACCAAATGCTTCAGGTAAATTCTCAACCAGACTTATATTTTCTTAGCTTTGTTGAAGTATTTTTTTTCTTTTGCATAGTACCAAATACTTTATCCTCTTTCAGGATGCGATGGGTGCTGCCATTTGAGAAAGTAGCATCATTCCAAAATGCTTACGACGATTCGAAAGAGGCCAACTCTAAACTCCTTAAGCATTAAGAGACCAAGGAATTAAAGGCTGCTAAGTATGACTATAACAAGGTCTGTACTGCGCTTAAAGAGAAAAATGATAATTTCATAGAAAATGTTGAAGTGATTAGGCATAAATTCTTCCCATTTATCCCCTTAATTTAGAGACTTTTATCGCTCTGCAAAGTGTAATTCGAGTGGATTTATCTCATATCATCGCTATTGACAATTTCTAATTAGTACGCCGAGTTTCGTGCATTTCCTATCTATTTTGCAGGTATTCAGTGCACAAGGAAGGATCGGCATCCTAATCCGAGTTCCAGACCAAAAGTTACACATCTTCAAAAATACAAGGAAGAAAAGTTCCTGAAAAGATGGAACCGAACTGGATGGGTTGGAAAACGAACTGATCCCATCCTGGGAAACCTCCTGTAAAGCCTGAAGAGATGGAACCGAACCAGATGGGTTGGAAAATGAACCAATCCTATGCTTGAAGAACTTCCTGTAAAGCAATGAGAGATGGAACCGAACCGAAGAGAAGGAAAATGAACCAAACCGGTTCACGGGAAAACTTTTGTCAAAGATGGAACTGAGCCGAATCACCTTAAGGGGATCGGTTCGGGTATCGTAAATTCGAACTTATCCACTTGTAAAATTAGATTCTTGCATGGTTGAAACTCTTATAAAACGTAGAGTATATATTTTAAACACCTCCAAGACATTGAGGAGGCTTCTAATTCGTTAGAAAAGCATTGTAATTAGTTTAGAGATTTGATTCCAGTTTTGCAATTCAAGTAATATCATTCTAATTTGTGCTTTCATTATTGCAGTATTTATTTCTTTAGAGAGTTTTTCCAATCTTCTTCTTCTTCATTCATTAGTAAAAATGTTTTCTTTCATCCAAAACGTGTTTTCTTCTAGTTTTAATATGTCCGACTAAGTTTTCAAGGGTTGGGGTGCATGAACCCCGCCCGATGTAATTCATGATAGTGGAAAAAGATGTTGGAATTAAAACCCTAGATGAATTGTATCGTAGTTAATATGATACTACTTTAATTCAACCTTTGCTTACATGCTATACGGGCTACGATCCCTCATATATGTAATACTTAGGAGAAATTAAGACCGAATTTTAATCCAACCTTTGCTTACATACTATGCGGGCTATGATCCCTCATATATGTAATACTTAGGAGTATTAAAACATCGGATTCATTTAAAGCTTTAATTCTGAATCTAGTGTTGTACGAAGTGAATTACTAGGGTGTGGGGGATTGTAACCCGGCCTATCTTTCTCATCTTATAGTTAACGTTTTAGTTAAATCATCATCAGCCTTTTAGTTAATTTAGAGTAATTGCACTTCATTTAGTCCCGATTTTAGTAATTAATCATTTTCAAAATTGCATCTAGTTGTAGTTGTTTCACAAATCAAATCACCTTTTCATTCGTTTTAGAGTCAAAGTTAGGTTTCCATTGCCTGTCCAACATCGTTACGACTTCGTTCGTCCTATTTCCCTAAGGATCGATACCCGACTTGTCGGATTATTACTTAAGCGACACGCTTGCACTTGAGCTTAAATAGAACGCACACTAGACACATTTGTGGTCGCGTCAAGTTTTTAGCGCCGTTGTCGTGGAGTTAGGTAGACTTAGGTTAGATCAGTCAATCTAGAACTTTGACCCAAAATTTCCAAAAATCCAAAAACATTAAAAAAAATCATTATCTCTCGAAGCCCTTTAATGCAAAATCCTGAACACACTCAAACTCCTCATAACGCTCCAACTCGAGTTCAGGAAAATCCAATCGTTGAATACAACTCTGAAAGCCCCCACACACCTCGCGTTCCACAATTCTGGTTTCTAATTCCTACACTCGAGCACTCTATCAGTAGATACACCCTGAGTCGAACTTCGAGTCACACATCTAGGACATTGAGTGAGTACACCGAGTCATTTTAAGAGAGTACGAGCGCAATGCCTATGCAACGAGTTTCGGTACTGGAGAGGGAGATCACCCCTATCGTCCTATGAAAGACTTACTCTTTCTTGAGTGGACTGTCACCCCTAGTTGCATTTTACTTCCATATACTGCCTGTCAGTTCCACTTTCGATGATACAGATTCTCCCTACGTTTCATGGCATGGATTCAGAGAAACCATACCTGCATATTCGTGAGTTCGAAGAGGCATGTGATACATTTGGTGATCAAACTTGCACGCAAGATGTCATTCGCCTAAAGCTTTTTCCTTTCTCCTTAAAGGATAAAGACAAGACCTGGCTATGGTGTCTACCCCCTAACTTTGTCACTTCCTGTAGAGATATACAGTCTAAGTTTGTCTCAAAATTCTATCCGTATCACAAGACAAACTCTGCCAAGGCTCAAATCCAAGATTTCTGACAACACAATAATGAGTCTTTTGACAGATGTTAGGAACGGTTCCGAGAGTTAGTAAGCGCATGTCCCCATCATGGTTTTGACAAACACCTAGTGATATCTTTCTTCCATAATGGGTTGACAATAGCTTCCAAAAAACTTGTTCAAACGATGTGTGAAAGACCCTTTTGGGATTTAGATGCATGCGATGCCAAGGCCCATCTTAAGTATATCGCAGAGACTACTCAAGCGTGGGACACATCTGATCCCAACCAAGCTCGACCTAGACAACCATCTACTAATCAAACTGCCTCCGGTCTATATCATTTGGATAGAAATACCTTAATAGACCGTCTATTTTATCAGTTTCAGAGAGATATGAAAGAGTGGTTTGATGGTCGATTGCGAAATATCTTCGAATCCAGCCATGGCTCGAAAGAAAAAGTGTGTGTTATCTGTGAGGGGGGCCACTCCATAATAGCCTGCCTGACGATCTCTTCCTACAAGGCCATGTTCACCGAGCAGGTGGATGTTATAGGAGGATTCAAGGGGAATTTTAATTCCCCGCATGGGAACTCTTACCACCCTTCGTGGAGAAACCACCCTGGTTTCAACTATGGGCAACCACAAGCTGCGATGAACCCACATTCACAGGTTGTCCCACCTTCACCACCTCCTCAATACCAATAAGCGCCACCACCTCCAACCCCATATGTAGCTCCATAGTGGAGGAGACTCGAGGATACAATGAACCAATTCATAAATTCTCAAGGTGCACACAATGCTCGATATGAATACTTGTTCACCGAAATAAATGCAAACATCTCCAAGATGTAAGACGCATTGAGCATCCAAGAGAAGGGTAAGTTTCCTGCCTAAGGCCAAAGACCTCCCCAAGGTCAACCTAGTGTTAGCTCCACCTCTACCGAATAGCAGGAGCACTGTCAAGTTGTAACCACTCTTCGTAGTGGGAGAGTTGTTTATTTATCACCTCCCCCACACGCTATTTTAAAAGACAAGGAGAATTCGCCCGGCACGAAAGAGGCCGAGGATATCTCCTTGAATGGGAGTGAACAGTAAAATACTAGTGAGCCCGAGGTAGTTGTAAAACCACCCTCCGCTGCGCCATTTCCTCAAAGGTTGGTTCCTGCCCATAAAGGAACCATAAGTGAAGAAGTGATGGAAGTGCTTAAAAACGTAAAGTTGAACTTACCTTTCCTCGATGAAATAAGGCAAATTCCATCATATGCAAAAGTCATATAGACTTATTGACGGTCAAAAGGAGGATGAAGGTGAAGAATAACGTGTTTCTAGCACAAAATGTGAGCTCAGTCTTTCTTAATGATCCCCCACTTAAATATAAAGATCCCGGTCCCCCGCCATTTCCTGCACCATTGGAGAGAACAAATTCGAAAAAGCCTTACTCGATTTAAGGGAAAGTGTCAATATCCTCCCCTATTCAATTTATAGGAAACTTGATATGGGTGATCTTAATACCATAAGGATCACTCTCTAGTTAGCAAATCGAATTGTGAAGATACCAAGGGGTATAATTGAGGACATGATAGTCCAAGTGGACACTTTCTACTTCCCATTAGATTTTGTCATTTGGGACACGAATCCCTCCTTCGCCTCGAAAAATCATGTTCCCATCATCCTTGGATGCCCATTCTTATCCATGGCTAACGCAGTTATCCATACTAAAAATGGGCAGATGCAACTCATTTTTGGGAATATGACTCTAGAAATAAACATCTTCAACATAGCCTAACAAGTCGGGGAAGAAGATGATCTTCACGCAGTGACCTTAATTGAGGAGATTGTAGAAGAGAACTTTGAGGAAAATTACTGTGGAGACGCCTTAGAAGCATGCCTAGCTTCTAGTTATGAGAGTGAGGGATCCTACACCGAGTTTGAGAGGGAGATAGATGAGTTGAGAGGCTTACTCGATGAGAGAGCGTCGGACGAGGACGCGAGAGATGCTAATTGGGTTTCTCGATTCAAAGAGTTACCACTAAGAGAAGCAAGCATGGTGCCCTCTAGAGATACATTCCCGACTCTCGAGTTGAAGAAACTACCCTCCAATGTTAAATATGTTTTCCTAGGTAAAAGTGATACATTTCCTGTTATTGTCTCCTCTAGCTTAGATGAAGAGCAGGAGGGTAAACTATTAAAGATTTTGAGGAAGCACCAAAGTGCTTTTGGTTGGTGCATAGCTGATTTAAAGGGTATAAGCCCTCTAATTTTCACCCACAAGATTCACCTCGAAGAGGATGTTAAGCCCTCGATAGAAATGCAAAGATGGCTAAACCCCGCAATGAAAGATATGGTGAGAGCTAAAATTATAAAGTTGTTAGATGCCGGGATTATCTACCCAATCTCAAATAGCAAGTGGGTGAGCCCCATTCAAGTATTCCCGAAGAAGTCGGGCATGACTGTGATTAAAAATGCCAAGGGAGAGTTAGTTCCCTAATGTACCACTACTGGGTGGCGCGTTTGCATTGATTACCGGAAACTCAATGCGGGAACTAGGAAAGACCATTTCCCCTTGCCATTTATTGATCAAATGCTTGAAAAAGTAGCGGGCCGCCCCTATTATTACTTCCTAGATGGTTATTCCAGATATAACAAAATTAAGGTAGATGTACTTGATCAGGAGAAGATGACCTTCACTTGCTCCTTTGGAAAGTTTACCTACAAGCATATGCCATTTGGCTTGTGTAATGCATCGGTGACCTTTCAAAGGTGAACGTTAAGTTTATTCAGTGACATGGTTGAGAGAGGGCTAGAGGTATTTTTGGACGACTTTAGTGTTTTTGGCACCTCTTTCGACCTATATTTAGCCAATCTTGAGAAAGTACTCCCCGGTGTGTGGAAAAGAACTTAGTGCTGAATTGAGAAAAATGTCATTTCATGGTAACCGAGGGTGTATTCTTGGCCACATCGTGTCATCCAAAGGGATAGAGGTTGATAGAGAAAAAATATATGTCATAACTGACCTACCCCTGCCTAAATTGCTGAAAGACGTGCGCTCTTTTTTGGGCCACGTGGTGTTTTATAGAAGGTTAATTAAGGACTTTATTGCCCTCTCTAGACCCTTAGGCAATCTTCTTATGAAGGACACCCCATTTGAGTGGACGGAAGCATGCCAAAGAGCTTTTGAAAAATTGAAAAACATGCTTCTGTCCTCTCCCATTATGCAAGCTCCAGATTGGTCCTTACCATTCGAGCTTATGTGTGATGCTAGCGATTATGCGATAGGGGCTGTTTTGGGCCAAAGAAAAGATAACAAGGATCATGTCATCTACTACGCTAGCCGGACTCTTACCGGACCACAACTAAATTACTCCACCACGGAGAAGGAGTTGATAGCGGTAGTGTTTGCTCTTGATAAGTTTCGGTCCTATCTTATCGGTTCTCCCATCACTTATTTCACCGACCACGCGGCCTTAAAATATCTACTTGCGAAGAAATACACAAAGTCGCGCCTCATAAGGTGGATCCTACTCCTACAAGAGTTTAATCTCTCCATTAAAGATAAAAAAGGAGTAGAAAACGTCGTTGCCGATCACTTATCACGTCTATCGTCCGATGTACCTAGTGATCCTACACCCATACACGAGTATTTTCAGAATGAGCAGCTTTTTACCACCTCTTCTTTGCCCTGGTTTGCGGATATAGTGAATTATCTTGTCACGGGAGCCATCGCTCTCTATTGGACACCGCAAGATAAGAAGAGGTTCAGCAATTGGTCGCGTATGTTTTTCTATGATGATCCATTCCTTTTTAAATATTGCGCTGATCAAATCATTCGACGATGTGTACCGGATGATGAAATTCCAAAAGTCATCCAATTCTGTCATTCAAAAGCATGTGGAGGCCACTTTTTCATAAAAAAGATAACCGCTAAAATTCTCCAATGCGGTTTGTACCGGCCCACAATGTTTCGGGATGTCAACAATTGTTGCAAATCTTGCGACAAGTGTTAACGGATGGGGGCGATCACCGACGTGACATGATGCCATTAACCCCAATTCTCATCATTGAGATTTTTGACTGCTGGGGTATTGACTTCATGGGCCCTTTTCCCCCGTCCTTTGGATACCTATACATCCTAGTCGCGGTAGACTATGTTTCTAAATGGGTGGAAGCTATAGATACCAAGACTAATGACAATAAAGTGATGATAAAGTTAACATACTTTCTCGCTTCGATTCGCTTCGATGCGTCGAAAGCGATAATCAGTGATAACAGCACACACTTTTACAACAAGCCATTTGAAAGACTTATGAAAAAGTATGGTGTCATTCACAAGGTGGGAACAACATATCACCCACAAACAAATGGACATGCCAAATTGGCAAATCGTGAAATCAAGCACATACTAGAGAAGACCATCAATCCCGATCGGAAAGATTGGTCCCTTCGATTGAACGATTCTCTATGGGCCTACCATACCGCATACAAGAACCCACTCGGAATGTCCCCTTTCCGATTTGTGTATGGCAAACCTTGCCATATTCCCATTGAGTTGGAGAACAAAGTGTATTGGGCCATTAATAGATTAAATTACGATATAGACAAAGTCGGTAAAGCTCGCAAGCTTCAACTAAATGAGTTAGAGGAGATACGCAATGATGCGTATTAGAATGCCAAGATTGCAAAAGCCTGGATGAAACTAGCACATGATAAAAGTATCAGATGAAAAGAGTTTCAATCGGGACAAAAGGTACTCCTCTACAACTCCCGGCAGCATCTATTTCCGGGTAAATTGCGGTCCCGATGGACTGGTCCACTCGTTGTGAGAAGCATATTTCCCCATGGAGCAGTAGAGTTGGAAGATCCAAAAGGAGGGAACGCGTTCAAAGTCAATGGACAGCGCCTAAAGCTATATGTTGAGGTGTGCGTAGAAGAGATCGACACCATCTGGTTGTCGGACCCCATTTACGGGGTAAAGTGAGCTTGAACTAAGAGGTGGTCGCACCACCGACACGTATGGGGTGAATTCTTGTGTATAGTAGTTACGCGTAGGATAGTTAGAGTCCGTAGGTAGGTTACGAGAGGTTAGGATTAGGATCACATGCACCAACACGCACTTTATGAGGGAGTCAAGGAAGTCCAGGTGTGGGAATGCGTAAGAGAGGGTCCGAGGATGCGAATTTTTTCATCATTCTCAAGGGAAAGTGTTCTGCCTGAGGCTAACCGAACCGAATCCCCTTAGTAGGATTGGTTCGATTCTGTTAAATCGCAAAATAAAAAACCCAGAATCGGATCGGTTTGCCCCTGAACCGGATCGGTTCGGGTTCTGCAGTTTTGCTTCTTCCCCAGATGACCCCCTTCCCCCTATCCCCTCATTTCCCTCCTTTCACACCCTTCTTTCCCTCCAAACGTTTTCCCTCCAAATTCTTCCCCCCCACCCTCTCCACCACCTATAAATTACACATCTCCCCTACCATTCCCTCCACACCTCCATCACATCTCACCTCTCTAAACCTATATCTCCCATATCAACCCCTCCCAGCAATTTCAATGGCAAATCCCGCTCTTCCCCCAAAGTATATGTCTACCAAAATCTTGCCTAACGGTAATGGGGAGTACCGCTCGTACAAGGAACGCCTTTGGTATGAAAAAAAATTCAGCCTCTCCCGCCAACTGCACATCAAGCGCGTCATCAACTGGGACGAGTTTCCTCACTCGGTCACCACCCTTTTTAGTTGGAGGAGGTGGACGAAATACCTCACCGAACCACACAATGTCGTGTGGGCCGACGAGGTCCGATCTTTCTACGGCTCTCTCGTCCTCACGGGCGAGTTTGAGGGACAAGCGTTTGTGGATGGCCACCCCATCCCATTTTCCTTGTCCATTTTAGCCCGTAAACTTGCTACCAAAGGAGTCCCACACCCGGACAACTATGACTACCCCGTTCCATGCCCCCACCATTCCAAAACAGAAATGCATCGATCGTCTCGCACCCAACGAGATTTTGGAAAGGGGCACTTTCCCCATGGGATGCCTCAATGATAAGGCACGCATTACATTTCATATTATTTGCGCCAACTTGCTTCAAACCTCGAACGACTCGGCGATGCGCCCTCGCCCAGATACCCTCATCTACCACCTTTTTTATCCCAACTTCACGATCAACCTTACCCGCGTGTTATACGCCGACATTTTGTATGCGGCCTTGGAGCAAAAAGGTGTGGTGCCACTCCCATATGCACGTCTCATCACCTCCATTCTGGCCGATGCCGATATCCAGCCACCCTGAGCCTTTACGTGCCTCCCGGAGCCCATTAGGAGAGTGTCACGCACTAGGAGCACCCAGCAAAGGGCAGCCATTCGAGCAGCCCGGGAGGTGGTCGATGTAGATGAAGACGAGGAAATCAATGTTGAAGAGCACGAGGCTCCGGATGTCGTGATGGGTGGGGAAAATGAGGAAGATCCCGGGTGCAGATTTAGATAGGTGCCTTTTGGTGGTGGAAACCCGTCTTGACGGTTTCCTCACACAATAAAATTGAGACCAAGCGGCCTATCAACGGGATCAGGAGGCCTACCTAAGGGACACGAGCATGATGCATCGTCTCTAAACCTATTTATACGAGCTCAACTTCGGTGGACCCCTCCAACTTTCTTCTATGATCCGTATGATCCCAGTGAAGCCCATGTCTGTTGTTTGCTGTTTTTGTGTTGTTGGTGGTTGTTTAAACATGTAAGTTGTATGTTCTACCCTCTCCCTTGTAACACAGGTTTTAAGTATCTAATATAAAATTCGAATTTCTGTTTTATTTGTTCGTTTTATTTTCTCACACTTTTAAATTCGTTGTGAGTTAGATTTTTGTCCTTTTTGCTTGAGGACAATGCAAAAGTCTAGTTGGGGGGGTCACAAGTGCGTCTTTCTAAAACTTCACAAATTTTCAAAAATGCCCAGAAATTTTGAAAAAAATCATAAAATTTTGAAAAATCCAAAAATATTTTTTCTTCAAAATAAAAAAAAATGGAATTCAAATTTTTCGAAAATATCATTAAAAGTTGGTTTAAAGTCTCAAATTGTAAAAACATAATACACAAAGCCGAAATTGACCAAAGATGGAAATTGAGTGAACATAGACGACTTAACGAATAAATATGGAGATTAACAAACCCCGTGAGATTCGAGCCTTTCATTATGGTGAATTTATAAATCAATCTGAGTTAATTGTTAGCTCAAAGTTTGTTTCAGCGCTCTAATAAGTCGTCGAGGATCTCAATTCTTTCGCTTTGATCGGTTATGGAAAATATGTGTGATATTGCCTTGAAAAACGTGCCAAGTAAATCTCTAAATTAAAGTAATCTCGAGACGCATATATGGTAACGCAATTAGTATTTCGGACAATGAAGTAGGCCCTCGATTGTCACCCAAAAACATTGGCCAGAAAAGTAGTGAAAATTATCCCTTTTGTAAACCCAAATTGAGTCGAATAAATTTTTCCCTCTCATTTGACAACCTGAAGAACCCCAAATTGGCCAAAAATTGTGGAAATTTATAATCCCATAATGTTAGTTCGGAACGAGCATAAAAAAGGGGGCAAGAAAAGATTTGATATGCTCAACAAGAAAAGCGTGAAAAATAGAAAAAAAGAGAAAAATCAAAAGAGAAAACGAGCGAAAGCCCGAAAAAGCAAAAATGGACATCATAAGAAAAAATTTCAATTCCAAATTTTCTTACCATTCCCATTTTACCCAATACACCTTTAACCCGAAAAAGTCCTAACCGAGTCCAAAACTGCTAAATTGGTTACCGTGTGGAGAGCTGAAACACGAAAAGAGAATAAAAGAGATTATAAATATGCATTAGAGGCAATGATCCCATTTTCTTATAACCGTAATCCGTTGATGAGATCCAGTTACTATAAAAATTCCATCTTTCAATTTGTATGCGTGAACTTGTTTCCAATACATTTACTAATATAAATCACGCATACCGAGAGGAAATAGCCACCCTTCTGAGTGACTCGTTTGTGAGAGCATCTCGTGAGATCTTGAAATCAAAACAAATTTTCGGATAAGTAACGTAATGGTCAATCGGTTGAAATTCGCAATTAAAATTTTGGCTTCGCACACACGCACTATGATTTGAGACTCTTGAACATGAATTGATGATGACTATTTTCTGAAAAAGTTTGAATTAAACAATTTTTGCACATTTTGAGTTTTCTTTGAGTCGAATTTTGTGAGTATATTCACTGCAAACCCTCACGAGACACAGCTCGTCCTACTAGCGTAACCTAGGGGGTTAAAGACTTATTGCATACGCTAAATGAAATCGCTTGCCCGCGAAAGAGGTATTCTATCCCATTTTAGAGTTGGACCATATTTTGATTCTTTTACATTGCTCCGGATGGCCAAAGTTCTAAGTTAGGGGGGCAAAATTAGGCATAAATTCTTCCCATTTATCCCCTTAATTTAAAGGCTTTTATCGCTCTACAAAGTGTAATTCGAGTGGATTTATCTCATATTATCTTTATTGAAATCTTCTAATTAGTACGCCGAGTTTCGTGTATTTCCTATCTATTTTGCGAGTAATCAGTGCACAAGGAAGGATCGACATCCTAATCCGAGTTCAAGACCAAAAGTTACACATCTTCAAAAATACAAGGAAGAAAAGTTCCTGAAAAGATGGAACCGAACCGGATGGGTTGGAAAAGGAACCGATCCTATGCTTGAAGAACTTCTTGTAAAGCACAGTGAGATGGAACCGAACTGAAGAGAAGGAAAACAAACCAAACCGGTTCAAGGAAAAACTTTTATCAAATATGGAACCAAACCGAATCACCTTAAGGGGATCGGTTCGGGTATCGGAAATTCGAACTTATCCACTTGTAAAATTAGAGTCTTGCATGGTTGAAACTCTTATAATTTGTTAGAGAAGCATTGTAATTAGTTAGAGAAGCATAACAATAAGAAACCCTAGTTTTGATTCCAATTTTGCAATTCAAGTAATATCATTCTAATTTGTGCTTTCATTATTGCAGTATTTATTTCTTTAGAGAGTTTTTCCATTCTTCTTCTTCTTCATTCATTAGTAAAAATGTTTTATTTCATTCAAAACGTGTTTTCTTCTAGTTTTAATGTCCGGCTAAGTTTTCAAGGGTTGGGGTACATGAACCCCGCCCAATGTAATATATGATAATGGAAATAGATGTTGGAATTAAAACCCTAGATGAATTGTATCGTAGTTAATATAATACTACTTTAATTCAACCTTTGCTTACATACTGTGCGGGCTACGATCCCTCATATGTGTAATACTTAGGAGAAATAAAGACCGAATTTTAATCCAACCTTTGCTTACGTACTGTGCGGGCTACGATTTCTCATATATGTAATACTTAGGAGTATTAAAACGTCGTATTCATTTAAAGTTTTAATTCTGAATCTAGTATCGTACGAAGTGAATTACTAGGGTGTGGGGGTCTGTAACCTGGCCTATCGTTCTCATCTTATAGTTAACGTTTTAGTTAAATCGTCATCAGCCTTTTAGTTAATTTAGAGTAATTGCACTTCATTTAGTCCTGATTTCAATCTGTCCAACTTCGTTATGACTCCGTTCGTCCTATTTCCCTGAGGATCAATACCTGACTTATCGAATTATTACTTGAGCGACAGGATTGCACTTGAGCCTAAATAGCACGCGCACTAGATACATTTGTGGCCTATACTGTGCTTAAAGAGAAAAATGATTATTTCATAGAAAATGTTGAAGCTTTAAGTAAGGTTGAGGAAGAGAATAAGAAGTTGAAGGAGCAAATTAAAATCAATGATGTGAAGCTCAAGAGTTTGGATGAAGCGATCGTGAAACAGTTTGAGGATCTTCAAAAAGCTAATTATGCTCTCAAAGTGGCCACTGAAGCTCTTGAGAAGGCAAATAAGGCCCTTGCCCATGCTAACAAAGAAAGACTTAGGAAGTACAAATCCTCTACTAAGCACAACATCGACCAGTTGACCGTCTTTATAGAAGGATAAGGTGAGCTGAAGAAAAGGGTCATCAAACATTATCCCGACATTATTGAGATCATCCAAACATGGGAGGGGGACGATGATGAGGCTAAAGCCTTGGTTGTTGAGCGGGAGATGATGAAGGTTGATGTTTTGGAAAGAAAAGTTATTGAGGACCAGACTAAGGTCGTAACTAACCAAATAATCGTCACTGATGCTCTGCTTATTTCTCCTACAGATGTTCCTATGGCCGAAGTTGATGTTGGTAGTGCTCCTAAGGTATGAGTTTTCTGTTCTGGTTGAATTTTTTTTCTTTCTTATTTAACTTTGTAAATACTATAAATAATTATTTGTTATCCATGTTTTGACTCTCTATGTTTTCTTATTAGTGAGAGATCATGTTATTCATGATATCTGTATGTATGCATGCATATTTGTTTTGACTTCTTGGCAATGATTTTGGTAAGCTAGATTTTTAGAAATCACTTGTAAAGTCCTCCAATGAAAATATTTTTGACGAGTAAATATGGTCGGATCTCATTGTCCTCCAAGTTAGTTCTAGTCTTATGGACTCATGGTGGGATTTTAAACCCCTGTCACGTTAACTTACTAGTTGTTTAGTGTTAGGGTAGGTCTGTTAATAGTTTAAATTTACAATCATATGGTCATATATCATCGACCTTATCTACCGTACTAGCTACCAATTTTGGACGAACATTAGTTGTCCTAAGTTAGGAGCTATCAATGCTTGTTTCAGCTTACTAGTTATGTAGACGGATCTTATCGGCTTGACCATATATCAGCGTTGGTTACCAGAATCGATCAAATGTACAATGATTTATCCTTACATTAGTCAATTATGGTCAGATCTTGTCATTCGTATGACTGCACTATATTTCCCATATATTTCTTACACTTCTTGATTGTGACCCGTAGATGGATGAGGTTATACATAGTGTGGTTTTGATCATGTGTCCTGATGTACTCGACTCTGTGATGTTTTTGGCCTAGGCTTCTTGCATATCTCTCATACCGATAACACGAACATAGAATAATGCAGAAAAAACTTTAAGTCACAACATATATAGAAGGTGAAACTCTATTCTTTTTTATACTTGAAGAAGTATTATAAGGAGATAAAAAACCGTTTGCCTAGTTTTTAGTCCTTTGTTTCATAATTTTCTCCTGATCACTGGTAATACTTCCTTAGGTGATCGACGTTCCATGGGTTTTTAAACTACTTGTCTTACAAAGTTTCGATTCTATAAGTTCCAGGTCATACGATGGTATACACTCTCTATAGGTTGTGCCAAGTTGGTTCTAACTTGTTTTATTTTTTAATATCCTTCTTGAGAACGTAGTCTCTTTAATTTAAAATTCTTGTCTTTACCATTTTATTGTAATGTCGGCTCGTCCTTTGCTGGTAGGCTTTTACTTGTAGTACTATGCTTTCCCTGACTTTTTTTACCTCATCCAGGTCGATACTTCTCATCAAATTGCTCTTTGGTGAATTAAAGTTGAGTACACAATGTCCAAGAAAGCTGATCTTAGTGGCACCACCTCGTTAATGCCAAATGCCAACATCAATGGAGTCTCTCTCGTTACCGCTCTTGGTCTTGTTCTATACACCCAAAGTAGTCTTTGTAGCTCATTGATCCAATTTCCCTTTGTGTTGTTAAGCCTTTTCTTCATTCTATCTATCACAGTTTCGTTCATCACCTTTATTTATTCATTGTACTATTGGTGATTAGGTGTTAAGTGTAGTTTTTGGACCTTCGAACTTATATAATAATATTCAAATTCTTTATTGTCAAACTGAGTAGCATGATTCTTAATAAAGGCATATGGCATTTCGTAATGGCAAATTATATTATTTTATATAAAGTGAAAAACTTTCTCATACGGCATCTCGACTAGAAGCTCGGCCTCTACTCACTTAGTGAAGTAATCCACTGCTATGACTAGATATTTAAACCTACCCTTTGTCTTCCATAGAGGGATTACCAGATTAATCCCTTACATAGTGAAGGTTCAAGGGATGTGATCGGTGTCAATGACGCTCTTGGACTCTTGTGAATTATAATGTACTTTTGTCACTTGTAACACTTCCTCGCATAGCTTGTGCAGTCTTCTTTTATAGTGGTCAAGTAATATCATTGAGTGGTGACTTGTTTCACTAATGATCGACCTGTCGAATAGGCTTGACTCAACCCTTCATGTATTTATTTTATTAGGTCATTGACCTAAGTGGTATGGACATATCTTAGTAGTGATATAACGAATCCTCTCCTAAACATGATTCCTCCTTCAAGCACATACATCGTTGTTTTGCAACGTAGCCTCCTTTATACCTTTAGATATGTTTCCAAAGTACTGATCTCCAAGTATGCATGGATGGTATCCATCCACTATGGTCCCATATTTAATTCTAAGATAAGGATGCATTCTTCTCTCGTTCTTCTTAGTGATAGGATTTATACTGGGACTGTTCTCCTTAGTTTTGCTCTTATTACTGATATCATATGAGCAAGTGCATCTGCTCGAGCATTTTTCAGCCCTTGGTATTCTAATTATCTATATAGCTGAGAAGTTTGATAGAAATGAATTTTCTTTTGCCTATTTCACAATTGATTCTTCTTTATTCTTATAAATTCTGAGAATTTTTTTTACAACCAGTTGAGAGTCGATGTGTGCTGTTAACTGTTTGGCACCTAATTATATATCAATCTCAAGCCTGCTATGAGTGCTTTATATTCTACCTCATTGTTGGAGGCCTCAAAGTTGAATTTGAGGACATATTCGACATATATTTCATCAAGCGTATTAGTGATCAAACCTGTCCCACTGCCGTTGGCACATGACAAGCCATATACGAATAATTGCCACAAAGGGGTTCCTCTTCGAAATCTTCTTTAATTAAACCCCATTCTTGAACATTTTTTTCATGTTCTCTGTCTCGCGGGCTCTTATATCTTGTCAGATCAAAGCTTTCGATATGTTTTCGCTTTGATCAACTAATTTTACGGCTGAGATATCTTCTGGGGACGTTTGCTCGGTTGTTCTTACTGCTGAGCTCTCTTTCAAAAAAGTTTGCTCGCCTATTCTTATTGCTGAAATCTCTTCTGGAGAATTTTTCTCGATTATTATTATTACTAATATCTCTTTCCGAGAAGTCTTCTCAGTTGTTCTTACTGCTGAGCTCTCTTCTAAAGAAGTTTGCTTGATAGTTCTTACTATTGATCTATCTTCTGAAGAAGTCTGCTCGGTTGTTCTTACTGCTGATCTCTCTTTCAGAGAAGTTTGCTTGTTGTTCTTATTGTTTAGCTCTCTTTTTGGGAAGTCTTCTCAAATTTTTTTCTCTTTATACATAATTTCTGCTATGAAATCTACTATACCATGACCCTTGATTGCTATTTGGGGCTCATACGTGATGTTGTACTCTTCAAATTCTATAAGACAAGTGATTAATCTGTCCGATTTTTTAGGTTAGCATGGCATAGAGGAAGTTATGTGTATACCACAATTACATGAGCTTGAAAGTAAGGTTTCATTCTTCGAGAAGCTTTTATTAAGGCTAAAGACAACTTCTCGAGCTCAGGATACTGGATTTCTACTCCTCGATATTCCTTAGCAGTATAGTATATGGGTTTTTCTACTCATTTGTCTGGTCGGACCAATGCCGAACTGACTGCATATTTTGACACCGCTAAGTATGAATAAAGATTTTCACTAAGGATTGGCCTCGATAGCAAATACGTTGAACCTAGGTACTTTTTTAACTCCAAAAAAGCTTTATCGCATTCCCTAGTCCATTAAAATGTTTTTTTGAGTATTTTGAAGAACGAGAGGCATTTATCGGTAGCTCTTGATATGAATGATTTAGTGCCGCTACTCGTCCTATTAATCTTTAGAAGTCTTTATTGCTTGGAGGAAATTCCATTTTATCAAGTCTTGGATCTTATCCAGGTTAGCCTCTATGCCCCTCTGATTGACTATAAAATCAAGGAACTTTCCTTCTTTGACTCCGAAGACACATTTTATTGGATTTGCCTTCATCTGATACTTTTTTACCTGGTAAAATGTTTTTCTGTGGTCATTGATGTGATTGGTTCCTCTCTTTCTCTTTCTCAGGACATCATCTACGTATATCTCCATAGTTTTCTCTATTGATTCCTCACAAACTTTGTTCACCATTCTTTGGTAGGTGGCTCCTGCATTCTTCAACCCAAACGGAATTACATTGTAGCAGTATGTTCCCCGACAGGTGATGAATGAAGTTTTCTCCCTACACTTCGAAATCATCTTAATTTGGTTATATCCTAAATAAGATTCCATGAAACTGAGAAACTCATGTCTGGAAGTAGCCTCAACAAAGATGGCCGATCCTGGGTAATAGATTATGATCCTTGGAAAGTCGACACACATGCGTCACTTATCGCTCTTCTTTTTTAACATGACTACAATTGAGAGCCACTCTGGATATCTGACATCCTCAATGAAGTCTTCCTTCACTAAATTTTTAACCTTCTCCTGTGTGGCCAAAATCTTCACTGGGTTAAACACACACTCAGCGCTTCTGTCTGACAGGCTTGGTATCTTTCACAATGTTGATCTCATGAACCTCTTAGCATATCTTTTGATTTAGTTTTACTTTTCCACCCTTAATAATCCTTTTTTGTTACTTATATACACAAAAATATAGTTTCATATATTCCCCCAAAAAAAATAAGAGGCTTTAGTCCTTAAACCCCAAATTTAAATTTTCCTCCCCTTTTTCCTGTACTTTCTCCACTTGCACACATTTTTCAACAAACTAAAAATAAGGAAATTCTAGCTTTAGGTTCATGTATTAAATACCACCCTTGTGTATTACCGAACTACGTGGATTTTGACGCCAATTTCGACTACGTAAGCATCCCGAGTTCACCTCGGGACTCGAGTCCTTTTTTTCCATATTTCACTATTTTCCTATCTTTTTACATATATATGGTAGTTCATTTATTTTTGCTCGTTTAGTGATCCCATTGACATGTGTACTCATTCATTCATAATGAGTTCAATCTGGTGCATTACTCACAGTTATCTACTATATATATATATATATATATATATTGGCCCTTTAGTGATCCCATCGACATGTGTGCTCATTTGTTCATAATAAGTTCAATCTCGCGCATCACTCATATTTTTATGTCATTCATGCACACTCCTTCGATTGATTCGTTCCCTTCCTCCCCATTATGCAGATATGATGACATCACTCCTTGTGTGTGTGTCTATGTGTGTGTGCACTTTTTACACTACCCACTTTATACCCCATTTAGGAGAGAAAGGAGAATATTTTTATAGCCCACGAGAGATTGAAATGGCGGAGTCGGTGCCTTACACCTTCACATTATGTAACTTAGTCCCCAAACCCGTGATCTACTTGATTTCGTATGCATCAATTTGTCTTGTGATATCATTTTTTTGAGGAAGGCAACATCTTTTACCTTTTTTGAAAAAAATAAGCTGGTGACTCTATTCTTTATATTCTTAGCCCTCATGAGAGCCGATTTATGTCCATGGGAGACTGCAAATACCACACAAGTGGTGGAAAGGGAAGTTCTCTACCTTGATCCCATTCTTCGCGAGCAAGTGACTTTTCCTTCGGGTGAACCCAAATCATACTTTACTCCATTTTAATACTAGTACAGACACAAAACGAGGGCCTCGTTATTGCTCTAAATGGTTATTTCCTGTTGATATTAGTGAACATAGTCAGTGGGATCAGTTTTCTTGTAATAAATATTAAATTTAGGGATGGAGAACTTCTTAAGAGGCTCAAAATCCTCAATTGACCTAGTATAAAGGTACTTCGTTTGGATGATGTGAGACCTTCTAGCTAGTTCCTTAGTGAACCTGTCCCCACAATGAGTTGGATGATCGTCCATCTCTATCTAAATAAGGTTGTGGAGGTCATTCTTATCATGCCTACTGTTATGGTCGCCTTTCTTATCTAGCGAACTCTTGTGATTGAAGTGATCTTAATCACATCATGAACTCCTTTCGCAGCTGCGAGTTTTATTCGCCTGTGGCATAAGGGGTATGGAAGTGGCATTTAGATTTGTCCCCATATATCACCTGCTCTATTTTTCCAAATGACATTAAAGGCGATAATTACTGCCTTATTGGTGGAACGCGGCTGATGAAGTTATCGTTCATAGGCATCCATGAGTCATGAGATCTGATTTGATCGTGACTTCTTATTACTCCCACTAGTTTGATCTTCTTGTGGGCGATAACATGAGCTAGGAGTGTTGCAGCTCTTCATAGTAAAAATCTCAAACCTAATCGTAGGATCCTCGTTGGCGTTTAAAGTATCTTATCGATTGTCGTGAGGTGGTAAGTGTTGACTATGCGAATAAGAAATTATTGGTTTCTAAATGGGTTTTTTTACTTGAAGGAAGAAAATTACTTCCTACAAATAGCGCAAATTTTAGGTGGTAAATCGTACTGGTCTGTATTAAATATAGTTAAAGATGAACAAAATGTAAACATGCATAATGACACATAAGAATAGTATGTACATGGTTCGGCAATTTGCCTATGTCCACGGGTTATTTCTCCCTTTTGATTAATATCCATTTGACAACAAGGTATACATGCCCCCATTTCCATGGCATAAGGGTACATTTACAAAGTAAACACAATAAGTTGAGTCATGATGGACTCCATGACCCAAGATAGTTATTCGATCTAATCGCTTGTATATAATTTCAAGATTTACGTAGGTTGGTGCCAATCATCGTTATCTTTTTTATGAGATCTACAATTGGACGTGTGTATCTCCCATATGCATGGTTGAATTATCCCCCATTATAGAGGGGTAAACGAGCAACCCCGTAATTATTTAAGGGTTTTACGAGAGGTACCCAATCAAAGGGGATTCATGAAAGAATCCTCAAGCCACAAAGAATAGAAGAAAAATGATAAGTATTAGAGTAGCCCAAGTCAGATCCAAAATCCATGTGAGTATTACCAACAAGGGTAATGCATGAGCAAACCAATACATCTCCAAAATGCAAGCGAACAATACTAACAAGGGGTTACACGAGCAACCCAAATGAGCTCCAAAAGTCATGTGAGCAGTACTAGCAAGGGGCTGCACAAGGAACCTAAAACATATCCAAAATTTATGTGAGCAGTACCAGTAAAGGGAGGTTGCTCGAGAAACCTCAAGTCAACTCACAGAATAAGAGCAAATATAAAAGCAATCTTTTTCTTCCTACTGAAGTAAAGTTGTGATCAGTTACTCAAGTCACACATAAATATGTGAATGAGTGTTTCCTTTACTAACACCTAGTATTATTGTTTTACATAGTTTTACTTAGTAAGAAGAATTGGCCGAGTAAGCAGGGCTGGAGTAGATGACCAGTTGGGACTTTTTGATATTTTTTGGCTTGGAGGCTGAGAGGTAAGTCTTGTTGAGAAAGTTAAGGATAAGCCACTTCAATATCTTAGGAAATAGAAGATACTAAAGCAAGAGACCCAAGAGGACAGTCGTACTACACAGTCAACATTTACGTAAATAGTGAGTAGCTAGTGACTACTCGCAAGACATTTTAACTAACCAAAAGGCGATTGACTCTCAAGGTGACTCGCAATTTTTCAATATTATTCACCAAGAAACCGTTTATAAACAGACAAAATAGTACTTTTGGGTGTTATGGCAGATAAGATTACTTTGTATCCACTACTACACCTGGTGTCACTCCTCAACAGACCAATTGAGGTAGATAGTGACAAATATTAATAAGGTTAAAAAGGTATTTTCATATATTTATCACATGGGAATATCCCTATTAGCGTTCATACGCCATGTCTGCCCTAATGTATTACTATAAAGTGAGCACTTAGGGAACAGTTACCAATCTAAAATTTCTAGCACCGTTAGTCTAAACAAATTTCCTTATAGATATTCTCTATGTCCTCTCTCCTAAATATTGAGATTCTTATCTCTCCACTCTCAGAGAATCACTTATCTCAAGAATTCTTCTTTATTTTATGGTCAAAAGTTGTGTTCAATCATTAGTTATTCATTATTATAATCATAACTTCATTATTGTATTGAATAATTGGTTTTTGGTCTGTATGCTTGTTCTTGAAATATTGTTGTTTTGAAGGGAGTTTTCATTGGAGTGGGTCACACCTCACCTTTTTGCAATTTTTTATAGATGCCAATACCACTACCCTCATATATTTGGACACTCCGCTGAGGAGGTATCCTCATTACCATGGATAAATAAGGTTATAATGTTTCAAATCAGTTGGTCTTTGAAGACATTCCGACAGGTAATGGAGTTCAAAGTGACCAAACCAACAACGAAGATGTTGTTGTTATAAGATTAAGTGGTCACGGACCCTTTATAGGTCATATGACAAACTCAGCTTCTCCAAAGTTGAATTGAATTAATCTTATGGGTTTTTTAAGTATCACAACGTGGACATGGTAAGTTTAGGCCAATTATATGCTACACTAGTGGTGTCTTCTACTGGAAGAGCAGTTGCAGCAAGGGTGGTTCCAGCAAAGAAGGTGGTGGCCGAGCATACCCCAACCTTCAATGCCTCACCAATAGTAAAGAAAATAGATGTAAAGGAATCTCCCTACAAGGTGGTTACAATGGAGGAGGTGAAGAGGCTCCTCTCACTTAAATAGGAATGTCCTTTCATGTACCAAGAGTTAAAAATCCTTATCCAAATCGTGTCGATGAAAAACCATACCTCTAGGAGTGTGTTTCACTAAAGTTCATGAAGCAAAGGATAAAATCCTAGTGATTATGTCAACGGGTTCGTGGAATACCTTAGTGTGCACTGAAATGATAAGAATTTGAGGTTTAGGTAATTCTTGAAGACTCTCACTGGAAAAGCTTACTCATGGTATTCCCACCTGGCTCCAAATAGCATTCCACTTGGGAATAGATGTACAGACAGTTCCTCCAAAAATTCTTTTTGGCTGAAGATGAGTTTACTTTAAGTCATTTGGCCCAATAATTGCAAAAACTTATAAAGGAGCTGATGTAGTACATCAAGTGTTTTATAGAAAAATATTTAGACGTCCATGGGGAAGACAAATAAGCAGGGTTGTTGCGATCTGTGTGAAAGGCTTACTCAAGGAATACAAAGTCCACTTGATTACTGAAACTTGTGAGGCACTGTTAGGGATTTCACTCAAGAAACAATGAATATAGCCATGATCATAAAGATAAAACCTCATAATTTGAGGACTCAAGTGGATCCTCAAATAGGAAGGCTCCAGGTTGCTCCGCGACAAATTGTTAATTATGTGGATAGCAACTCCAAGGGGAATAAAGGTGGTGAAGGACACAAGAATAGTGTTTCAGGAAAGGGAAATTTTGGCAATGATGTTCTTCCACCACTACCATCTAGCATGGTAGAAGCCATGGATTGTTACTAGGTATTCGTGCGTGAGGGGGGTGGCAGGCCCACTCACTCGAAAGGTCAAAGACCAGCAGTTGTAGAAAGAGATGATGTCAAGTTTTATGAGCTTACCATAGGGTCCAACACTCGATAAAAGATTTTTAATATATTCCAAAGATGATAAATGAGAAATTTTCAAATGGCACTCTTTGAATCCCCTCATGAATGTTAATGAGAATCCATTGTCCGCCCATTAGTATTTCTTTACAAATATGGTGGTTGCTCATGACTTAAATGAGAGGGTGCAGTCCGAGAAGTAGGTGAAGAATGATAAAGAATGTGATGAGTGGCTTCTAGGGCTGGCAAGCACAAATTGCATGAGTGAATGGGAAGAAGGGTTAGAAATCGAAGAAGGTAATGTTAGCTTGGTGCTCGCACTTCACGAGGGAAAAACATCTGAAGCGGAGTACGTCTATAATGCTTAAACCTATGAGGTGGAAAGTGATTCAAAATGTACATCAATCGTAAAAAGTTCTAAGTTCAAGTGGTTCTTTAATGAAATTGGAGTAAAATTTAAAATTAGATTAGCAGTCACTAAGAAAATTCTTGAGCAGTGTAAGACCGAGAGGATCCATCAATCAATTCGCATGGTCCCATTAGAAGGTTGATAAAAAGGTACACCTCATAAATGGTGTTTTCTAAGGCTGACAGATAGGTGACATTCTTTCATAACAGCCCACTATATGTTACTACTCTAGTAAATGGGATTAATTTCCCAAGAGCACTATTGGATGGGCACAACAATCAATACCAAGCCCATAACCACTCTATTTGAAACCAGAATATCAAAATAAAATATTGTACCAGTTTCTTTGGTAATATCTAGTTCGATGGTTCTGCTATGCAATCGCTCAAATATGTGAATGTTGGCATAAAGTTAGGAAATTTCACTTCCCATATCAAGTTTTGTGTCATAAATGCCAACAAAAGTTATTAATTGTTAATAAGTCGAGTATGGATGAACACTTAAGGCATCGTGACTTATACATTCCACCAATGCGAAAATATTGGGCATTGAACCGGAGGTAAGTGCTCATTAATTAAACAATTTACCTAATTCTTTTCTAGCGGGAGAGGCCACATGCACTTACAAAGTTGAGATAAATTTGAAGATTAAAGTAGAAGTGGAGGCATTTATCACTGTTAGATTCATCAAGCCCATCCAACATCCAGTTTGTCTATCGAACATCGTGCATATTGCCAAGAAAGACAAGAAGAATATTCGAATCTGCATGGATTTTAGATATTTATACAAGTATGTACAAAATGTGTATTTTCAATACCAAGCACTTATAGCTTGATGGATGCAACTCTCGGGCATGAAATGTACAACTTTATGGATGGGTACGTTGGATATAACAAAATCAAGATGGAGCTTAAAGATGAAGATAACATAGCTTTTAGTAATCCTCTAAACAACTTCCACTACACGGTTATGCATTCGACTTTGTAGAGGGAGGTTAAAGCTCAGGGTTGATTGGATGATTAACCTTGCACACCCAGGTGGATTAAAGGACAATTAAAGATAAAATGGAAGAACCAAGATTGATCAAAATAAGATCATTCAGAGGAGGTCCCATAACCATATGTCTCGCCCCAATATACTCCAAAAAGAGCAGGGTCACTCGAGAGACCTCTTCACAAGAAGTAAGCTTGATCAGAGAGGCTCCTAAAAAACACACTTGTAATATGAACATTAGTTTGTATTTGTTTCCTTTTTGTTAAATATTGGGAACCTATTTGTTGTAATAATATTGAGGTTTCTCGGTACTTGTGAAGGACCATGTTTGGCAGGACATGGGAGAGCTCACATGTTAGGTTCAGGGACCCATTGGCCAAACAAGTTAGATAGTATATGGAGATAGAAATTTTTGATTTATCCTTATGAGTATGGGATTTCTTCGAGTGATAGTGGTACGTCACAGCTAAAAATTTGGGTAACTAGGATTCACGAGTGACTCGGATGTAGTGGGAGCGTTGGTAGTGGTGGATTTATGATGGATATGTATGATTAGTTAACATGGGGTAACGAAACTTTTGGTGTTTCCTATAAGAGAACAGGTGTACACTAAGGATTGATGCATTAGGTGTTAGTTTACTTCTTTGGAGAGTTATGAGAATTGAGTAGACTGCCTGCTGAGTTTTAACTGATTAGCGATGGTTTAGGCTATGGGGGTAGTTATAGCAAGATTTTGTGTTCGCTGTTCTAACCTAAGATTTTTTTCTAGGTATCGCCTAAAAGAGGGTTTAACCTATGTATGTGTTTATATATGTTAATTATGTGTGGCATAATAGAATGGTATGAATATGCGATTATATTGCTATGTTCGATCCCGTGTGTGGGGACGGTTACTGATGAGAGTCAGGGGTGGATAGGCTTATTTTCGAGCGGGGTGATATAGCACGAGATTCTTTTCACACAAGGAAACTAATGATAGTAAGGGCGCGGTATTATATGTTGTCTTTTGTAACATAAGAGTGGATGTGTATACTTATGTCAAAAGACGGGTATTTGGGGGTGCGTGCAATGAACTGAGGGCCTAACGGATCCCAACGACCGATAATGTTAGGTAGTAGTGTATGGGGTTCCTTATTTAGATTTCTCTTTGCGAGACGTCCCACGCATTACACTTAGCGCAACGTTGGAAGAGGGGATATGTTTGGTCATTAGTACATGGGTTAGGTACCTCGGTTATTTTACATGTATGTGATTATGACTGCGAGACAGAAGTCATGTTACGATTTTAGGCTGGAAGAAGTCGGGTATTATTTATGCGATTGAGCACGGATACAGGGTGTATGAGAGTTTGGTTAACTAATTTAATTTCAAAACAATTCGCGATTACAAGTGGGAGAGATTGGTGTAGTGATCTTAAGGGTAGGTGACTTGGGAACTAGTCGAGATTCGGAGTACTAGGCTTAACTTAATTTCGAGGATAAAATTCCTTTACAAAGGGGGAAGTATGTAAAACACCGTAATTTTGAGGACTGAGAATTTAATTATTTTTGGGAGAAGTAAAACTTATTTAAATTCGAGGGATTTTAAATTAATAAATTGGAGAGTTTATTTGAATTGGTTGAATTATTTAAATCTGACGAATTTAGATTTAATTATTCGGATTATTATTGTGTCGCATTTTTTAGGTCAAAAATTAGAGGATGCTATAAAGTATTTCAGATGACAATTATGAGTGCACGGTTGACACCGCGAAATAGTCGAAAAAGAGTACTTGGGGGTAGTAATCGAGTCTCAGAGCATTTTTAGGCATAACCGAGCCCACACGTGGGTGTTCGGATCATTTGGGCTTGACCCATAAGCCTAAAAACGGGATTAGGTATAATTAACTAAAGTCTAAGTGTGTGAATGGAGAAAACACCCTTCTAAACCTAAGAGTTTGTGAGAAAACTAGAGAGCAATTGGGGATCAATTGGGAGTCTTTGGGAGACAAATCGAGAGAGGTATTCGGTGGTCTTGTTGAAATCAACACTTTATCTAAAGGATCAGACATTACGAACCAAAAGGCAAGTGGTTAATTTTTTGTAATTTCAGTTATGTGATATCTGATTCGTATTATGGTGATGTGTAAAACCAAATCTGTTCTCGGGTGGATTTCGGGGAGAAAATGGGTTTTCGATAATGAATTCGGTTATGTGAATTGATGTCCAATTGATGTTATAGGGTTATTCTAGGTTATCAGAATGTCTAATTATAGCAAGAATCCATGTTTGATCTGAACTATGTGTTCTGTGGAACAAATTTTGGATTTTTGATTTGAGACTTACCAGACAAACCCATTTTAGAAATTGTGAGATTTCATATAAATTAATGATACTAAAACAGTTAGAAGATGATTGGGACTTGTTTTAGGAGTGAATGTTTAGTGGAAACAAATAATTAAGGGTGGAATTTAGAGGATCAAAACCTTGGAATTTCGCTAATGGTGGAAATAGAGGGATGGAAAAGATAAATTACAGATCGAAGAACCGGTTCGGTTTAAGGGGTGAACTGGTTCGGTCTCCAGAATACTTATAATTCCTATTTTTGGCCTAGTTCTTCTAAACTGTTATGGTGAAAAACTTTTGGAACCTTGTTAGGATATAATGGGGGGATTATTTATACTGCAATGGGCCTACATGGGATTGGTAGTTTAGTCGGATTGGAGGGAATTAAGACGAGAGTGAATTGGGCATTGTGTCGAAATTTCTTGGAGAGAAAGATAACGAACTTCAGAGATTGCGAATGAATTAATAAGAAGACCAGTAGGGTAAGTTAGGCTTAACTACTAAAATTTACAAAGAGGTAAATAGGACCCTTAGGGTTGTGTGAATGCTCAATAAATCATGAGAGTGAGGCAAATCGTAAAAGAATAAGTACGGTGAGTATGAGAGAGAGATATACTACGTACGATAATATAATAGTTAGGTTGTGTGTATACCTACTACTTGCTAATAGGTGGAGTGAATACATATACTGTATTTGCATGAGATATGATTGACTAGCTTGAAAAGACATTCCGATCCAGGTTCGATGAGACATTCTAAGCTAGGTTTGAGGAAACATTCTGAACCATGTTCGATGAGACATTTCGAACAGTATTCGAAGGGACATTTTGAACTAATAGCCCTTAATGTGTGATACGGGGACATTTCTGTGAAGTGTGCATTAATAGTATATATATATTGTGTGTGTGAAATATATATGTACCGTATGGATAAACTACTTATGTGAGATAGTAGACTATAAAGTAAATTAACCCTACTTGTGCGAAATAGTAGGTATTAGATCGTGGATATCTAATAAGGTGAATTAAGTAGAGAGACTTAATTAACAAACTAAAGATAGGTTGGGAATATGTAAAGTAAATTAAGTAGTGGGACTTAATTATAAATATGAAAAGATAACATATGCCAAATGTTCTATGAGAATTAATTAACGTATGAAAGATATTAATAAAATGATGTACTGTATGGACAGTACGAGAAACTTAAATGTGTAGATAAGTTTAGTTTATTACTATAGTCTAGTTAGACTGGGTACTACAGGTAGGTGGGCTAAGTATTGAACGTTAGGTGCCCACTCTAGATGAGGGGTGAGCAGTATCTCAAGTGAGTGTGACACTAACCTAAATATCAAGAGCATTCATACATTTTAAATTGTTGCATGTTAATTCACTTGCTAAATACTTCCAAAATGTTTTGGGTTCTCACTCTTCCTATAAAAATATTTTCAAAACCTTTTAGGTGTCCAGTCACTGGGACGCCAGACTTGATATCTATGTCAGGGACATGCAACTACTGTACATGTGGATGTTAGAAGGAGTTCGGATTAGACGCTTCATTCCTTTGTGCCGAGATTAGGGATTTATTCTCAGTCATATTTTATGTAGGGCATGTTGCCCAATTACTTTCAAATTCAGTTTCAGTTTATTTTATTTATTGTTGGATATTTATTTAGATTGGGATTTTACCGATGGTTTACTCGGTGTTGACGCAAAAATTCTCCATCTACGAGGACCAATCAGAAAAGGACACATGGCATCCTACGTGGCAATATTCGGCACCCGAGGAGAGTTGATCGACACCCGAGGAGAGTTGGTCGGTACCCGAGGAGAGTTAGTCAGCACCCGAGGAGGGTTGGTCGGTACCCGAGGAGAGATAGTCGGCACCGAGGAGAGTTAGTCGTCATATCAACCAGGAAGATCAAAGGATAACTATGCATTTAATGTGCATTAAATGCTGATGACAACGCATTTAATGAGCCTTAATGTACATTTCTACTGTATTAATAGATGATAACACATTGCATACCAAGCAATTCAAGGAGGATCAACCATCATAGAAGGCCAACAATTAGATTCATTGTATGTAGACATAAATGTCTGAATGTATAAAGACATTGTATCTCTTTATCTCCCATCAATATAAATACATGTATTCCCTTAGCCAAAGGGAGAGGACTGAGAGAACTAAGAAACACCATACACAAGATACACGTCCTTTCTCTCTCTACACCATATTGTACTATTGTAAACCCCTGGGAATAAAATAACAGTGGACGTAGGCTTTATTCATAGCCAAACCACTTTAAAAAACCTTTGTCTCTTATGTGTTTGATGTGATCACCATTTCATCTTCAATCATCATCTTCATACCTTCATTTTTATCTGTATATCTTATCGGCATCAACACTCGGCAAGACTTTTAATAATTGTTCAGTCTGTCTCAGTTCCGGATGGTGTGAATGGTTTAGTTTATATTTTTCCATGTTGGGTTATTTATTTAAAAAGATAAAATTTGACATCATCTTTTTGAATACTAGGTGGTTAGTAATGTTTTAAAAAGTTTTCGACAGTGATGCTAAGAATGAACCAGATGATATTCCTGTTTAATTTGGTATAGGACTGATCACTCGATATTTTATTAGGCGGGGTGTCACAGATGGTATCAGAGCATCAGCTTCTAGAGTCCTTAGGATCTGTGTAGCTTTTCATGTTTTAGTGTAACATTCTTTGATGTAGAGTCTTATGATAGGTTTGTAATATTCTTCTATGTATGCGACTTATGTTGCCATTAAGTATAGTGATATGATTCATATATGAGTTCGGTCTAGCTTTGTACACCGAGCAATTTGGGACAACCAGCGAGGGTCGTTAAAAGGATTACAGGAGGAGAGGAGAGATAGAAGACATCGAGTATTATGAGAACGGTGATAGCGATAGGAGTCACCACGATAATTATTCGGGCAAGATGACGATAGGATAACCACTCGGGGACAATAGTTTACCCAAGCACCATCGAAGAGAACGGTGGTATTATTTCAGAATCACCCAGCGTTGAAGGCAGGGGGAGAGTCAGAGGACTCTTTCGAAGAGTCACATGTAAGAATTCTAGAAAGAGAGGCAGTACGATGGCCAATGGACGGAGGTAATCCAAAACCAATGGTGTAGGCTGAAGTGCAACGGCATCCATGACTAAATTTAGGGAAAAATTGATTTGCTCATAGGAACAGCGTTGTGATGATATGCGTTAGTCACCTCATATGGTAGGCTAAATAGAGACCGATCATGAGAGAGACAATTATCAGTTTAGTGAACTTCGTAACCAACGAAGGGGATGCGAAGAATGATAAAGAGGTCTGTAAGATGATAATGGACTCATGATGAGAATATACAAGCGTGGATGAAAATTTTCATTAGGATGACTAGTGTCGAAGTCGTCAATGTCGTGCGTTTATAAGTTTTCATCAACGCTTCCATGAGAAGGGAGCTAAGAGGAATAGAGAATCTAGTTGAAGGGCAAGAATGGATTTAATGGTAATAGTGAAGCACCGCCGAAGGGTGTACCCAGTAGGGGACCCATTTAAGTAATTTAGATCAATTTCAGGATAAGATTCGGGATATACAATTGATAATGGGTCAAACTCGGCACGAGAGTTAAGATCAGGAACCGTTGACTAGGGAAGTTTGATAGTTTATGGAGATATAAATTTTTACTTTATCCTTGTGAGTATGGGATTTGTTCGAGTGACAGGGGTGCATCACAAGTAAGAATTTGGGTCACTAGGATTCGCGAGTGAGTCGGATGTAGTGGGTGCGTTGGTAGTAGTTGATTTATGATGGATATATATGATTAGTTACCATAGGGTAGCAAAACTTTTAGTGTCGCCTATAAGAGAATAGGTGTACATTAAGGATCGATGCATTGGGTGTTAGTTTACTTATTTGGAGAGTTATGAGAATTTAGTAGACTACCTACTGAGTTTTGACTGGTTAGTGATGGTTTAGGCTATGAGGGTAGTTATAGCAAGATTTTGTGTTCGTTGTTTCAGCCTAAGATTTTTTGCTAGGTGTTGCCTGAAGGAGGGTTTAACCTATGTATGTGTGGCATAATAGACGGGTATGAATATATGATTATATTATTATGTTTGATCCCGTGCTTGGGACCAGTTACTGATGAAAGTCAGGGGTGCATAGGCTTATTTTCGAGCGAATGATATAGCTCGGGATTCTTTTCGTGCAAGGAAAATGGTGATAGTAAGGGAGAGGTATTATATGTTGTCTTTTCTAGCAAAAGAGTGGATGTGTATACTCTTATGTCAAGAGACAGGTATTTGGGGGTGCGTGCAATGGACTGAGGGCCTAACGGATCCCAACTACCGATAATGTTAGGTAGTAGTGTATCGGGGGGTTTCCTTGTCTGGATTTCACTTTGCGAGATGTCCCACGCATGAAACTTAGCGCAACGTTGGAAGAGGGGAGATATTTGGTCATTAATACATGGGTTAGGTACCTCGGTTATTTTACATGTATGTGATTATGACTGCGAGACGGAAGTCATATTACGATTTCAGGCTGGAAGAAGCAGGGTATTATTTGTACGGTTGAGCACGGATACAGGGTGTATGGGCGCCCTGGTTAACTAATTTAATTTTAAAACAATTCCCGATTATAAGTGGGAGAGATGGGTGTAGTGATCTTAAGGGTAGGTGACTTAGGAGCTAGTCGAGATTTGGAGTACTAGGCTTAACTTAATTTCGAGGACGAATTTTCTTTGTAAAGGGGGAAGTATATAACACCCCATAATTTTGAGGACTGAGAATTTAATTATTTTTGGGAGAAGTAAAACTTATTTAAATTTGAGGGATTTTAAATTTATAAATTGGAGAGTTTATTTGAATTGGATGAATTATTTAAATCTGACAAATTTAGATTTAATAACCCCATGTGTCGCATTTTAAATTTAGAGGATGTTATAAAGTATTTCGAATGACAATTCTGAGTGCACGGCTGACACCAGAAGGGTCGAGATAGTCGAAAAAGAGTACCGGGGGTAGTAATCGAGTCTCGGGGTATTTTTAGGCATAACCAGGCCCATATGGGGTTATTCGGGTCAATTGGGCTTGACCCATAAGCCTAAAAACGGTATTAGGTATAATTAACCAAAGTCTACGTGTGTGAAGGGAGAAAACACCTTTCTAAACCTAAGAGTTTGAGAGAAAACTAGAGAACAATATGAGATCAATTGGGAGTCTTTGGGAGACAAATCGAGAGAGGAATTCGGTGTTCTTGTTGAATCTACACTTTCTCCAAAGGATCAGACACTACGAACCAAAAGGAAAGTGGTTAATTTATTGTAATATCATTTATGTGATATCCGATTCGTATTATGGTGATGTGTAAAGCCAAATCTATTTTCGGGTGGATTTCGGGGAGAAAACGGGTCTTTGATAATGAATTCTGTTGTGTGAATTGATAATCCAATTGATGTTATAGGGTTATTCTAGGTTGTCAGAATGTCGAATTATAGAAGGAATCCATGTTTGATCTGAACTATGTGTTCTGTGGAACAAATTTTGGATTTTTGATTTGAGACTTACCGGACAAACCCATTGTAGAAATTGTAAGATTTCGTATGAATTAATGATAGTAAAACAGTTAGAAGATGATTGGGACTTATTTTAGGAGTGAATGTTTGGTTGAAATAAATAATTAAGGGTGCAATTTAGAGGATTGAAACCTTGGAATTTCGTTAATGGTGGAAACAAAAAGATGGAGAAGACAAATTATAGATCGGCGAATTAGTTTGGTTCAAAGGGAGAACCGGTTCGGTCTCCAGAATACTTATAATTCCTCTTTTTAGCCTAGTTCTTCTAAACTATTATGGTGGAAAACTTTTGAAACCTTGTTAGGATATAATGAGGGGATTGTTTGTACTACAGTAGGCCTTTATAGGATTGGTAGTTTAGTCGGATTGGAGGGAATTAAGACGAGAGTGAATTGGGATGTATTGTGTCAAAAATTCTCGAAGAAAAAGATAACGAACTTCGGAGATTGCGAATAAATTAATAAGAAGACCGGTAGGGTAAGTTAGGCTTAACTACTAAAATTTACAAAGGGGTAACTAAGACCCTTAGGGTTTTGTGAATGTTCCATAATTTACGATAGTGCGATAAATCATAAAAGAATAAGTACAGTGAGTATGAGACAGATATATACTACGTACGATAATATGATAGTTCGGTGTTATGTATATCTATTGTTTGTTAATAGGTGGAGTGAATACATATACAGTACTTGCATGATATATGATTGACTAGCTCGATAAGACATTTGGATCAAGGTTCGATGAGACATTCCAAGCCTTGTTCGATGAGACATTCCGAATTATGCTCGATGAGACATTCCGAGCCAAGTTCGAGGAGACATTATGAACCATGTTCGATGAGACATTCTGAACCATGTTCGAAGGGACATTCCGAACTAATAGCCCTTAATGTGTGATACAGGGACATTTCTGTGAAGCATGCATTTATAGTATATATATATATATATATATATATATATATATATATATTTTTTGTGTGAAATATATATGTACCATATGGATAAGTTACTTATGTGAGATATTAAACTATAAAGTAAATTAACCCTACTTGTATGAAATAGCTGGCATGAGATCGTGGATATCTAATAACGTGAATTAAGTAAAGAGACTTAATTAACAAACTAAAGATAGATCGGGGATATGTAAAGTAAATTACGTAGTGAGACTTAATTATAAATATGAAAAGATAACATATGCCAAATGTTTCGTGAGAATTAATTAAGGTATGAGAGATGTTAATAAAATGATGTATTGTATGGGCGGTACGAGAAACTTATATGTGTAGATAAGTTCAGTTTATTACTATAGTCTAGTTAGCCTGGGTAGTACAGCTAGGTGGGATAAGTATAGAACATTAGGTGCACATTCTAGATGAGGGGTGAGCAGTATCTCAAGTGAGTGCGACACTAACCTAAATATGAAGAGCATTCATACATTTTAAATTGTTGCATCTTAATTCACTTGCTAAATATTTTCAAAATATTTTGGGTTCCAACCCTTGCTATAAAAGTATTTTCAAAACCTTTTAGGTTTCCATCCACTGGGACGCCAAACTTGATATCTATTACAGGGACACGCAGTTGCTGCACATGTGGATGTTAGCATGAGTTTGGATTAGATGCTTCATTCCTTTGTTCCTAGATTAGGGATTAATTCTCAGTCATAGTTCATATAGGGCATGTTGCCTGTAGGGAATGTTGCCCAATTACTTTCAGATTCAGTTTTAGTTTATTTTATTTATTGTTGGATATTATTTAGATTGGGGTTTTAGCCGATGGTTTATTCGACAAGTATTTTATTAATTGTTCAGTTTATCTCAGTTTCGGATGGTGTGAATGGTATAGTTTATATTTTTGCATGTTGGGTTGTTTAATTAAAAAGATAAAATTTGACACCATCTTTTTTAATACTAGGTGGTTTGTAATGTTTTAAAAAGTTTTCGACAGTGATGCCAAAATGAACCAGATGAGATTCCTGTTTAAATTGGTATAGGAATGATCACGCGGTATTTTATTAAGAGGGGTGTCATAGTTACTCCTTTCTAAATAATAATTGTATATAAAGAATCCACATCTTACATTTGACGACCCTGCTGGGGAAATATTCTCTTTAAAGAATAACTAACGGTTGCATGGAAAAGAATATTAACTTTGACGCTATATAGCGTGGAGAAGAAGGAGAGTTGAATTTCCTGTCAGAGGCCAGTATGATGGTTCCAATAGAAGTAGGACAGCAGCTGCTACCATGATGGAAGTTATAGGCCCAACACGAATTATGGGATTAAGGAGTCTTCTTACCAAATTTATCGAAACGCCGGGTGCTCAGGCGATATTAGGATTTTCTGGAGGATTAAATTCATTCATGATGTCATCGTTGGTGTTATCGGTTCCTTTTGTCTCAGGAGGCGTTGTTGCTTAATTGAGAGCCAATAATGTTGTTAATCCATCGACGGGGTTACCTATGGCAGCTCCTTCTACCAATATATAAAATGTGGCATGAGCCACCCAACCAAAGATTATTTTGCTTGTCATGTAAAACACCCCTTCCCCACCTAGTATGGAGGAAATGAAGAGAGAGCTCATGTGAATGATGGAAGCCTAAAGCTAGGGGAGAGGCTTCCTCAATATATAATGATTTTTGTAAACCGTACTCAGAGGAATACAATAATGAACCATTACCAAAAGGGTATGTGCCACCTATATTTGGGAAATATACTATAAAAGGGTAAAATTTGAACGAGCATGTGAAGAGGTTTTTGAAAAGACTCGGTGAACATTGTGATGACAAAAAGCTTAGGTTGAGAAATTTTTTAAAATTTTTGAGTGAGAAGGCATATACGTGGTACTCCCACCTTGCACCCAGTTGTGGTCATCCCGATTTATGCGTGTCCTCCTTCTCTTTCTCCTCTCTCCTTCTTCCTAAGAATGGGGGTCGTGGAAAGAAAAGGGGGATGAAAAGGTCTCGCGCCCTCTTTCAATCTAGGAATGCTTCGACCGTCGTCGGTGTGGGGTGAATATAAAGAGATGGAGTCGCCAGCCTATTTTGCACAAAACATGAAAAAGAACATGTCACCGCCTTGAGAGAGAGGCAACTGATGCTTATGAAACCAATAGTTAGAAGGTTTCGGGGGCTAAGTTACGGAATGAAAGGGTGTTAGCCACCCATCCCACCCTTTAGATCTCTCATGGGCTTGTGTTTTTATTTTCCTTTATTTCTCCATGAAGTGTGTGTGCGAGTATATATAATGGAGATCGGAATTGCCCAACTCATACCATAGAAGAGATAGAGTGAGGTCATCCACATAAATGTTCTCAAAATATTCTACATAAAATATGATTTTTAGTGTTTATCGTGATATTGATTTTTATGATGGAACGATAATAGGTGTTGGATAAAACACTAACAAGGATCACAAATATAATATGTATAGTAATGTAAGAATATGATAAATATGAAAATGGGGAATTTGGGAAAATTAGCAAATTGGAAAATGGGAAAATTGGAAAATTGGACTCGAGCCTCGGGTTTTAATATGAGACACCTACGTAGCCTATAAGGGCATTAAAGTCCACGTAGTTCGCATGCAGCATAAGGGTGGGGTTTATCCCATAGATTCGAACAGGATTTTATTATATGTGCGTGTATAGAAAAATGTGTTTTAGTTTTGGAAAAGTGTGATGGATAATCCCATTCGAAATTTATGGGCGTAACCCTCTTTTTTATGTTTTGGGTTTATTATGGATAATAAAGTATGTTCAATATACTAATAAAAATGTAAGATGTAAATGTGTATAAACTAAAGTAAAACTAGATTCTGAACCTAATGTATTTAATGCAAAAATAAGGAATTTAAAGAGAGAGGGAAGGATTTGGACCTTCTTTGAAGCTTTATCTTTGATCTTGGATGAACTCCCTTGAATGTGAGATGAATGTTGGATGAGTGAGAATGAGATTTTGCTAAATTGGGTATGAAAAGGATGGGAATGTAAGCTTGAATGGAATTTCACATGAAGAAACTTCACTGATTATGAGAGAATGTTGTTAAAATCAGTGATGTTAATCGATCTGAGGTGTGCTTTGGGAGTGAGGTCATGCCCTCTCTTTATAGGGTAAGGGGTGCTGATTGGCATAGACCTAGACTTAGACTTGAAAATCGGTAGGTAACCCTTGGCACACTGCTGATAGGCAGGGAAATAGACCTGCCAATCGGTAGTCTCGTGCAGATTTTCCCAAAAAAAGGTCGTAAAATATAATCCGTTAATCTAAATAATGCACGGGGAATACCTTTAGAAAGGTAATTCATAGGCCTTCAAGAGTCCTTTGGACCTCTCCCGAGTTCGGGAGTTGACTTTGGGTCAAATGTGGTTCGGAACCTCACATCGATCCTTTGATGGGAGATCGACGGCTGGAAACGGATCATTCGTCCTCATGGTAAGTCATAATTGGGCACATGGAGGACCGTTGGAAAGGTTAGGAGATGTACTTTGACATTACAAAGAGGTTATCTCATTTTAAAAAGTTAACCTTGGTCAATCGAGGCCCAAAAATTCCTAGTGACCTCTCGGTGCAAAACGAATCGTTCGTCCGTACTGTAAGTCAGAATTGTGCACAGGGAGAACTGTTGGAAAGGGTATTTAGTGACCCTTCGAGATTCATTCAGTCTCATTCGAGATGAAGAGTTGACCTTGGTCAAATGGAGCCCGAGAGCGCCCGATTGCCTCCAGATCAATTTTTAGGGGAAAATGAATCGTTCGTCCAAATGGTAATGTCATTTCATGCATGGGGTGGACCATTGGAAATAGGTTTTAAAACCCTTCGAATATTCATTGAGATTGTTCTCCGACGATGGAGTTAATTGGGGTAAAATCGAGGCCCGGGAACGCTCGGTGGCGTATAGATCAACTTTTGGTAGTAATATATCCGTTTATCTGAACCGTTATGCCGATTCGCGCACGGGGTGGACCATTGGAAAGGGGATTCAGAGCCCTTATGAGATTTAAAGAGATTTTGCTTTGAAGGTAGAGTTTACTGGAGCCAAACAGGACTTGAGAGTTTTCGATGGCATCTAGATCGGTACTCAGAGTATGACCTAGGGTTTGTAATGAAATGGGGAGGTGTTAGGGACCTAAAGAGAGACTTAGGGGGGCCTAGAATGAGGTGTCTTCACCGGAAGTGTGGCATCGTGGGAGGATCTCCATGTTCAGTTCGTTTAGAAATTCTTCCTAGTGGAGGATAAATTTACACTCACCCAGCTAGCACAAGAGAAACAGAAGCCTGGGGAAGACGTGGTCGAGTAAATCAGGAGGTTTTACAAATGATCTCTAGACGTTAGAGAAAAACGTGAGAGATCAAGATCTTGTAAGTGTGAACAGAAGGTCTTATCCCAGAGTATATCTGCCATTTGATCAATAAAACTAGGGAATGAATGTTTGTCGCATTTCTAAAGTCTCCCAGGAACATCGCTCTAGTAGTAAAGCCTTTACCACCACAATATTGTCTAATCTGATATTGAGACCACTAGCTGCCTTGGGTAAGGAAATGCCCTCGTGAATAAATTATGTTATTAATAGTGATAGAAGATAGGGAGGTAGAAATAAGGTTGAAGGAAGATACAACAAGAGAAAGTTTGAACCAATAGATGATTCTCAAAAGCTACGTTAAACTCAAAAAACAAGCTTTGGATATTTACGAACATATAGTGTGCGATAAAATCTACATACCAATGAAGTTTAATCTGGAGGAGTCGATGACATGGCATTGAAGGGAATGTCCGAGGTTTATCACCTCCATAACAAGGTGGGCCATATAACCAGTAAGTGTTTTACATTGAGAAGGCTTATTTGCACGCATGTCGAGAAAAGGGACATTTAGTTTCCCCAAGCAAATATAAACGATAGCTATTTAGCAACTCAAGGAGCCAACATAATATGTCCTTATGATGAAGAAGCGGAGTAAATCTTGAGAGAGCAAAGTTTCTTTGAAGAAACCTTTGATGAGTCCCTTGAGGAATGTGTATTTAAATATCTCACCTAACCCTGGATAATGATTTATTCTTAATACATTACTTGGGAAAACAACTGGAAGCTTGCTCGCTGGGTGCTGTGAATGCAGTGATGGATTACAATGAATCATCATACAGGGGTGTTGAGGAAGTTTATGAGCTATAGGAGGATTACGTGGATCCTTAGGTGGAGTGTACCCCGATAGCACGGTCACAAAAGTTCAATTGGTTCTTTGACCAAGTGGGACTACCAGACAACTCCAAATTCGAGGTTACTCGAGTGAATCTGTAGATCATGATAAAGAATATGGCTCCAAATTTGCGTTGGAAAGGGCCTATGCCCAAGTTGGTGAAAATATTCCTCTTAGAGGTCATAGTCTCCAAAGTAGATCGTTCGATTAGGTACACTCATAATAGAGCACTCTATATAACAGCGAGTGTGAATGGCTATAGCTTCAATCGCGTTTTATTAGATGGGGGAGCTTACATCAATATCATGCCCATTGGATATTTTTATGCCTTCAACATATTCAAAATGAGGATTGTTCAGGATCCTTTGGCCATATCGGGGTATGATAATCACTCCTCTAAATCCATTGGTTATGTCAATGTGGGAATTACCGTGGGTAATATCACTTCTCATATTAAATTTCATATAATGGAATGTGAACCGTCATACCAACTATTGGTAAGGAGGGTGTGGATGTACAATCAAAGGCTGGTGCCCTCCATCTATCATCAGTACGCCAAGGCGAATATTAAGGGCAAGGAGGTGGTTATTCGAGCATCAAATAAGTCGTTCACGCGCGAGGAAGAACATTTGGTGGATGCCGCATTTTCTAATGAGTTAGCTAAAGAAGTTATGGTGCTCACCAGATACACTAGTGGCATTAGAGTGAAAAGCATTAGGGAAAACAAAATACGCATGCATAGATCAACCCAATTGACAACCAGGAGGAGCGTGAAATAGATGGAGAAAGGGTGAGACCACCCACCTTGGCTAGGCAATTACGAGATAGGATAACACCGCGAATTGATCCGATTGTACAACAACAAAGCGTGTTGAGTAGATTTTTTGTGAAAGAATTGAAGACAAATTTCCACAAGAGGCCATACTAGGAAGAAACCTATAGAAAATGCAAAAAAGTGGTGATGTCGAACGGTAAGATTGTTAACAAATTATGAAGGTGTGAGCGGGCAGCTAAAGGTTTAGGCGATAAGGCTGATCCCATCTATGAATTTTTTTGGTAGATAACCAAGGACATTGTATGGTGATTGACAACTGCAAGAGTTTATAGAGGAAGTAGAAGAAGAGATAGAATGCATGCGCAATAGGCCAAGGCCTCGGATCCAAGATCTAGAATTGGTGGACCTTACGGAGGAAGGTGATGATCCTAGGCTAATTTTTATCTCGAAATATCTGAATAAGGAAGCGAAAGGGGAATTGATTGAGATAATACAAGATTTTAAAGATTTTTGTGCATGGGAATACGCTGAGATGCCTGGAATTTATAAGGAAGTGAGTTGCCATAAGCTAAGAGTGATGCCATCAGACATCAGCCATCCCAATCAAGCAGGACACTCGAACATATAAAGTAGAGTTTCATTTAAAGACTAAATAAGAGGTCCAGAGGTTGCTCACAGCAGCCTTTAGCGTTTCGATACAACATCCTATATGGTTGTCTAGAATTATGCCCGTGGGAAAGAAAGACAAGAACCAAATTGGGATTTGTGTGGATTTCAAGGACTTGAATAGAGCTTGCTCGAAAGATAAATTCCCATTACCATCCATAGACAACTTAATAGATGTAACTGCTAGTCACGAGATGTACAACTTTTTGGATGGCTATATAGATTGCAACCAGATCAAGATGGATCCACACGACACTGAGAAGACTACTTTTTGTACCCCACTAGGTAATTTTTTGTATACAATCATGCCTTTTGGACTAAAAAATGGAGGTGCTACATATCAATGGCCTATGATGGATATATTCCATGATCTCTTTCATAATATTATGGAGTTCTACGTGGATAATTTTTTCATAAAGTCCAAAAAAGAGGTTATTCACTTGGCAGACCTGAGAAAGGTGTTCACAAGGTGCAGAAAATATAAACTAAAAATGAACCCCTCAAGTGTGCCTTTGGGGTGACTAGTGGGAAGTTCTTGGGGTTCGTCTTGAATAGGCAAGGCATTCGTATGAACCTGGACAAGCGAAAGTCCATTCTCAACATGCCATGAACAAAGACTGCAAAAGAATTGAAAAGCTTATTGGGAAAATCTCCTACTTAAAAAGAGCGAAGGCGAATGACTTAACAAGAAATAGGCCTTACTCACTACAAATGAATATACCACAAGATCAAACTGCACTCATGCCTCCCCCATATTAAGTTGATACCCCCTGCGTAGTGATTCTATCAATCATGTACGTAAGTAGGATCCTCCATTCTGATTGGTATATCATGAGAAAGAAAGTCATTCGTGCACGAACTTGCTGAGATCACTCACCTTCTAATGGAGCTTCTACGAAACGAAAATAATTTTGTATGGGAGCAACCACATCAAGAATTTTTGGAAAAATTAAATAAGCTCCTCACATCACCACAAACCATAATCCTTACAAAGCAGGTATACCATTACAACTTTATCTTGCCTCCACAGCTAGATCTGTTAGTACGTTGCTAGCATAAAAAGTAGAGGGAATTAAAAATCATGTTTATTTTTTGAGCCGTATTATACATGGGCCTGAGGCTAGATACACTAGTATTGAAAGGCAATGTTTAGACCTTATTTTTATTCTTTAAAAGCTTAGGTACTATATGTTATAACACGATGTGATTTTATCAAAAAAATTCTATCTCAAGCAATACTAATCGACAGGTTAGGCAGATGGTTCCTCATACTATCAGAGTATGACCTAAAGGTAGTGGCCCCTCGAGCCATTAAGAGTCAAGCTTATGCAGATTTACTGGCTATCTTCCCCTCTGGTATGTTTGAGCCAACACATGAAGAACTCCCAAGCAATGACAGGTTAACCAATTACCTAGAAGATAGCTTAAAAGTGTGGAGCATGGGGTTTGATGGTTCATCAGCCCAAGGTAAAGGAGGCACGGGGGTCATTCTAAGCAAAGGAAAGGATAAGAAAAGGAAAGGAAGAGGTTTTACTATCTTTCAAGTTAGACTTTAGTTGCTCCAATAATGAGGTTGAGTACGAGGCACTTGTGTTGGGGTTATTAGAGGCCTTACGAAGGGTCATCGAGGTGATTACTATCAAAGGTGACTCTAATCTAGTAGTGAAGCAGGTAAATGGGAAGTACGGTTTCAAACATATGAGCCTGGAACCTTATCGAATGATCATCCCAAGATTGTTCGAACAATTTCATGAAGTGGTAGTAAAAAGGCACCCTAGGATAATGAATAGACATGCAGATACCTACGCAATAATTTCCCAGAATATTGCCATCAAAGTTCATTCGACAGCCATTCAGATCACTAAGGGGACAACTCCCTCTTCCATAAGAGGGACAAGGCATAGGTTGTAAAAGTTTTATTTTTATTTTTCAGTTGGTTAGTTGTTTGATGATATGTCAACCAACACTTTTGTCTTATTTTTATGCAGTTGATAGTAAGAAGAAGTGTCCCAAGGAGAGGGATATCAAACTTGACGAACTTAAATTCCAGTAGGCCATTCATCAGAGGGTTGGTGAAGAACACCCAATATCATCCTCCCATTTGCTAAATTACAGGAGCTCTATTAATTGATTTGTCCCTAGGCTTATTGTTGTAATACCTTCAGTTCCTATTAATTTGGAAGAAGAGCCAATTCCTACTTCTTCAAATGAGGAGTCTGTTGGAGGTGAGAATGATTTTGGCATTTCTTCTTCGTTTGAATCGTTGGACATCTCTGCTATCCCAACTTCACCACTAGCAGGCATGGGTAAGAGGATGTGACACCCCGCCAAATTAAATACCGGGTGTTCAGTCCTTTATTAAATTAAATAGAATTCCCATTTGGTTCATTCTTAGCATCACTATCGAAAACCATTAATTACTAATCACATATTAGTTAATTAAGTCAGTGTCAATTTTTTATCATTCATTTAACAGGTAATAAACTAGAAATTAAAATAAATCGTTCACACAGGAATATAAGCCATCACAGTATATAAATAAATAAAAGTCTTATCGTATAAACTATCGGCTACAAAATTCAAATCCAAATAATAAATCCAACAGATAAATTTATAAATCCCAACATAAGTCTGTAATAAATACAAATTAAAGTACTGTAGGGGAAACATGCCCAAAGATGAAATACTGAGATAATGAAAATCTAATCTAGAGTGAACAACTGAGGCATCTAGTCGAAATCCTAGATGCATCCACATATGCTGCAGTTGTACATCCCTGTAATAGATAAGCAAGTATGGCGTCCTTGTGGCTGGACACCTAAAAGGTTATGAAAATATTTATAGCAAGGGTTACAACCCAAAACTATTGTAAAATATTTAGTAAGTATTTATATTACAGTTTAAAAATTAGTTATTAGATAAACATGTTAGGTTCACTTACACTCTTGAGTTTCCTCACCTCTCAGCTATAGTGCACGCCTAACGTTTTCTACTCAGCCACCTAGCCATGCTACCCAACTAACTACACATAATTACTTATGTGAATTACAAATATGTCTAAGTCCCCGTACCTCCCATATAATACGATATTCGAATTATCCGAATTTCTCGTATGTTATTAATATCGTAGGTAACATTTCCCATATGTTATCATTTAATTATTTAATTAAGTTTCTCTACTTAATCTGATTTTTAGATATACACTATCTAACTTCCTACTGTCACACATAAGTAGAATATCCAGTCATATAATATGTATTCACACAACTTATATATATAAATCAGTAGGTATACACGCAACCCAAACATCATCATTCGTGCATTGTGTATATCACTCGAATACTCACCGTACTTATTATTTTACGATTATGCTCACTATCGTATTAATCTCAGTATTATTATCTACCCTGACGGTCTTCGTTACCCCATTAATCACTTCACTAGTTAACTTATTCATACCCTACTGGCCTATATAATAATTTCATTTGAAATCCCCGTAACTCATTCTCGTGCTCTCAAATAAATTACATTACGAATTAATCCCAATTAATCCTCTCCTTAATTATCTCAATAAGACTAAGTCACAACCCTATCATAGTCCTACTATAATCCAATGAATCTCTTATAATATTTAAAGGATACTCCAAAATTTTCTCAAACAATAATTCACAAGTTAGGGGATTAAAAAGGAAAAATTCCAAATTTAGTCAAACCGAATCGATTTACCTTAGGGTTGAATCAATTCGCCTTGCCGAATCGATTCTCCCTTGGGCCGAATCGATTCGAAGTGTAGCAAGTTGTCTCCTTCTTTGGGTTTTAGCATTTTTCACAATTTTTCTTTTACACAACTCTCATGATCCTTCACCAAACTTACACCCAATTGTCCTAAACGTTATATACATGTATTAGGATGATTTCCAATGTGATTATAACATCAAAACACTATGATTTCCATTCAAGTACATATCACATCATTTATTCATCAAAAACCTAGATTTTTTCTCGCTCTACATGTATACTCACATAAAACCTAGATTTTCTTCATGTTCATCACCATACATAATTTGATTTTGTCTACTCAACACGTGTGGCTCAACTCTACATGCAAATCCTACCCAAATTTTGTATTCTAATCATCTATACTTCAAGAACATCATTTAAATCAAATTTGTACACCCTATTCTACAATAGTATCATAACTTCAAAAGAAATTGCAAATAAACACTCTTTATGATTGATGATCTGAATTCGTGAATTTATGATGAATTGGTTTGTCTTCCCTTCCAATCCACTCTTCAATGATGATGGTGGTGCAATAACAAACTTGAATTTTTCAAAAATTCTCTCTTGAGCTTCAAAAATGGCTTTTCCTTCTTCTCTAAGGGCCTCTCTTTGTTTTCTATGTTTCTAACCCTAGACTCTCCGAACTATATGCTGATAAAGGCTTTGGAAATTCGTAGGTCACTTAACCTTAGGTTACCAAATGACTAAAATGCCCCCATACGGTGGCGGTTTGGTCTAAAATTTCCACGGGACCCAAATAATACCCCCGGGTATACTATTCCGACTATTTCGACCATTTAGGAATCATCTGTGACCTCAAAATCATCATTCAAGTCATTCTAAATAAATCTTCTATATCGACCTCATTTTAATCTATCTCCGACCTTCGATTGAGATATAATTAAATCTCGTCGCTTAACTCAATACAACGTATCATAATAGTCACGTATTATTTACTACACACTTAGTAAATATTATTCCGTTTATATTAATCATTATCTCTCCCGATTAATATTTAAATAAACACATAAAAATTAATTCAATTAAATTACGACACACTTGTAATTTAACTTTTTTCAAATTAATTAAATATTTAATGCTAAAAAATACGGGGTGTTACAAAGGAAATCCCCAATTTGATGGAAGGCCCACTTTATCCTTCTGCTAAGAAGAATACAGAGAAAACTATTATTATTAATGCCCAGAAGTCCAAGGTGACTGAGAAAGTACCTCAGGTTGTTAGTACTGAGGGAGTTGACATTGTTGCACCTCAATATAAGAGGTTGAGAAAATGTTTATCTGAAAAACAGACCAAGAAGAATACTATTGGCCAGTAGGAGTTGATTAAGAAAATCCAAACAGACATGGCTATTGCTAGGTCATCTTCTATAGATGTTAATTATGGTATGGCCAGAGGGTTGATAAAAGTTGGTACTCTTCTTGCTAATAGGGCTGTTGCAGCTCCCATGTCCCGATCAATATTGTCTGAGAGATCTTGCTAGAATCTGGCTTTGGTAACCTTTTTCCCTTCATTACTTGTCTTTACTATCTTATTTTTTCCTCTGCTGGTGTAATATTCTTTCCTTTTGAAGTTTCTTATGGATTTTAATCAATTGACGGAGAGAGATGATCACCTGCATTCTTCCTCAGTTGAAGTTGAAGAGGCCTTTGAAGGTCTAATAAAATATTTAGAAGCTTCCCGACAGGCTTTGGAAACAAAGTAAAAAGCTTAGGAAGAAAAGTTAAAGAGGGCCAACGATAGGGACGATGCTGCTAAGGGAAAATTAAAGATTATTGAGGCCAGTCTGATAGTCATTGAGAACAGAGCTAAGGTATCCGAAGATAAATTATTGGGAAATCAGACTCTTCTTTCGTCTGCTGATGAGAAGCTAAAAGATTTGACTGCTGATCTGTTTGCAGAGAAGGCCAAGAGAAAGAACATAAAGGAAACTTCTTTTGTAAAGGTTGGGATAAGGCACTCTACTTCAGCACAGATTAAGTATGCCAAGAAAAAATCATTCAAGGATGGTTGGTCAGAGGCACTTAAGGAACTTGGTACTGTCGAAGATTCTGAGTTATTTTAAAGGCATAACCTAGGAACTCCTCCAAACTTGGAGGAAAAGTTTAATGATAAATGGGGCATAAGGGAATCTTCCATACAACCTACCGGGTCTGGACTAGAACCCATTGGTGAAATAGTCCTTCCTATCGATTTGCCTCCTAAAATTAATGTCTAGGATAAGAAGAAGGTCTAGCTCCTGTGTTATCTATTTTTCTTTTTTTGCAAGTTTCTTGTTATTTATTCTCTATTTTATAATAAGAATGTCTCTTTGTAATCTATTTCCTTTATTAATGAAAATTTCTTTTTGACTAAGTGCATTTCATTTGCCATATTTGTGTTTCCTTTGCTTGGTTGAAGTTATTCTTCTTAGGTGCTTTTGCTCGGTAGCAATCTTTATATTCTTAAATGTGTGATTATCAGTTTGATGCTAGGAAAAAGGTTATAGTCTCTACTAAATCTGACCTTCTTAGGTGGAGTAAAAACCTTTTAAAAAGCTGTCCATATACCCATATCTAAAGAGGATTTAGTTAGGTTGCTCAGCCCAAATACATCCAATCAAGTTCAGGAATCATAAATTCGTCTTCAGTGCTATGGGATAGGGTTATAGCCAACTGTTTACTATGAACTGATAGAGCAACTGCAAGAAGATCACAATCAATCCAAAGCTTTGCGTCATGTTGATTATGAAATCAAATATAAGGCTATGAGTGAAGAATGGGGTTATGAGAAAAAATTACAACATCATTTTTTCTCTGAATAAGAAGGAACTGTCTTTGAAGTAAGATATGGAGAATGCCCAATGAATTGATGCTACACTAAAGAAGGAGAAAAATGCCTCGAGGAATGGTCTTGGCATATTGAAGAAATGATCCACTAGTGGTCTTGATGAAGGTGCTTCTTTCCTGGAGACTGAAAATGAAAGATTACTGGAAGAAATTGAAGCATTGCAGGAGAAAACCCCACCTAGGCAAACTTCCAGGCAAAGGGTGGTTGTCCGACCAACAGTTACTAAAGAAAGAACTAAAAAATGTTGGTAGACCAAGCTACCCAGTTGAAAGTAAAGAATAAGGCAATTGTCGACTTGTCTTCCCAAGTGAATACCAAATATTTCGCTATTGATGACCATGTAGCCCAACTGTCATCCAAGGAAAATGTCATCAAGAAACTTATAAATCAGGTGGAGAGGTTGACCTTTCAGTTACACAAACGGCCCAGTGAAGTATGGATAGAAGGTTATAATGAGGCCTTAAGACAGATGGATGAGCACCTTGACCAAAGTGATCGTGAAGGATATAAATGGGGGCGGACTAATATGCTGACTTTGATGAAATACGACCAGAACTGCACCTTATGGCAGTAGAATGACCCGGGCTTTTTGGACTATGTCAAGCCTCCCTTTAAGTTGGACACAACATGGATTCCTCCTGATGCCAATCCTTAATGTTTGATAACTAAGTACCTGGGGGATTATGGTCTTCATGATGAGCATAATATAGTCTTTCTTCCTCATTTAATTGACAGACTGAGCAGTAGCAACAGATAAATGTTGAGAGACTTCAATTACATATATTCTCCATATACCCTTGATGATCCTACGGCTAGGATGGACAAGGCTCAAGGGAAACATCCATATGAATAAACTTGTACTTGCTTGATTTTAATTCTAATACCTTTATTGAATGAAAATACAAGTTTTGTTTATCTATTTGTTTTCAACTTATGATTAGTTAATCGCTAGCTGACTAAGTAATCTGCTTGTTTAAATGATCTGTTTTTAATTCACTTAGGTAAAGGTGTAAGAAATTTTGAGTTAAGTGTTGACATTACTTATTAGTGGCGACCAAGTGTGTTTAGGAATGTATATATATATTTATTTTTTAACTTGGTCAGGTAAAGCTTCTTGTGTTTATACATGAAGTTTTACTGACTTCTTGTTCAAGATTCGTTGAGATGAAGTCATACATGAAGTAATAACGGGTGATTAAGCGTATTAGGAATGTGTGTGTGTGTGTGTGTGTGTGTGTGTACACACACACACATATATCCCTGTGTTTAGGGATGTATACATGTATTCCAGTATTTAACTTAATCCAAAAACATCAAAAAACACGACAACTTGTTAAGCTGAGGGCTGAAGACCAAGAGACATTGTTTGCATACCATTTATTTTTACTGGGCGATGTATATGTAATATCCAGATATTTAATGATTTTTAATTGTGGGATTAATTGAATTAATTATGAGAAATTTACTTAAAATTAATTTGGATTTAAATGAATATTAACTAGCGAGACTAGGGTTAGTACTTATTGATGCGAATCATATTGAATATTACTGGGTGAATAAAGTAATATGCGATTATGAATTTATTAAAATTGTCGCGAGTGAAAAATATGACAATTTCGGTAATTAAGTCGGGACGCGCGTGTCAATCGTGTCGGTACTCCATTTTATGAATAAAAAGGTAATTTAATTTTAATTCATCCAAATGGTCTTTTCGAGTGCACCAAAGTGTCTGAAAGGTCCAAGATAGTTGATAATACGCTAAATACTGCGTATTTCATCTCTCGAACCTACGCATTTTAGCCCCCTCGAGTGCCTTAATCTCCATATTTAAGCCCGTTAACCAGAAAACCTCGGTTTATATTGATAACATGCTATATGAGGTATAATTGGGCTTTTGTAGGTATTTAGTTACTAAGTATGGAGTTCGGACGCATTCCGGTGAAGTTCCGTACGCAATCACACGTTCAAGGGCATTTCAGTCTTTTCACAGATTGGGTACCTGGCCTGACATTTCATGGAATTTGTAGCCCTCCTCACTAGCTTCGCGTGGCCGTGAATGGTGCGCGATTCCGAGTCCGTATGATGAAGTTACGGCGATTTTAGCGGAGGGAAAAATAATGAATCAAAAGAGGAGAAGAAAAGAGGAGAAAAGATGCAGAAGCTGTTACTGCAATCTGCCCTGCTTGATCGATCGATCGACCCCTTTGGTCAATCGATCGACCATTCTAAATTGCCGAATTTTGGCCTTGATCGATCGATCGACCAAAGGGGTAGATCGGTAGATGCTCTATTTTCTGCAGATATTTTGCATTTCTTTTCTTTCTTCTTTTCTTTTATTCTAACTTACTATATAAAGGTTTTTTGTTATAATAAGAAGATATAGCAGTAGATACACGATTTTAGGTTAGTTTAGCTTAGGGTTTGGGTGATTTGGTTAGTTCTTCTTCATTTCTTCTTGGATTGACACACTTTTGGGCTTGAATGTTGACTATTCATCATCATCTCCATTAATATAGTTTGTATTTCTTCATTTCTTGCTGTGTAGTGTAATTTACATGCTTGGTTAAATAGGTTTACATGCTTTGATTAATTTCTTTCTAGTGTAGTTTTATCGCATTTCTTTGTTGCGTTTATTTACCACGTTTTTAATATGCTTTCTAGGTAATTTAAATTAGGTTGTGTTTAAATGGAACTCACTCGAGTTGATGGGTTGATGTGCTTTGGTGATGGTGTTAACGGGTCTATTTCGGGTGCGTTGTCCTAGTTATTGTGCCTAGGAGATTTGATGAGGTATATCATGTATGTCCCGTGCCTACGACCTTTCATGCGTAATTTTCGGGATATTTGTTGACGCCAAAATCTTATTAGGCTTTTATGATGATTTAGGGCATGACAACCCTTGGTTTAATTAACTGTCAAAACGAGACGCATTTGTAATAACTCGTCAACCCATGTAACCATTTTATACAAATTAACTCGGGTGAGGGATATTCGACGCAACCTATAGTTTTACTCGCTTTGTTAATCTAGTTTCATTTCCATTGCCTAGTTAATCATTTCCCTTTATGCATCTTTTACTCTTTAGTTTGTAATCACCTTTTACACTTTTATTTTGGAGTATTAAATAACTTAAATTCTATCATCTCGTCACTGTGGATTTTCGATACCCGACTTATCGCAATACTCACCCATTGAGTGTAGTCGTAATTTAGGTTTTGTATAATTCAGGTGAACCAAATTCAAAACGACCGGTGCGTAGGTGACTCTCGCACCGCGACAAAACCCTGCCTATCAATAGTCAGAAAAGTCTACCCAGGGGTTTAATTTGGGTCCTGAGGCAGTTTTAGGCCAAACCTACACCTCGAAGGGGCATTTTAGTCTTTTAAAATTTTAAAGGAAATAAACCCATGAATTTTATAAGGTTAAATCAGAAGGTGTGTCGAGGAATTTAGGGTTTCATAATTTAAAAATTGAGAGAGGCTATCCAGGGAAGGAATGAGGAGATTTCCAGAGGAGATTCAAGGCTTTCCTACACCATTTGCACCTCCGTCACCGCCAGCGCGTAAATCGAAAAGAGATAATCATCCCCGTATAATCTTCTTCATCGGATCAGAACTCCATTAGAGACAAGTGTTTTATCTTGAAAAGAGTCCGTGCATATATTATCCATGGTAGTTTAGACAGAAAGAAATAAACATGAATAATTAATATTTCATAAACTTAGAGAACTGAATCATGATTACGGATAGGTTTTGCATGTAGATGAATTTCTGGAGTCATTGGAAAAATAAAACTACAATCTAAGTGTTAGAAATAGCAGATTAAATCTAAAAATTTTGGTGTTCTTGAAAACAACTTGAGGAACTAGGGTTCTTAAGAAATATTCATGAATTAATCCAAGAAATCGATGCCCCATGATGATTTTATGACTCTTATACGTCAGAACTCGTGTAATTATGTTAGTACAATATTTAGTATGGTTGATTGTGAGTTTGGGATGATAAAATTGAGGATTTGAGGTTTAAAATGGGAGAAACTCGTAAGAAAAAATATGCAAATTTTCGATACTTGTATGTGTGAATCTATTCGGACCTGGCCGAATCAATTCGGCTGCCCAGAATTCGTTTTCTTTCCTTTTTTATTTTGAATTTTTGGGAGATGTTCGGGATTTAATCATGGACTTTAATTTTAAACATATTGAAGAGTATTTTGGAATACCAGTAGTCCTAGATTGCAAATTGGGTTTAGTTCCATGATAAGGAATTAACGGATAAACTACTTTAGGTTTAATCGAGAGAAACACCTAAATCAAAGACTAATTCTAATCCAAAAAATGCAAAGAATATGATGAATTAGACCAGTAGGATATAAACGAGTTACTTACTGATGTTATGTTAGGAAATAAAGATGATACTTTGAGTGGCGAGAATTACTATGACGAGAGAAGTTATATATTTCATTTACATGTAGAATATTTATAAGATATATATACTACATATAAAACATATGTTATAGGATGTCCATACACCTATATTAAAGATAGATATTTATGAACTAAGGTTGTGTGAATACCTAATGCAGGATTGATTGATTATGTGTGACATACCTACCATACTTGCTATCACGGGAGGTTTTAGAAAGGGCACAATCTTATCTTGATGATCCTTCAGGGGGATTTTAGATTGGTGCCTCAGAACATAGGTCTGATAAAGACTTATCGGTGAGTTAATAATTTTGCGGTCGTGTGGGTGCATAGGTATGTGCTTATCCCATAGGGCTGGGAACTATGTTCGCCTCGAATTAATTGTGATTTGTATTGATACAGTTCCAGAGTGTTTCGGAACTCGTAATCCTTATGTACGTCATGTACCGGGATTTGACAACGAAGTATGTGAGAACCGCAGGTTTATCCTTTTGGGGTGTCGTATTAGTAGATATATGTGTTAGTGATTTATATATTTACACTTATGATTACTCTACTATGTTGATTAGTAGATGAGAAATATTATGACATTTTATATTAATTAAGAGTGTGGAAACTAGAATAAGTAATAAGATACTGGAATTTAATTTAATTAATATTGAAAATGCAAGTTTTATTATTCGGGGAATATGAGTGGGCATCATGACTTAGGCATTATAGTAAGAGACTCGATTCAAATTAGATAAGTGGGATAGTGGAATAAGGATGTGTTAGGAGCTTCCATTAGTCATGCACATTAGTTGAGGGGTGAGATTCTCAAGTGAGGGCACGTGGAACTAACATGTATATAATATTCACTGTTTAATGCATTTTAAACACTTGTTGATTTTAAAATATTTTCAACTCGGGCTCTGACCCGTTTTCTACCAAATCTATTTGTTTTCTGTAAAAATATTTTAGGTGCCCAGCCACAGGGATGCCAAACATAGGAGTTCTTATCAGTTGATGTGTTGTAGATGATGTGGAAGTTACAAGACCTCGGTACTTGATGCCTACACTCCTATCTTTGATTCTTTTCGATTTATTTACTTCAGCCGGACATGTTGCACCTCATTATTCAGATGTATCCAAAGATAGAGATTGTAGACATTTATTTATATTTCTGTTGTTGGGGTTTTATTTCATTTCAAACTATTCTATTTGGGATTTAGACTGGACTTGTTTATTCCAGACACGATCACTTCTTTATGTTATTTTCTTGCTATGAAGTCGTTTATTGGATGGTGAATGTTTTGTTAATTATTTATGTAGTTGTATGTAAATTTAAAAGATAAAATTTGACATCACACTTTTTAACTACTAGGTGGTTAGTAATTAATAAATGTTTTTCGGCAGTGATGCTAAGACTGAACCAACTGGATATTCTATTTTAAATTTAATAAAGGATTGATGACCCGGTATATAATTAGGCAGGGTGTTACAGGCTGTAATAAAGCATCAGGTTCTAGAGTCTTTAGGATCTGTGCGACTTATTATGCTTTCAGCGTAGCGTTCTTTGATATAGAGCCCAATATTTAGGACTATTGTATTCATTAATTGAGCATTTTACGCCTTCAGCCATTTTGAGATAATAACTTTGGACTTATAAAACTTCTCTCTCATTTCTAATACCTCCCAGACGTGCGCAGAGAGCCTGTAGAGGTGTAGAGGTCGAGCCTCGACCAGCTCCGACCCAAGGTGCTATGAATGCTATGGAGGTTGCCACTATAGTGGAACAAGCAATAAATGCAGCTTTAACAGTTGCACAGCAGGCACCACACCAAACACAAGCGGTGGCACCAGCTCATACATTCCCTTCCACTTGGGAGCGAGTCAGGGATGCCTTCCAGCACATCCTTCGGAATTAACACGGGGGTCCGATGTTGTGGTAGCTAGCCAATGGAAGAAAGATATCCAGCGAGACCTGAGAATGTACGAGTGTACATAGGTTCAGAGATAGATACTAGCTACATTTAAGCTAGTGGGAGCAACACTGTAGTGTGTGGGAGTCTGTTACCACCGCTGGGGAGAGAGATGTCATGACGATTCAGGACTGCTGGGTATGGTTTGATCGTAAATATTTTCCTTCCACCGTTCATACTGATATGAGGTGAAAATTTTAACTCACCCAGGAGGGGAAGACTATTGCTGAATATGAGTAGGAATTTATGAGATTAACTAGTCTGGTGCCTACTGAAGCGAAGAGGATTCAGATGTTTATGGATGGCTTAACTTGGAGGATTCGTCAGCACCTTTTAGGTAATCTTTCATTGACGTCATACACAGATGTGCTTAACGCTTCCTTACTACACTGCCAGGATCATCGCTTCCATCTGAAGGGAAGTAAGTGAGCAGGGGAGTCCAGCCAGTAAGGCAGGACAAGAGGTAGTGGCGCCAATGGGGCACAACCAGCTCACGGTCAGCAAAGACAAGGTAAGCAGAGTTCTCATCAGGGGGACCCTACTACAAGACATAGAACCGATGATTACAAGCAGGGACGGGGAGGCTTTCGGCAGGGCCAACAGGGCCATCCTGGTCAGTAGAATCTGCAGGGCCAATTGAGGGGCGGTAACGGCCAATAGGGCCGAGGTCAGCATGGACAGAGAGCAGGAAACTTTGTTGGTAAATGTTACGTATGTGGTAAGACTGGCCAAAAGCGTCATGAGTATCCTGAGAAGGGCAAAGCCCCACAGCAGCATCCATAAGGTGCTCGTCAAGATCCCCGATGACCTATATTTTTCGTCGCCCTCCTAGCACCACCACAGATGCCAGTTTTTCCTGCTATCCCAGTAGTTCCAGTTCAGCAGGGGCAACTACAGTATGGGCGTGTTTACAACGTCCACTAGGCCGCAGTCCCGCATGCTCCACCCGTAGTTGAGGGTATGTTTTCTATCCAGAGGACTATGGGGCTCATTTTATTTGACACGGGGGATTCACAATCATTTATTACCACTAGATTTGCACGTGCTATGGGGTTATTAGATACAATGTATAGTACTATTACGTGTATAGACTCGTCTTTGGGTAATGGAACGTTGATTTTCTTTATCTATTGGGGTGTGGGTATAGAGATTGGGAGATTCATTTTTCTTACCGATATGCTTGTGTTGGATATGTCAGAGTATGATGCTATTATTAGGATGGATTGGCTAGTTACGTATAGGGCCATGATTGATTGTTATAGTCGTAGTATGGTATTTGCCATAACGGGTCAGGAGATTTTCCTGGTGGCGATGCCACACCCTGAGCGCGGATCATCCACTCACTTGTATTACATAGAGGAGGAAACCTCTAAGGAGGCGGTGATCCCTCTTAATTCGATTTCGGTGGTCTGCGAATTTTCTAACGTGTTCCAGGATATATCGGGGTTACTGCCTAGTAGAGAGATAGATTTTATGATAGATTTGATGTCGAGCACTCGTCCGATAGCCTGTGCGCCTTATCGTATGGATATGACGGAGATGAGGGAGTTACAGGATCATATTGAGCATATGTTGGGATAGGGCTTCATCCTTAGGAGTACCTTGCCTTGGCGTGCTCCAGTGCTATTTGTAAAGAAGAGAAATGGGTCGTTACGATTGTGTGTTGATTATCAAGAGTTGAATAAAGTCACTATACGAAATAAATATCCGTTACCCCGAATTGATGACTTATTCGACCAGTTGAGAGGAGTTGCCTACTTCTTGAAGATAGACTTGAGGTAGGGGTACCATCAATTATAAATCAGGGAGAAGGACGTGTCAAAGGCTGCTTTTTTTACTAGATATGGGTCCTATGAGTTCCGGGTTTTGCCATTTGGGCTAACCAATGCACGGGTTTTATTCATGGACTTAATGAATAGGGTGTTCAGAGAGTTCTTAGATCAGTTTTTGATTATCGTCATAGATGACATCCTGATTTATTCCTAGACAGAGGAAGAGCACGTCGAGCATTTACATCAGGTATTGCAGAAACTGTGGGAGAATCAATTATATGAAAAATATGAGAAATGTGGGTTTTAGCTGAGGGAGGTTCAGTTTTTGGGGCACATTGTATCTGACAAGGGGATATCCATAGATTCGGGGAAAGTATCAGCGTTGAGGGAGTGGGGACAACCCACAACACCGACGGAGGTGCGTAATTTTTTAGGGCTCGCCGGATACTACAGGCGATTTATTCATAGATTCTTAAAGATAGTGGGTCCCTTGAATAACTTGACTTGCAATGGGGTGCCATTCATTTGGGATGAGGCTTGTTAGTTAGCTTCCGATGAGTTAAAGGACAAGCTAACTTCAGCACTAGTTCTAGCACAGCCCAGGCCAGGAGTGGAGTACTTAGCCTATACTGATGCATCCCTACAGGGTCTTAGGGTGTGCTTCAGTAAGAGGATCAGGCTATAGCTTTTGCCTCCCATAAACTTAATCCTCACGAGAGGAATTATCCCACCCACGACTTGGAGTTAGAGGCAGTCGTGTTTGCACTTTGGATATGGAGACATTATCTTTTGGGGGAGAAATTTTGCCTGTTTACATACCACAAATCACTACAGTACCAGTTCACTCAGCAAGAGCTGAACATGCATCAGCATAGGTGGCTGGAATTTATGAAGGACTATCAGTTAGATATCTAATATCATCTGGGGAAGGAAAACGTGATAGCAGAAGCGTTAAGCAGTAGGCCAGCATGTGAGGTGGTCGAGGTATGTAAGGAGAAATGGAAGGAGTTGGGACATCATGAAGCAATGGCACTATCTTTTATGTCAGACGTCCCCGATAGTCATGAAGGTTATACAGGCTCAGGCAACAGATCCATTCTGTCAGGATCAGATTATATAGCTTCTAGTCGAGGGAGCCGAGTCCTATTCTGTGGGTTCAGATGGGGGCTTGCACTTCAATGGGAGACTGGTAGTTCCAGAAGGGGAGGACTTGCGACATGCGATAATGATAGAGTCGCACGATTCACGCTTTGCGGTACATCCTGAAGGGGATAAGATGTATGAAGATATGAAGAGAAAGTATTAGTGGAGTGGGATGAAGAGGGACATTTTTGAGTTTGTCTCTAAGTGTGCCACCTGTCAGATAGTAAAGGTGGACCACCAGAAGCTAGCAGGACTTCTTCAATCGCTAGAGATTCCTATATGGAAATGGGAGAGAATTTCTATGGACTTTATTATAGGGTTGCCTACTTCTCAGAAGGGTCATGATTCCATATGAGTGATTCTGGATTGGTTGACTAAGGTAGCTCATTTTTTGCCAGTCCGGACAGATTATACTGCGGGACAGTATGCCTAGATCTTTATAGATGAGATAGTGAGACTTCATGGGGTGCCCCTTGATATCATGTTCGACAGGGACAAGACTTTTGTATCTCTATTTTGGAAGAACTTTCGGGAGGCCATGGGTGAAGAGTTACGATTGAGTACGACCTATCACTCGCAGACTGATGGGTAGACTGAGAGGAGGAATCAGATGTTAGAGGTTATATTGCGAATGTGTATCCTTGATTTTGGCGGGGGCTGGGAGTAGTGTTTCCACTAGTGTAGCTTTCTTATAATAACTCCTACCAGTTTACTATTGGCATGGCTCCACTTGAGGCACTATAAGGTAGGCCTTGTCATTCTCAAGCATGTTGGCTAGAGGTGGGGGATAATAAGCTACTTGGGCCAGAGGTGATCCAAGATACTTCAGCCAGGATTGAAGTGATTCAGATTTGTATACGGGTTGCTCAGGATATCCAGAAGAGCTATGTCGATGCTAAGAGGTTCTTTAGAGAGTTTAATGTAGGGTACCAGGTATTACTACAAGTATCTCATATGAAGGGGATAATGAGGTTTAGGAAGAAATGGAAGTTGGCACCGAGGTATGTAGGGCCATTCCCAATTATTAAACGGATTGGTCCAGTGGCTTACGGACTTGGGTTACCCGAGCACTTGCATCGGATTGATGATATGTTCCATATTTCTTTGTTGAGGAGATATCTTCGGGATGAGTTGGCCCACACTGATGTTGCTTTAGAGGAGACTGATCTACAGCTCGATAATTCTTACGAGGCGGGGCCAGTTGCTATCTTAGATCGTAGCGAGAGGAAACTAAGGTCGAAGGTAGTGTCGTTAGTACGGGTTCAGTGGTGGTATCATAATGTCGAGGAGTCTACTTGGGAGAGGAAGGATGAGATGAGCGAAAAATATCCATAGTTGTTCTTACCAGGTATACTTTTATTTCTGAACTTCGAGACGAAATTCCGTTATTAGGGGGGGAGTATGTATACCCCATAATTTTATTGATTTTTAATTATGGGATTAATTGAATTAATTATGAGAAATTTACTTAAAATTAATCCGAATTTAAATGATTATTAACTAGAGAGACGAGGGTTAGTATTTATTGATGCAAATCATATTGAATATAACTAAGTGAATAAAGTAATATGCGGTTATGAATTTATTAAAATTATTGCGAGTAAAAAATACGGTAGTTTTGGTAATAAAGTTGGGACGCGTCAGTCATGTCGGTACTCAATTTTATGGAATAAAAAGGTAATTTACTTTTTAAGTCATCCAAATGGTCATTTCAAGTGCGCTAAAGTGTCCAAAAGGATCGAGATAGTCAGAAAAGTCTACCCGGGGGTTTAGTTTGGGTCCCGGGACAATTTTAGGCCAAACTGACACCTCGGGGGGGGGGGGGGGGGGGGCATTTTAGTCTTTTGAAATTTTAGAGGAAATAAACCCACGAATTTTATAAGGTTAAATCAGATGGTGTGTCGAGGACGTTAGGGTTATCATAATAAAAAATGGAGAGAAGCTATCCAAGGAAAGAAGGAGGAGAATTCCAAAGGAGATTCAAGGCTTTCCTACACCTTTTGCACCTTTGTCACCACCAACGCGTAGATCAGAAAGAGAGAATCTCCCCCATACCAACTTCTTCATTGGATCAGAATGCCATTAGAGACAAGTGTTTTATCTTGCAAAGATTCAGTGTGTATATTATCCATGGTAGTTTAGACTAAAAGAAATAACCATGAATAATTAATATTTCATAAACTTGGAGAATTGAATCATGATTATGGATAGGTTTTGCGTGTAGACGAATTTCTAAAATCATTAGAAAGATGAAATTATAATCTAGTGTTAGAAATCACGGATTAAATTTGAAAATTATGGTGTTTTTGAATATAATTTGAGGAACTGGTGTTCTTAAGAAATATTCATGAATCAATCCAAGAAATCGATGCCCCATGATGATTTTATGATTCTTATACGTTAGAACTCATGTAATTATGTTAGTAAAACATTTAGTATGGTTGATTGGGAGTTTGGGATGATAAAATTGAGGATTTGAGGTTGAAAATGGGAGAAACTCGTAAGAACAAATATGTAAATTTTTTATACCTGTATGTGTGACTCCATTCGGACCTGGACGAATCGATTCGGCTGGCCATAATTCATTTTCTTTCCCTTTTGTTTCGAATTTGTGGGAGATGTTTGGGATTTGATTGTGGACTTTAATTTTAAACATATTGAAGATTATTTTGGAATACTAGTAGTCCTAGATTGTAAATTGGGTTTAGTTATATGCTAAGGAATTAAGGGCTAAACTTAGTTAGGTTTAATCGAGAGAAACACCAAAATCAGATACTATTTCTAATCCCAAGAATCCAAAGGATATGATGACTTAGACCAATAGGATATAAATGAGTTACTTACTGATGTTATGTTAGGAAATAAAGGAGATACTTCGAGTGGCGAGAATTACTCGAGAGCGTACAACGAGAGCAGTTTTATATTTCATTTACACGTAGGATATTCGTAAGATATATATATATATATAACATTTGCTATAGGATGTGTGTACACTTATATTAAAGATAGATATTTATGAACTAAGGTTGTATGAATACCCAATTCAGGATTGATTGATTGTGTGTATGACATACCTACCATACCTGGTATCACGGGAGGTCTTAGAAAGGGGACAATCTTATCTTGATGAGCCTTCGAGGGGATTTTATATTGGTGCCTCAGAATATAGGTCTGTGAAAGACTTATCAATGAGTTGATAAGTTTGAGGTCGTGTGGGTGCGTAGGTATGTGCGTATCCCATAGGGATGGGAACTACGTTTGCGTCCAATATGTGTGATTTGTATTGATACGGTTCCAAAGTGATTCGAAACTCGTAATCCTTATGTACGTGGTGTACCGGGATTTGATGTTAGAGTATGTGTGCACCGCAGGTTTAGAATTTTTGGGTGTCGTATTAGTAGATATATATGTTAGTGATTTATATATTTACACTTGTGATTATTATATTGTGTTGCTTAGTAAATGAGAAAGATTATGACATCTTATACTAATCAAGAATGTGTAAACTAGAATAAGTAATGAGATACTAGAATTTAATTTAATTAATATTGAAAATGCAAGTTGTATTATTCAGGTAATATGGGTGGGCATCATGACTTAGGCATTACAGTTAGAGACTCGATTAAAAGTAGATAAGTGGGATAGTGTAATAAGGATGAGTTAGGAGCTTCCGTTAGGTGTGCACATTAGTTGAGGGGTGAGAATCTCAAGTGAGGGCACATGGAACTAATATGTATATAATATTCAATGTTTAATGCATTTTAAACACTTGCTAATTTTAAAATATTTTCAACTTAGGCTCTGACCCATTTTCTTCCAAATCTATTTTGTTTTTGTAAACACCTTTTAAGTGTCCAGCCACAGGGACGCCCAGCATAGGAGTTATTATCAGTTGACATGATGTACCTACTATGGAAGTTACAGGACCTCAGTACTAGATGCCTCCACACCTATCTTTGATCTTAGCTCCCTGAACACCTTCCGAATCTGGGATGGATAGCGGCGCGAGGGCCGCCTTTCTCACCACCCTGCCCTATATAGGTATTGAATTTTTCTGAAAAGTTCCTTGTGATTAAGATATAGATTCACTCTGGGGATTTCCTGCTCTTTTGTGAACTGAAAGAGGGTGAAATCTTCCGAAGGAAACCTTTCACAACCAGTTCAGCACAGGAAAGAGGCTAGTCGGCCCACAGCGAGCGGAGCGAACTAACTTAACTCTTTTACTGCAGGGAAGGGATCGAATAACAGCTCACGAACCACAAAGACCCTAGGGGCAACGTTATTTACTTCAGTCGGGCATGTTGCCCATCATTATTCATATGTATCCAAAGATGGAGGTTGTAGAGGTTTTATTTCATTTCAGACTATTGTATTTGGGATTTAGACTGGAATTATTTATATCAGACACAGTCACTTCTTTATATCATTTTCTTGCTTTGAGATCATTTATTGGATGGTGAATGTTTAGTTAATTATTTATGTAGTTGTATGCAAATTTAAAAGATAAATTTGACATCACACTTTTTAACTACTAGGTGGTTAGTAATTAATAAATGTTTTTCGACAGTGATGCTAAGACTGAACCAACTGGATATTCTATTTTAAATTTAACAAATGACTAATCACCTGGTATTTAATTAGGTGGGGGGTCACAGTATATCACCGTATTTCGAAAAAACTAGTAAAAAAAATGATGTATAATTGAACTGAAATCAAGATAATTTATTGAGCTTTAAGGAAAAGCTTTTGTACTTGAAGTAAAAAAACACAAAATGGCTCTATTTCACTGATAGTATTTACGAAGGTAATCACCATTCTAAGGTTTTTTATTCTTCCCCGTCAAGTGTTTCTAGTCGAAAGGTCCTGGTCGGACTAATACTGAAATGCGATATGGACCATGTCAGTTTTACTCAAGCTTGTTTCCTTTCTAAATGACTTTTTTGAGGACTTAATCGTCTTCTTTCAAGTTGGTCAGCTAGACCCTTTGGTTGTAAAAACAAGCAGTCCTTTGCTAATATGCAGCAGCTCTGAGGGCGACATCTTCTTTAACTTCTTCTACCAGATCCAAGTCCAATTATCTCATTAGATCAGTTTTGGGAGAATCAAAGTTCAGCACTCTATGAGTTGGTAGGCCTATCTCAGCTGGAACTATGGCCTCTGTCCTAAAAGCAAGCATATAAGGTGTTTCTCCAGTAGATGTTCTCGGCATGGTTCTATAGGCCCAAAGAACATAGTGCAATTCATTAATCCAAATACCCTTGGTAACATCAAGTCACTTTTTCAGTCCATTAATAAAGGTTATGTTCATCACTTCGATTTGATCATTGCCTTGCGGATGTCTTGGAGCAAAGTGAAGCTTCTAGATCTTGGATTGATCACGGTAGGCTTCAAATTCATCATGATCAAATTGGGTTCCATGGTCAGTAATGAAGTCATAAGGCATGCCATACCTGCATATGATGTTCTTTCATATGAACTGAAATACCTTCTCATAGGACATCTCTATCAATGGCTATGCTTCCATCCATTTCATGAAATAATCAATAGCTACTATTAAGTATTTGAACCTGCTTTTAGTGATCGGTAATAGGCTGACCAAATTAATTCCCCAAATGGCGAAAGGCCAAGGAAAAGTGATTGGTGTCAAGGCAGGCCCCGATGTTCTGTGAAGTGCTACAAATCTCTAGCACAAATCACACTTTCTGGTGAAGGTCCTACAGTCTACCCTTATATTGGGCCAATAATGCCCCTGTGTGGTAATTCGTTGGACTAACGACCGACCAACTGAATGAGCCCCACAATAATTTTCATGTACTTCTTTGATTAATTTAATCACTTCCAATAGATGGACACAGCGTAATAAAGAAAGAATGTCCCCTTTTGTATAGGACTCCCCTCTCTAACACATATATTATTGCTTTGTACCTGAGTTTTCTTGCATCTTTTGGATCAGTTTGTAGGGTCCTTTTTTAATGTAAGCTCTAATTAGGTCCATCCATGATGGTCCCAAATCTATAGAAATGAAATTTATCATAGGATATTAATCTATGCTCCTGGCCTCTTTGATCTCCACTGGAATGCTTCTCCTGAGTTCCATCCTGGTCACCGAGGCCAATCGAGCAAGTGCGTCAGCTCTAGCATTCTCTATCCTTGGTATTCAAACTATCTGGACTACTGGAAGACTGGAGATCACCTTCGTAACTCTAGACAAGTATGTTACCATTAAATCCCCTTTGACTCCATGTATCTGAAGCAATTGGATGACAGTTAACTGAGAATCACCGTGTGTCACTAATTGCTCGGCGCCTAATAATATAGTTAATTCAAGGCCAATGATTAATACCTCATACTCAGCTTCATTATTCGAAGCTTAAAAATGAAGCCTGAGGGCATATTTTACGTTAATATTATCAGGAGTGTTAAGTATAACACCAACTCCATTTTAGGTTGCACATGAAGATCCATCCACATATAATTTCCATAATGGAATTTCACTGTTAAAGCTTTTCACAAATATAATTCCATAATAGAATATATTTTTGCTCTCTTTAGCATACTTCTGATCCATCTCCTACATAACTAAGGATTTTGGTTGATCGATTATGAATTTGTCTTACTGTTAAGCTGAGCTCTCTTCTGGAGAAGTTTGCTTGGCAGGCGAGTTTGGGTGGTCGGTAACCTCCAGATATGTAAATTCTGTAATAAAATATGTTATAGCTTTCCCTTTTAATGACGATCTCAGCTTATAGATGATATCGTATTCTCCCTGTTCTACTGCCCAATACATCGACCTGCTTGAATTTTCAAGTTTGTGAAGTGCTTGCCGAAGAGGTAAATCAGTGTATACAACTAAGGTATGTGCTTGAAAGTAAGGCTTCATTCTTCTTGATGCTTCAATAAGAGTTAATGCCAATATTTCCAGACAAGGATACCTAACCTTTGCACCTCTGAATACATTCTTGGTGTATTAGACCGATTTTTAGACTCCATCTTCTAATCGGACCAAGGTCGAGCTAACTACAGATTCAGAGATAGATAAATACAAAAATAACTTCTCTCCTAAAATTGGTCGGGACAGTGATGACGGAGATCCCAAATACTACTTCAGCTCCTGAAATGCTTCTTCACACTCATCATTCCATTCAAAGGTTTTTCTAATCACCTTAAACAATAGCAAGCATTTATTTCTTACCCGAGAAACAAACCGGTTGAGGGCAGCTACTCTACCAGTAAGTTTTTAAACATCTTTTTTGCAAGTCGAAGACTGCATTTCAATTAGATATTTGATTTTAGTAGGATTAGCTTCTATTACTCTCCGGTTCACTATAAAGTCGAGGAACATCCCTTATTGTACGCTAAACATGCACTTGGTCGGGTTCAGTTTCATTTTGATGCTTTCCAAGTTGGTCAAACATTTGGCTGAGGTATTTGATATGATCTGAAGTTTTTTTGCTTTTGGTAAGCTTATCATCTATGTATACCTCCATGTTCTTCCCAATCTGTTCTTCGAACACTTTATTTACTAATCTTTGGTTCATTGCTCCAGCGTTTTTAAGCCCAAAAAGCATAATGATGTAGCAATATGTACCTCTATTGGTGATAAAAGAAGTGCTTTATTTATCTTCTGGCTTCATTTTTATCTGATTATAACAAGAATAAGCATCCATGAAACTCAACAATTCATGTCCTGCAGTGGCATCCATTGATTGATCAATTCTGGGCAAAGGAAAGTGGTCCTTCGGGCCGGCCATATTAAGATCAATGAAATCTACACACATATGCCATTTATCATTTTTCTTTTTTACCATTACTACTTGACATCCTCGATGAACTGACTTTTTACAATTTTTCCACTTCCTCTTAGATGGCCATGTTCTTTTCAGGACTAATCACCCTTCATTTTTAATTGATCAGCTTGTCATCTTTGTTAATATTGAGCACATGGCAGAAAAAATTAGGGCCAATCCCAAGCATATCTCCATGACCCCAAGCGAATACGCTTGTTCGTTCACTAAGTAATGCAACTAATATTCCTATTTAAGGGATGGTGATGATGTGGAGCCGATCTGAGTGGTTCTTTCTAGCTTTTCCTTATCGAGGATTACACTCTTAGTAGTTTCTATTATCTGACCATTGACCAGCTTTGTTTTATCTCTGGGATCCAAAATGTCAACTTTTGTTTCGCCAATGGGATCCATAGGGTCGACTTGGTAGGTGGTGGTCTTTTTCTTCAGATCGACCAAAGTATCCTACTCAGTTGAAGTATAATAACATTCCCTGTCCACTTTCTGATTAACCTTACTACACCTACTCCGAAGTGAGTAGGGAACTTTACACATTGGTAGACAATGGATGGCACAGCTTCAAATTTCTTCAAACCTACTCTACCAAGAATCACATTGTAGGTTAACTGGATATTCTTATCAAAAACAAAGATGAAGCACCTTATACTCTTGACTCACTTGAGTCTACATTGTATAAGTGCTCATATAGTTTTGAATTAGTGACAAAATAGAGTCCATTCCCTAGATTCCAAACAGCCTCAGACACTACTCCTTATTCCTCTTAATTGATTGTTTAAAAGGTATATTCTCAATCATCCACACATCACACGCATTAGGATTGCATACATCCCTTGTATATTGCATAAAATGATTATGTGAGAGTTGTGTGTGTTTAGTCTCATTTAAAATTGGTTTTAATAATTTTTGGAAATTTTTAATAATTTTTAATGATTTTTTAAAAATTAAAATGTGGATTAAAAAGATTTTGGGGTTGTGTAATTATTGGTTTTAAGTTTTCATACCTGGAAGTTGGTTTGGGCAGGATCCGAAAGCGCTTGAGAATTGAGGGTGCCTGTGTAATTAAGTTTTAAACGCGCGTGTGAGAGTCAATCTCAATCGTACACATGTCATCCTTATAACGGCCTGATTTGTGTTTGTTTGTAGACACATAACCCTTGCTTAATCTCAGCCTCTGGATCTTTGTTATCAACGCTCTGCATGCGTTTGAGCCCAATCCCTATGAACCTCTCTAGACCACTCAGAAGACGTTTAATCCACCATTGTTCTTTAACTGTTGGATCAAGGTCAAAAGCCCTTGACCTCATCTCAACCCTTGGTTTTGAACAGTCCTTATCGATCCTTCCTTGCACCCTATAAAAGGAGGCTTACCCTCAGCCTATAGAGGACTTTTCGGCGTTTTGTCTAAAGATAAGAGAGAGAAGAGAAAGAAACCCATCATCATAACCCTATTTCAAACCCAAAACTCATATTTTCCAAAGTCAGTTTGAATCAAAACCAAACCCGAGTGTTTGAGAGTTGTTTGTGAGTTGGTTTAAGCCTGTTCGTGGTTTATCCTCTTGAGTTTGAGATCTTGTGTCCAACTTAAATATTTGGGTAAGATCTGTATTTCTTTTTTATAAAAATTATAGATCTGGTCATTATATGTTATATTACACTTAGATCTGCATATTTAGTTTCTCATCTTGAGAACTCACTTTGGTGATTTATTTTCTGTAAATGTTTTTCACAATTATAGAATCAACCAAATTATTTTTTGTTTCTAGTTCTTTTGAAACAGGACTATTGACCTAGTTGGAATCGCAATTGGTGGTTTCCAATTTCAAAATCATTTTCAAAACCCTTTGAAATTGGATATGACCTTGGCAGTCTTACGAGCAAGGTAACCTTGGATTCCGGGATTAATTAAAAGGTCCAAGAAAGTTCTTTTGTTTCCTAAGATGAGAGAAACTAAAAATCACAGCATATAGATCTGAACTGTAATTTGATAGAACTGTTTGTATAAAATAAGTGTGCGTGTGTGCATGCATGTGTTAGAGCACCATCACAAACACTTGTCACACTACAACACAGAAGTGTTGGTTATAAGATCTTGAATTAACAAGAGTCGACGTAAAGACTGGAACAAATTAGAGAAGTTAGCAAACTGGGAAAGCCACATCAACATCAGATCTGCAAAGAAGTTAGAATCAAACCAGTGGGTACATTTCTAAACTTGTATAGGACTGATTTGTGTGCATGTGTGTTAAATAATTTGTAACTTGTATATTTTATTTTAGTGGATTCTTGGTTTGTGACTTAGAAGTCACCGTGGATGTTTTCTCAGTTGGTTGAGGTTTTACCACGTTAAAATCGCCTTGTCCTTAATCTTTCTACATCTCCTCGTCTCATTCTTGCTGGTGTGCTGATTTAAACATTTTAGTTTTGTTTTTCAAAACTAGTTAGCCAATCTTGAACAAATATCGTGCATGTTTTATTAAACACTTCTTGTGATTAAACTGATTTGATTTAAAGGAAAGAGTGTCCTCAAAAAATAGTTCGGAGTTACTTCAATAGTTTAATCTTGTATTAAACGGCCTAAGTAATAACTTTTTCAATTGGTATCAGAGCTTTGGAAATTTCTTTTTAAAAGATCTTGTGTTTCTGAAACTGTTTTCTTGAAATCAAACAATGGACGAGAAAAATGAAAGATTTGGTAACTTGACCAGACCTCCTCTCTTTGATGGAAATAACTTTGCTTACTGGAAAATAAGGATGGTTGCTTTCATACAAGGAACCTTGGGAGATGATGTCTGTGATGTTTTTAAAAATGGATATACTTATCCTACAAAACCAGCCACTGAAAGAAGTAATGAGAGGATTAAGAAAGTGTTAAGTGAATTCACTCAAGAAGAGAAGCAAGTTTCTCGAAACAATAACAAAGGAAAGAAGGCCATTTTTATGTCTATAAATGAACATGAGTTCAAAAGAATCTCATCTTGTGCCACTTCTAAGGAAGCCTGGGATACACTGATTACTGCACATGAAGGTAATACTAGAGTTAAGATTGCTAAAACTCAGATGCTTGTCCAAGAGTATAACTCTATAATTATGTCAGACTCTAAATCTTTTAATGATTTTTATATGAAATTGACTGACATTGTGACCAAATTGCATGGTAATGGGATAACTTATGACAGACATGAAATTGTCTCTAAAATTCTAAGATCAGTACCACAGAAATTTGATAATAAAAGATATGCTATTGAGGAAATGAGTGACCAAAATCTCACTCCTAAATTACTCACTAGTAAACTGAGAACTGTGAAAATAGAATTAGAATTTAAGAAACAATTGACCTCGTCCCATAGGAAACAGACTAGTTCCAATTTGAGTTTTTCTTCTAACCTGATGAAACCTGAGATCACTACTCCAAATAATGACTCTGATGAGGAATGTGATATAGATAGTTTGGCTAATCAAATTGCCTTGATGTCAAAACAGTTTAAGAAAATTGTCAAATTTAGAAATAAAATGGTAAACAGACAAGGCAAGCCAAATTATCCAACTCAATCTAACTACAAAACTCATGAGAAAGGTCAAGACAAATATCACAAGGACATTCATACGAGACCTAAAAAAGACTTCAAGAACATTGAATATTTTAGATGTGAAAAATTGGGTCATATAGCACAAGACTGTAGAGTGAAACTGAACATGACCAATAAACATACTAGGGCCAACATTTGCAAAACATAGGATGATTCAAGTGATTCTGAAAATGAGGAACCTGAATCATCTGATGTCTTTGATCCTTGCATGTCTTTCTTTGCCAAGATAATTTATAATGATGATATGCTCGTGCCTATGTATGAGAATGATGTTAGTAGCTCTACATCTGTTGTTATGAATCATGTTGCTACTGGTTTAGATGCTTTAATTTCTGAGAACAATGCTAGTTCTACAACGGGGTGTGTGAGTCAAAGGGAAAGCGATAATGACGTTGTCAATGTGTGTGTGTGAGTTCAAGAAATGAATCCTTAGGGGTCACTTCACACACTACACTTAGTGATTCGGACACTGAAGACCTACCTGATATTCACACACTTTATGCGAAAACTCTCAAGAAAAGCTCTAGACTAGAGAAGACTGTGAAAGACCTCACTAAGAAACTAGAATACCTAAGTCTTATGGTTAAACTTAATGCTGAAGAGTATACTACCCAATGTCTAACTCATGAGAATGAAGTCAAAAAATTTTATCAAAAATTAAAAGATTTGATTGAAACAAATGAAACTCCAGAGAAAAAATATAAAGGGACATTATTACAATTGGAACAATTTAAAGAAATGATAGCAACTGTTTTCAAAAAAATTGTAAAATTTAAAAATAACTCAAACTATTTTAATGGTTTTGTTTCTGATTCAAAAACCAATTCTGATGATCGAACTGGAATAGGGTTCTGCCCCAATTTAAAGCCACAAACTAAAAACTTTGAATAATTCAAGTTTGTGTCAGGAGGCAAAAGACCTATAGAAACTTGTTCAGATTTTCATTCCATAAAAGATGAGTTTGACGAAAAATAATAAAAGTTTGATATTGGGGAATCAAGTAACTCTAAGTGTGAAAGTCAACCTAAGGCTAAATACATCTGCCCTCAGATTAGGAAGAGTGATTCTACTTTTCAAAATGTACTCCCTAGGAATAAGGTTCAACATCAAAATTCTATGAAACCTATGTTTAGAGACTTTCCTAAGGAGATACCCTCATCAAGCAATCTATATTGCTCCTACTGTGATATATACGGTCATTCGTTTGAAGGTTGCTACTCTAGATGTTCAGTAAAACTTGTACGTAATACTCCTCTATACCAGAACTTTAACTACTCTAGAAGAAGCCGTAACAATTATGTCCTGCCCAGACAACCTGACAAAAACTCTAACTATAGAAAGAGAAAGACCAAACCTAAAAGATAATTTCCAAGAAGGATAACAAGGCACTTTCCTAAATCAAATGCTCATATTTTTCATAAAATTTAAACTCATGCGCAAAACATTTTTCAATAAAAATTTAATGCTCGCAAATTTTATCAATTGAGAGAAAATATGCGCAAAATAAAAACAAGAGCTATTTGGGGTAGAAAAGATAAGCTATTACCCCAGATGAAGTGTAACATTTTGATTACTGCTTTAAAAGCTGGACACACTACTTCTGGTTGGTATCTAGATTCTGGATGTTCAAAGCACATGACTGGGGATGATACTAAACTTGTAAACAAAACCAGCTCTGCTAGAGGAAAAGTCATTTTTGGTGATGGTGTATCAGCTCAAATCATTGGTAAAGGAACACTTCAAGAAGAAGGAATGTTTGTTCTTGAAAATGTCCTTCTAGTAAAAATTCTTAAGGCTAACCTACTTAGTATCTCGCAATTTTGTGACTCAAATCATATTGTCACCTTTTCAAAGAATAATTACAAAATTTTAAATGAAAAAGGTGAGTGCATTCTTACAGAACTCAGGACTCCTGACAATTATTATACTGTCCAGAACAGTCCTGAAGTCTGTAACATTACCAGAATGGATGACAATGAAATATGGCATAATAGGATGGGTCACATAAATTACGATAACCTTAGTAGATTGTCTTCACAAGAAATAGTTAGAGGAATTCCAAAAATCAAACCTATCTCTAATATTGTCAGTGGATCATGTCAGGAAGGGAAAATTGTTAAGGCACCTCATAAGAAAGTTAAAGATATCCTTACATCTAAACCCTTGGAGCTCATCCATATGGACCTAATGGGTCCTTCTCGTACTGTTAGTCTCCGTGGACGCAGTTACATTCTAGTTATGGTTGATGACTTCACCAGATTTACGTGGGTGGCCTTCTTAAAACAAAAGTCTGATACTTTCCAAACTTTTTTGAAAATTCTTCTTCGGATTGAAAATGAGAAGGACAATCAAGTAAATAGAATTCGCAGTGATAGAGGTGGAGAATCCATAGATACTGGAATTATAGAGTATTGTGACTATAATGGTTACAAATATGAGTTTAGTGCTCCTAAGACACCTCAATAAAATAGAATTGCTGAGTGAAAGAATCGTACCATTCAAGAGATGGCATGTGTTATAATTCATGCCAAGTGCTTGCCTAAGTATTTTTGGGTAGAATCTATTCGTACTGCTTGTCACATTATCAATAGGGTCTATCTTAGGAAGAATTCTAAACAAACTCCTTACTAACTCTGGTATGGGAAAAATCCCAATCTTAAATGCCTTAGAACCTTTGGTAGTACGTGTTATGTCTGCAAAGATAGAGAACACTTATCCAAATTTGAGACTCGTGGAGATAAATCTATCTTTCTAGGACATTCTCCTAATAGTAGAGCGTATCGTATCTATAATCTTCGCACTAAGACCTTAATGGAATAAATAAACGTTATTGTAAGTGATACTACTGTTGAAAGTAAGACTGGAGAACCAACTATTATGGAAGAGTCTGAAAATGTTTTAGAAAATGACTCTCCAGAAATAGATGATTCTTTACCAATTGAGACACCTGAAGTACCTAACTGGGTTTCTAAAGATCATCCCATAAATAACATTGTTGGTAACCCTAGTGAGCCTGTACGTACAAGATCTCAATTAAGAAGCTATGCTCATTATGCATGTTTTGTTTCCCTTGTGGAACGAAATAATATAAATGAGGCATTGAATGACCCTCATTGGATTTCTGTCATGCAGGAAGAACTTCTTCAATTTGTCATTCTTGATGTCTGGTATCTTGTACTTAGGCCTGATCACAAAAAAGGTTATTCGCACACATTGGATATTTAAAAATAAATCTGATGAAAGTGGGATAATCATTAGAAACAAAGCTAGATTAGTTGCTCAAGGATACTCTCAAATTGAAGAAATAGATTTTAACAAGACTTTTGCCCCTATTACTCACTTAGAATCTATTCGTCTTCTTTTTACAATAGCTTGTTACTTACATTTTACGCTTTACCAAATGGATGTCAAATCTGCCTTCCTTTATGGAATATTGACTGAAGAGACCAATGTTGAACAACCCAAAGGGTTTATTGACCCTCAGTTTCCTAACCATGTCTATCGTCTTAAAAAGGCTTTGTATGGCCTAAAACAAGCACCAAGAGCCTGGTATGAGCACCTTTCCAATTTTCTCTTAAATAAAGGTTTTAAGAGAGGTGGAAATGATCAAACCCTTTTTGTCAAACATTTTGATAAACATATCATTATAGCTCAAGTTTATGTTGACGATATCATTTTTGGATCAACATCCCCCTCAGAAGTTAAATCCTTTTCTGAAATTATGCATAAAGAATTTTAAATGTCTCTTATGGGGGAGTTATAATTTTTCTTGGGTCTTCAAGTCAAACAGAATTCAGAAGGTTTATTTGTTTCACAATCTAAATATGCTTTAGAGATTGTCAAAAAATTCGGATTTGAGAGTGCAAAAGATGCTAAAACTCCCATGAGTACTACGGTAAAATTATCTAAGGATGATAATGGTAAATCCATAGATCCAACTCTATATCGTAGTATTATAGGAACCTTGCTATACCTTACTTCTTCGCATCCTGATATTATCTACGCAGTTTGCGTATGTGCCCGTTATCCAAACAATCCTAAAGAGAGCCATTTAGTTTGTGTTAAAAGAATCATTAAATACATAAAAGGCACTATAAATTTAGGACTTTGGTACACCAATGATACTCCTAGTACTATAATAGGATACACTGACGCCGATTGGGCAGGGTGTACTGATGATAGTAAGAGCACATCAGGAGCATGTTACTATATTGGTAACAATCTTGTAGGATGGAGTAGTAAGAAACAAAACTGCACTTCTTTATCAATAGCTGAATATGAATACATTGCCATTGGAAGTTCCTGTGCTCAATTACTTTGTCTTAAGCAAATGCTAAATGATTATGGTATTGAAGAAGATCAATTGCATCTATATTGTGATAATCAAAGTGCCATCAATATCTCTAAAAATCCTGTTCAACACTCGCGAACTAAACATATAAAAATTAGACATCATTTTATACGCGAATTAGTTGAGACTAATGAATTGGAAATCAATTATCTTCCTATTGATTTTCAACTCCCAATATGTTTACCAAACCTTTGGATTACAATAGATTTCTTGCTTTGCAAAAATCGATAGGAATGGTTTGTGCTAAATAAACTCATAAGACTTGAGTAATATTCCCTTGTCCATTTGAGACAAAATGGGGGAGTAATTTGAGTCCTATGAGTTCATTTTTTTGTACATATTTCTAATAAGCTTGATCTTAGTATTGATTTGCAGGATTCTTTACATTTGTATTCAACATATGTTATTAGGGTATTGGTTTGTAATTAGTTGAGTTATGTAATTTTCGGTTTCTAGGAAATGGGTAGATAGAATTTTTGTATAGGAATAGGTTTTTCCTTATTTCTTTGTATCCCTACGAGTCCTAGATGACTCAAAGGAGATTTTGTCTCATATTTCCAAAGGGGGAGATTGAAGCACCTTATACTCTTGATTCACTTGAGTCTACATTGTATAAGTGCTCATCTAGTTTGGAAATAGTGATAAAATTGAGTCCATTCCCTAGATTCCAAAAAGCCTCAGACTCTACTCCTTATTCCTCTTGATTGATTGTTTAAAAGGTATATTCTCAATCATCCACACATCACACACATTAGGATTGCATACATCCCTTGTATATTGCATAAAATGATTGTGTGAGAGTTGCGTGTGTTTAATTTCATTTAAAATTGGTTTTAATAATTTTTGGGAATTTTTAATGATTTTTTAGAAATTAAAATGTGGATTAAAAAGCTTTTGGGGTTATTGTGTAATTCCTGGTTTTATGTTTTCATACCTGGAAGTTGGTTTGGGTAGGATCCGAAAGCGCTTGAGAATTAAGGGTGCCTGTGTAATTAAGTTTTAAACGCGCGTGTGAGAGTCAATCTCAGCCGTACACCTGTCATCCTTATAACGGCCTGATTTGTGTTTGTTTGTAGACACATAACCCTTATTTAATCTCAGCCTTTGGATTTTTGTTATCAACGCTCTGCATGCGTTTGAGCCCAATCCCTGTGAACCTCTCTAGACCAATCAGAAGACGTTTAATTCACCGCTATTTTTTAACCGTTGGGTCAAGGTCAAAAGCCCTTGACCTCATCTCAGCCTTTGGTTTTGAACAGACCTTCTCGATCCTTCCTTGCTCCCTATAAAAGGAGGCTTACCCTAAGCCTTTAGAGGAATTTTATCATCTAGTCTAAAGAGAAGATAGAGAAAAGAGAAGAGAAAGAAACCCTAAATCGTCCTTACCCTATTTCAAACCCTAAACTCATATTTTCCAAAGTCAGTTTGAATCAAAACCAAACCTGAGTGCTTGAGAGTTGTTTATGAGTTGGTTTGAAAGCATGTTCGTGGTTTATCCTCTTGAGTTTGAGATCTTGTGTCCAACTTAAACATTTGGGTTAGATCTGTATTTCTTTTTTAGAGAAATTATAGATCTGCTCATTATATGTTATATTACACTTAGATCTGCATATTTAGTTTCTCATCTTGAGAAATCACTTTGTTGATTTATTTTCTGTAAATGTTTTTCACAATTATAGAATCAAAAAAATTATTTTTTGTTTCTAGTTCTTTTGAAACAGGACTATTGACCTAGTTGGGATCACAATTGGTGGTTTCCAATTTCAAAATTATTTTCAAAACTCTTTGAAATTGGATATGACCTTGGCAGTCTTACGAGCAAGGTAACCTTGGATTCCAGGATTAATTAAAAGGTCAAACAAAGTTCTTTTGTTTCCTAAGATGAGAGAAACAAAAAATCACAGCATATAGATCTGATCTGTAATTTGAAAGGACTGTTTGTATAAAATAAGTGTGCATGTGTGCATGCATGTGTTAGAGCACCATCACAAACACTTGTCACACTACAACACAGAAGTGTTGGTTATAAGATCTTGAACTAACAAGAGTCGACGTAAAGACTGGAACAAAGTGGAGAAGTTAGCAAACTGGGAAAGCCACATCAACATCAGACCTGCAAAGAAGTTAGAATTAAACCAGTGGGTACATTTCTAAACTTGTATAGAACTAATTTGTGTGCATGTATGTTAAATAGTTTGTAACTTGTATATTTTATTTTAGTGGACTTTTGGTTTGTGACTTAGAAGTCACCGTGGATGTTTCCTCAGTTGGGTGAGGTTTTACCACGTTAAAATTGCCTTGTCCTTAATCTTTCTACATCTCCTCGTCTCATTCTTGCTCGTGTGCTGATTTAAACATTTTAGTTTTGTTTTTCAAAACTAGTTAACCAATCTTGAACAGATCTCGTGCATGTTTTATTAAACACTTCTTGTGATTAAACTGATTTGATTTAAAAAAAGAGTTTCCTCAAAAAACAGTTCGGAGTTACTTCAATAGTTTAATCTTATATTTAATGGTCTAAGTAACAGCTTTTTCAGAAGAACCGTATCTTCCCTGTTCGGCTGACTGGCCATGTACCTAATAATACCTCCAATTTCACAGTTCCTAACGGATAAACTTTTTCCCCCAAGAAACCAATCAAGGGTCTGTGGCATGGTTCTAGTTGACTAAGTTTCAATCCCAGGCTTTGGAAGCAGTTATAGAATATGATATTCGGATAACTTCAATTATTTATCAAAACTCCGAAAATTATGGCTTACTGGATTCTAAATTTGATGACCAATGGGTCATCATGGGGATGTAATACCCTGGAGAGATCTTTTTTAGAGAAGCCGATAACAAGGTTGTCTTTGTTTACTTTCCTAGTCCAATCATCGCCATTATTCAAATTACTGTGTTGTATGTAGGATCAAGCTTGTGTTTTGTTAAGTAAGCTTTCCTCTCAGTAACCTGATTTCCTCCTCCAGCATCTCCACACGCAATGACATGACAATCAAAATAACCAAAGCTTATCGTAGCTACCTCAATATCTGGTTATTGGGGCTTCTTCAGTAGGTCCGGATCATCTTCATAAGCATCCTCGTGACCTCGCTTCTTGTCATCTTTAGGTGTAGAGGGGGCTTGAAGTTAATCTTGAGATTAGGGATAATTCCCTAATTAGCAATAGTGTTTGAGATTAAGCAACCAAGGCAGCTCAAGCATGGCAACTCTGCGTGGCAACTCAACGAGGTAGCTTAGCATGGCAACTTGTATTTTATCTTATTTTATTAGTCATATTGTATCTTTGTTTATATTGACTGTAAGCTATATTGGTTGTAATGATGTAACGAGAATAATAAAGAGGTTGTGTGAGGTCAAACGGTACTCGCGAGAGACCAGGCTTAGCAGGGCCGGGGAGAGCTTTCATGCTCTATAGAATGACCTCACCATGGGAACTTTAGAGGGACTTAGTTTGGAGGATTGATAAGTGAGGCACCGTTGGGGATCATCCCAACCATCTTAGATACACCTGGTAAAACACCGAAGAACCCTGACCGTGGAACCTCGGGTGAAGCAGCTTGGAGTTCCATCGAGCGTTGAGCTGTGAACCAAGCATCCCTCTACTTAATCTCATATCTACTGTAGGTGATGTCACTAGCCAGCTAAATAATGTCAGACCTGCACTTGAGTAAACCACCATGGTATTTGGGGCTGTCAGGCAGTTTGTGAGCCACCTCTGTGACAACAGCCCCCTAACACACAGTGGTTAGGCAAAAGGCATGTCTTGGCATTTAATGTTCATGACGTGGTGGCAACTAGTGCATCAGGCATTTAATGTTGTAACATAAAGTATGAGGGATGTCTTTCATAGTCTTTAATGATTGATTTGCCTCGGGGATGGTGTGGGGGCTATTTAAGGACCCCAACCACCCCTGAGGAGAGGATGATCTTTTGAGAGTTTAAGAAGTTATTTCTAGAGATAATACACCTCAGAGTGAGAGTTATTACAAACCAGAGGTCTTATTCACCCGTCATTGTCATTTATTACGGAGTTTTTAATACATGACAGAGATCCTTGAGAGTGTTTTTGGTGTGTTTGTCTGCCTACCAAGGTGTATCTAGGGTGCTTACGTCTCTCTCCCTCTAGTTAAGTTACTTCTAAGTTCCTCTACTACTTTTCTGAGTTATACACGAGAGATTTGTGAGTTTAAACTAAGTCTTATCTTCATTGAGTTTGTGTTTACGTGTTCTATCACTAATCCAAGGTTTTAGCTAATTAACTTATCATCACCATACTTCAAAGTGGTTACGTCTCCATCTATAATCTAAAGTACCCTCTTACATTTGGCGACTCTGCTGGGGAGGCATTACCCTAAGTAAGGAGTATGGCGCAACATAATGCTACTCGAAGGCTCAACTTTGATGACATCCAACATAATGAAGAACAATCCACAAGAGAACTAGAGGCCCTAAGGGATGGGGCTCCTCAAATAGAGGTGCCTCCGGTCCCGGCGATGACAGGCGTTCCGGGGGTGACACAAGCTTCCACGAGTGCGAGGTTGGGATCCACTCAGGTGGCGCTCCTCATGAGCAAGTTTTATGAGTTTTTGCAAACTCCAGTAGCTTCAACTATGCTGGGAGGATTGGAGGCCAATGCCTTCGAAACACCAGGGGTGGCCCCAACGGCCCCACCAGGTGCAGGTGTAGCGAGAACAGTACCATCAAGCTTACTCTCTGTTGTGAATCCAGCAGTAGGAACCTCAGGAGTTTTAACGGCCCCTGCCGTGACGTTTGTGCCAGCTGCAACGGGCACCCAGCCCATGGTCCCATTGGTTGTTGCCCCAGTAGCATCACCCATGGAGGAAATGAGAAAGGAGATGCAGAAAGAGATGCTAAAGTTCATGAAGACTTCCTCACAATCTACTGGCAAGGTAGCTTCGGTTTATGATGATTTTTGAATGCCTTATCCTCAAGAATACAACGATGAGCCCTATCCAAAGGACTATATTCCTCCTATTTTTAAAAAATACACGGGGAAGGAGGGGAATTCGAAGGAGCATATTAAGCACTTTGTTGAACACTTGGGGGCGCATTGCAACAACAAGAAGCTCAGGTTGAGGGAGTTTTCTAAATCCTTGACGAATAATGCATATACTTGGTATTCTCATTTGGCCTCCAAAAGCATTTGTACATGGGAGGAGATGCACGTATTATTTGTCTAGAAGTTCTTTCTAGCAGAAGACGAGTTTACTTTAACCCAACTGGGTAGGGAGAAGCAACGACCTGGGGAAGAAGTGGTGGCCTATGTTCGAAGGTTCAGAGAAAGATCCCTCGATGTGAGGTAGGAGGCCAAATAGTCCAAGCTATTGCAGATCTGCACTGAGGGACTGCTTCCTGAGTACATCTGCCATCTTATAAATGAGACGCGCGAGGGGACCTTTTCGGCGTTCCTGAAAGCTGCAAGAAATATATCCTTAGTGGTACGACCAAATCTGGTGGTGGTGCCCATGATGTTTAGGTAGACGATACAACCCGCGCGGGGGGGGGAAGTCTCAGCCCCCACGGTTAGGGTACACCGAGGGGGAGATAGGGGCAAGGCACCGAAGAAGGACAATAAGAGAAAGTTCGGAAGAGATAGGGAGGACCCGCCACTATTACCTTGTACAGTGGAAGAAGCTGCCAGCTGTTAGAACATGATGGTCCAAGGGGGAATGGTCTACGAGCCAAAGGACATTCCTGCTGGGGAGCCCGATGCATCAACGAAGGAGGATCCAAAGTATTGCCAGGTTCATCGAAGGATCCAGCATCCAACCAAGAGTTGCTTTACGCTAAGAAGAATCATCGACAAGTACGTGAAGGTGAGGACATTGCAAATACTTCCACAGAACGTCAATAATAACCCCTTGCCAGCACATGGGTCCAATTTCGTAGTGTCCTATGATGAAGAGGTCGAGAGAGGGGAAAGAGAATTGACAGCGAAGCAAGAAGAGTACGAAGAAGATCTGGAAGATTTTATGAGGGGAATGGCTAACATTGTGTTGGCTTATGACGAAGCAAGTGCCAAGGATGTGGAGGAGGTGTACGGTGTTGAAGGTGAGGAAGTAGACCTAGTTCTATAATACTGTGCAGTTTCGAAGTCCCCGAAGTTCACTTGGTTCTTCGACCAAGTGGGGATACCAAAGGAAAGTAGGCTGGAGATAACCCAGGCAATACTCAATATTGCGAGGAAGAACGCAGTCCCTTCGCTGAGATGGAAGGAACCCATGGCCAGGTTGGTGAGAAGGTTTCTGTCAGAGGTAACCTTCAGGGATGCAGATAGGGCTGTAAGGTTCCCTCATAACAGGCCATTATATGTGACTACCAGTGTCAACGAAGTTAGCTTCATAAGGACTCTTATGGATGGAGGAGCTTCCATCAATATCATGTCGATTAACTCCTTCCATGCGGCCAATATTCCAGAAGAGAGGTTCGTCCCCATGCCTTTGGTGATTTTGAGGTATGATAATCAATCTTCCAAATCCATTGGGTACGTTAATGTTGGGATTGTAATGGGAAATCTAAGTTCCCATATCAAGTTCCTTGTAATAGAAAGTGCGACTTCCTATCATCTGCTAATAGGAAGGGTGTGGATGCACAACCAAGGGCTAGTTCCTTCTACATACCACTAATGTGCTAAAGCGAATGTCAAGGGGACATAGGTGACTATTAGGGCTACAAAGAGGCCCTTCGCTGTTGAGGAGGCTCACTTGGTGAACGCAGCATTTTACACCGAGTTAGAGAAAGATGTCCAGGTCCTAACGAGGAGAATGGAGGGAGCATGGGTTCCCTCGATCAAAGAGAGGATGGGACCCATGAATGATCAAGGTAAATAGGTTATAAGCAGCACAAGGGAAATTTCCAAAGAAGCTCACCAGGTGGTCCCTCATCCCCAAGGCATCTCGAAGCAGCTCAAAGACAGAATGAGGCTCAGGGTGGACCCGATGGAACATGAGGTCCAACGACAAAGCATGCTGAGCTGGTTCTCGAGAGAAAGAGTGGATGAGGCTTCTACAAAGAGGAAGAGGAAGGCAGTCACCACTACCAGCAGACAATGTAAAAAGGTCGTTACTGAGGAAAGAAAGGTGGTGTATCGATTGTAATGATGTGAGAGGGCGGTCGAGGAAGCTGATGATGAGTTTGACTCGATATATGAATGCTTTTTAGTGGATCAACGGGGAAAGTGCATGGTGATAGATAATTCCAGCATACAGGAGTTTGTGAAGGAAGTCGTCGAGGAACCAGATTACATGGAAAATTAGCCGAAGCCCCAGGCACAAGAGTTAGAGCAATTAAACCTGGCGAAGGAATGGGAGGATCCGAGGCCCATCTTCATCTCGAAGGATCTTAGTAAGGATAAATGAGAGGCCTTGGTTGAATTGATTCGGGAGTTTATAGATGTCTTCGTGTGGAAATACACAGGGATGGAAGGGATGGATGAGGAAGTAAGCTGTCACATGTTGAACGTAATGCCTTCAACCATTCCAGTGAAACAAGCGATGAGAACGTACAAGCCTCAGCTAGATCTAAAGATCAAGGAGGAGGTTCACCGCTTACTAACCGCAGGGTTCATCACACCGATACAGCACCCACTCTGGCTATCTAGCATTATCCTAGTGGGAAAGAAAGACAAAAACCAGATAAGGATCTGCGTGGACTTCTGTGATTTGAATAGAGCTTGCCCCAAAGATGAGTTCCCTCTACCCTCCATCGATATCTTAATAGATGCAATGACTGGTCATGAGATGTATAGCTTCATGGATGGGTATGTAGGGTATAACCAGATCAAGATCAACCCCTTGGATGCAAAGAAGACGGCATTCAAAACCCCGTTGGGTAACTTCATGTACAGGGTGATGTCGTTTGGACTCAAGAATGCTAAGGTGAATTACCAAAGAACAATGATGGCCATTTTCCATGACTTCTTTCACAAATTTGTGGAATTTTATGTGGATGCTTTGGTCATCAACTCGAGGAAGGAGGAGTCCCACCTGAGCGATTTGAGGAAGGTGTTTTCTCGTTGCAGGAAGTATAAATTGAAGATGAATCCACTGAAGTGTGTTTTTGGAGTGACCAGTGGGAAATTCCTAGGCTTTGTGATTGATAGACAGGGGGTGCAAATGGATTAGGATAAACAGCGAGCGATCTTGGAAATGTCGTGCCCAAGAATGGCGAAGGAGCTGAAGAGTTTCCTCGGCAAGGTCTCCTACCTTAGGAGATTTGTGCCTGGATTGTCCGAAATAACACATACGTTGATGCAGCTGCTGCGAAAGAACACGAAGTTCAAGTGGGAGGAGGTTCACCAGGAGTCTCTTGACGGGCTGAAGAAACTGCTCGTTTCACCACAGACCATGGTTCCCCCAAAGGCAGGAATACCATTGCGATTGTACCTCACATCCACCATGAGGTTCGTGGGAGCTTTGCTGGCACAAGAGATTGGCAAGCAAGAACGGCCAGTTTACTACCTCAGCAGGATCATCCAAAGGCCAGAAGTCAGATATAGTAGCTTAGAAAGGTATTGTTTAGCCTTAGTATTTGTAGCGCAAAAACTTAGGCATTATATGTTATATTTTACAATTCATGTTGTAACTAGATGTGATCCTATTAAGTATTTGCTAGCAAGAACGATTTTAATTGGTAGGGAAGCTAGGTGGTTCCTCATCCTATCGGAAACTTGAAGTGCGTGGTGCCTCGCGCAATCAAAAGCCAGGCATACGCTGATCTGTTGGCTATTTTCCCCTCAGGAACGTTCGAGCCACCCAAAGAAAATATTCCAAGAGATAATTTACAGGCTAACCATCTAGACGCAACGGACGAGGAATGGACAATGCAGTTCAATGGGTCATCAGCAGAAAAAGAAAGGAGGAGCAAGGGTTATTCTTTCGAAAAGAATGGAGGAGATTTGCCTTTCTTACAAGTTAGATTTCCCTTGCTCTAACAACGAGGTAGAATATGACGCATTGGTGTTGGGATTGATAGAGGCTCTTCGAAGGGGGATCCGTTCACTTTGCATCAAGGGGGATTCAAACTTGGTGGTTCAACAAGTGAATGGAAAATACGCATTGAAACATATGAGCCTGGCACCATATAGAATAATCATTCAAAGGCTCCTCGAACAGTTCCATCGGACCAAGATCAAAAGGTAGCCCAGAATGATGAACCGCCACCCATACACATATGCCACCATTGCCTGGAAGATGATCACAAGGAACGATGCAGATACTGTTGTGATCCAATGAAGAATAGCTCCTTCGATGGTACAGTCAATTCTACCAATGAAAGAGGACGCAGACTGGAGGGGAGAGATCAAAAGGCAATTGGAATCTAAGGAAGGAGTAATGGGGCTGAGAGAATTAGCCTAATACTTCACGAATCAGGGAAACCTTTACTTCAGAAATACAGGAGGGTGGTTGTCGAGATGCATTGGTCCAGAAGAGGCAGGGCATAGATTGAAGAAAACACATGAAGTGCATTGCGAAACAACTGAGATACCCCTCTACCGAAGGATTCAAAGAGAGGGGTATTTTTGGCCTAAGATGAAACTAGATGCGACGGAGCTACAACGGAAGTGTGACAAATGACAGTTGTTCTTCGAGGCAGCGGAATGTCATTTCGTGGAGACTTAACCTAACTGGAGACAGCCCTACATTGACTTCATCAAGGATGGAGGTATCCCAATGGAGAAAATCGATGCGATGGGACTCCGGTGAAGGGCACCGAGATTCTACATTCAGGAGGGACAGCTTTATCGAAGGGGATACTTCAACAGTCCTTTGCGTTGTATCACGAGAGAAGAGGCGACGGAGGTCCTCAAGTAGGCACACGATCCAGCTCACATAGGAATGGCCAAGTTATATGACCAGTTGATGTCTTTGGGAACCTATTGGCCAACGATGGAGAAGGATTCGGCTGAGTTCGTTTGAAGGTTCAAGGCTTGCCAACTTCATGGAAATATGATCCATTCCCCGTCAGTGGACTTACACTCCCTGGAAACGCCTTATCCTTTTCACACTTGGGCATTCGACCTGGTAGGGATAATACACCCTTCCTCGAGGGGGAAGATATGGATACTAGTAGCAACGGAGTGCTTCACAAAGTGGGCTGAGGCGATACCACTAAGAAGGGCAACAGCGGGAGTGGTGAGCAACTTTATCAGAGAGTACATCATTTGTCATTTCGGGATCCCAAAGGTTATCCTTTCAGACAATGGGACCCCTTTCATCAATTCAGAAGTAACGGTGCTCACAGACTAATACTCCATTATCCATCACACTTCGACGGTCGCATACCCAAAGGGAAACGGTCAAGCCGAAGCGACTAACAAAACTTTGGTTAATATCTCGGCTAAAACGATGGAGGATTTCCCAGGATCATGGGATGATAAGATCCCAGCCGTATTATGGTCCTATCGAATAACCAAGAGGAAGCCCACGGGGTACACGCCATTCTCTCTTGTTTATGGGGTCGAGGCGATTCTCCCAGTAGAGCTAGAAGTCCCCTCTACTCGATATACTTTGCGAAGTAGCATGCTCCCCCAAAATAGGTATGTGCAGTTGGAAGCGTTGGACGAACACATAGATAATGCGATGCAACACTTTCAAATGTATATGAATCAACTCTCCACGGCGTATGATAACCTAGTGAGACCAAGGAGGTCCGTGGAGGGAGACCTTGTATTAAAAGCAGCAGTGAAACATATCAGGGGGCTTCCTATACCCAAGTTTGCATCAAATTGGGAAGGACCTTTCATTGTGAAGGAAGCTCGTGACTCAGGTTATTGCCTGATATCTAAGATAGAAGAAGATAGGCCATTTAAGATTAATAATAAATGGTTGAAAGTCTGCCATGTGTAGACAATTATATTTGACCATTAATGTAATGGGTTGTTATGAATACAAAAGTTCTTTGTTTTTATTATGATGAGTGTACACAAGTTCTTTTTATTATGGCTCAAGTATATATGAAAGAATTACAGAACTTCACACTTCATAATCTATGTAAACAGTTGTAACACGAAGAGATGGCATCAGGAAATAAGTACCTTTTTCCATTCAAAAACTTCGAGGCATTACAAAATTGAGAGCTATTGCCCAAGAATTACATGAGAAGAAAAGAAAAATATATATACAAGTTCATTCACCAAGAAGGAACCACAGATCTGGAGAAGAGAAAAAATCCCCAGGGAGGCCCGAAGAAGCTTCTTGGAAAGACCGTTGAGCGTTGATGGAAACCTCCAACCTTGTTTGCGCCTGTGTGCGCTCGATCAGGAGTTTCTCTCGTTTCGACTTCGTCGCGCGTAGGGCTTCTTCGAGGTCCCCCACCACTTTATCAATGGTTTTAAGAAGAGGTGCTAGCTCAGCCAACCTTGCTTCCTCGGCCCGCTGATCCTCCTGATGTTTTCGCAAGAGCTCCCTCTGGCTGTCCAACTGCTGGCTCTTCAAAGTCTTCAAATACGCGATGAGCCAGTCAAAACGGAACCCGTCACTACCCAACTCCCTAAGATAACCCAGGAATTGATTGAGGAGGGGGCTGGTAAGTATTAGCAATTTCAGCAACGACAATGGCCATACCTTGAAGCCTGTAGCTCATAACTGAGAGGTTTGAACGTAGACAGTCCACCGTGAAGGTTTTAGGACGATAGTCACAAGTTGCTCAATTGCCAAACAGTGGTTGGTGGGAATTTAAGGAGAACGGTGGAGTACCATCAGGTAGAAGGTGTGAGGAGCCAGGTCGGGCAGAGGAAGCTCGCACCCAGATTCACAGTCGGTAGGGGCACCAGTACTGGAACCTTAGTCATCGTGGCTGGAATCTTCTGAAATGACAGGTTCCCGATGCGGCGAGGCGATGGGCAAAGGAGATGGTGGAGAGTCCTCTCGAGCAACCTGAGAACAGTTAGAGGAAACATGGAGTTATGGAAAAATCTTAACAAGTGTTTTCGTTGTTAAGTCACCGTATAGGTGGAGTTTTAAATTAAAAATCTTAACAAGTGTTTTCGTTGTTAAGTCACCGATATAGGTGGAGTTTTTGAAGAAAAATCTTAACAAGTATTTTCGTTCTTAAGTCGCCGATATAGGTGGAGTTTTTGAAGAAAAATCTTAACAAGTGTTTTCGTTGTTAAGTCACCGATATAGGTGGAGTTTTTGGAAAAATATTAACAAGTGTTTTTGTTGTTAAGTCACCGATATAGGTGGAGTTTTTGAAGAAAAATCTTAACAAGTGTTTTCGTTGTTAAGTCACCGATATAGGTAAAGTTTGAGAAACTTAAAAATACAGAGAAATCAACAAAGTACCTCAGCAGCAGTAGGAGCGAGAACGGGAATCACCAAAGGAGCCATAATGGTAGAAACCGTTAGAGTCGGGCTCATTGCCTCATCAGCTTTAACGAGGCCCTTGGCTGAAGAAGCTTCATCGGTAGGCACACATCCCTCGCCAACATAACGTACTAAAGCCAACACGAGCGCATCATCAGAAGAAGACGTTGGATCTTCAAGAGATGTCCCAACGAGAGCAGTAGCACCAACCTGGGCCCTGGAAGGGAAAAGGCCACTAAGGGCAAAAGGTGGAGAAAGACTTGGAGAAAGCTGCAAATGTAAAACCAAGTGTTAGACGCGGGGAGTAAACACAAAAGAATAAGAGGTAGGAATGCATCTAACTTACCCCCGTTATGGCACTAAAAAGAGGAACCGCAGTAAGGGGCCTTGTCAATGCAGGCGTAAGGAGAATGTTAGCTAGCAGTGATGCCACTTCCACCTAAAATTGCTCAACATGTTAGAGATGATAAACAAAACAAGGGAACAAATAAAAGATGTAAGACTTGGGAAGAAATTTACCTACGGGTCACTCTCCTCGACCACAACAAGGGGCAGAGGGACCTCCTACTCCAGGGGTAACTCAGAGGAGGTTGCAGTAGTTCCCTCGGGTTGGCAAGGCATTTCGGCCGACTCAAAAGTAGCAACCTTCATCGCAACTTCTTTGTCCCGTTGCGAAGATGAACGGCGAGAGTAAGTAAGACTTATCAAGGGGGAACGGGGAAGAGTAGTGCCCGCTGGAGAGATACCGCAACCCCCCCCCCCCCCTCGAAACAGCTTACGGGGGGGCTGGGGGGACTAGGCCCTTCCTCTTCAACTCCCTTCACCAAAACACTTCTTATTAAGAAATGAGCATATGTAATATACCTTAAGGGAAGAGGAGTAAGAGATAAAGAATGCACACATACCTCAAATCCAAAGGGAGAACGAGAAGTTATAACCACTGGTGAAGGTGGAAAAGAGGCAGCAGCATAAGGAGCTGGGGATGGAGGTTTCTTAAGCGTTCGTTTCTTTTGGGACTTAGTTCCCAGCGTTTTCTTCCTTGAGATCGTTGCACCACCACTTTCAGGCACCCTCGACCTTCTTCTCCTTTTTTCCGGTGGCTCGCTAGGATTAACCATGATCGTGGGAAACACACCCGGAGGAGGAACGGCGATAGTGCACCGTTTAAACTCAGCATGTATTTCGTCGACTTCATCTTACAACCGCCTCCTTAGCTCTTCAGCCATCTCTGGAGACATGGGAAGGGGAACGGAGGCAATTGGGAATGACTCCAAAGGAGTTAGCATTTGAACTTGGGCCTTAGACTTAGAGGACTTGGACTTGGACTTCTTGGCCTTCTTAGCAGGCGGCTCAAAAGGCCCTTCTCCCATTACAGCTTCGGTCAAAGGTACAGTTTGTTTAGGAGCTGCAACGGACTTGGGTTTTGGCATGGTAGTTGGGATCATCGGGTAATGAGGGGGTAGCTCCTGGGGAGATTCTTTAATGATTTTACTTAAGGTAAACTCAACCCCAAGCGCGGAGTTCCCCTTAAGACCCAGTTTAGAAGAAGAGAAGGAAAGGACTGGGGGATATTGAGAAGGGGACTGAATGAACTCAGGGATCATTTCGAGTTGACCCAAATGGAACTTGGTGGCGAAAGAGGTCAATACGTCTCCTTTCCTAGTCGCACTAGGAAGGGTGACATGGTTGTCAATAGTGGACGTCACACCGAGTACCGCGGCTGCAGTATAGAGAGTGCAGGCTTCAGCAAAAGTGGCCCTTGGATGGTTGTGTTGAAACACAGGTCGAGGGCCCCCTGATCGAACCCGAATTGTCTGCTGCATCTGTCAGGGTTATAGGGTTCTGAGGTGTATCCCTATTCGGTGTATGAAGGAAGAAATCCATGGGTGAATAGAGGCACCACGGCTTGCGAGGGATCTTCTACAACTCGGATGAACTTGACCGTTGTGGCTGCAAAAGGAAAGAAATCCCAACTGTGGGCAAATGTAGACTCACTGTATGGCCTCATCACAAAGGAGTCTAAAAGTTCAAAAACTTCATTTATCTCCTTTTGACTTTTCTTTTTGTGAAAACAAAGGAGGCGTGGGGGCTTGATACCTTGGCTCACAGGCAGAGAAACGGACTTAGCAGCAATAGCAGGAAAGCGGGTGTAGAGGAAGCCCGTCAAAATGATGGTGTTCGATCCAACCAGGTGTAGAGGGACCCCAGGGCAATGGCGGCCAGAGGAAGGTTGAACCCTCTGGCCAAATGAACGAAAATGTTTATTAGGTCCCTCCTGGGCTGATCGTTGGGTTTCCCGATAAGGAAGAAGCGTGAAAGCAATACAAGTATGTAGGATGGTAGTTACAGGGAGGTAACTCTACTGCGGTCAGTTACATCACTGACATCCTTCAGCGTCGAAGCTTCGAAAAAATAGTCAATAAGGGGGGTAAATGTGGCTTTATTTGAGGAATCGGTGCAACTGCGGCAGATTCGATCCAGCTCAACTCGATCAGCAGCCTCTTAGGCATCCAGAGGCTCATCGTGGTAGGTGAACTCACCCATGGGCTCAAACCCAATGAGTTCATAGACGTCCTCCAGTGTAACGGTGAACTCCCCCCACGCAGCAAAAAAGGCGTGAGTTGTGGTGTTCCATCGGGAAACTAGCACTTGTAACGCAATATTGTGCTTTGAGAGTGTGAACTCCCCAAACTAGTATGCGCGATGAAGCCCAACCTTAGCAAGAGCAGCAGCGTGGGAGCTCTGTATGTGTGTATGCATGGCGGTGAAATGGGCTGGCGATACCCCAGGTGCTTCGAAGTCGATCTGGGAATAGGGAAAGTCACCACGGTCCAGGCAAAAATGCAGAGTTCCCTTTGGTGGAAGATATCCCCACTTCGATGAATCCATCTCCTTATCACCCAACAGTAAGGGGTTGAACTTGGATGAGAAATGGCAAGTCTTGCATGCCTCAGAAAATTTATCACCCTCACCAAAGATGGGGGCCTGGCGATAGAAGCGAAGCTGCTCCTGACGAGCAGCGTCCAGGGCAGCGGCGCTTGAGACGGCAGTGGCACCAGCGATGGCAAGTGGCGCACTGGTGGCAGGTGTGGAAGTGTGGCTGGAGGAGGCCATTGCAGACAACAGTGAGGTAAGAAATAAAAGGCTTGGTAAAAGAAGGTTTGGGAATGAAGGTGGAATGGCACAACCGCAGGTGGTTGCGCAAAAGATGAAAGATGGGGGAGACTGAGTAAAGAATGGGGCAACAATGGAGTTCGCAAAGAGTTTCTCTCTATAAAGAATATGCGGGAGCTTGAAGAAGATAAAGGAAAGAGAAGGGTTATGAAATAAAAGAGACGTTTGAAGGGTTTAAACCTGACTTTTGAGTTTCCCACCATCGCACGTGCAAGGGCCGCCTATAATCATTTCAAATGAACGCGTGGCACTTCGGGAAGGGTCTCGACAGTTGAAAAGACAGTGCCATGTCATTAATGAAGTGATGCTTGGGGAAAAGAAGGGAGTTGCCTTCTCCTGCAAGTTTGAGTTTTGGCGCCAGAATTTTTATTAGATTTATCCAATGACTCCCAACGAAGGCAGTGCCATAACGATTCAAAAAAGCTACGATGTCCCCTCCCCACAGGTCCAAACATTGTTTAAATGGTGACTCAGCTACATCGGGGAGAATTTCAATTTTTTTCTAATATAGAGAAGGATTACAAGGGAGAATTTCACTTAGCAAGAGTCCAAACGAGTATTTAAGAAGGTTAGCAGGCCTTTCGGGAGAATTTCAAATAATAAAGCTAAAACGGTCGAGGCTCAGTATAAGGAAAAAGTGGCAATGTCCCTTCGTCAAAGCCCCAACAAGTCAAAGCGCTTTAACGCAGGTACATCGGGGAGAATTTTACTTTTTCCTAGACATTATAACGCTGCGGTTCTAACAAAGGAAAGGAGGACATAACTTTTTCACACAGAGAGGGTTTTTTGGATCGAGAAGTTTTCGTGCAAAAATTTCTTATTCCCACAATAAATCTCTCCACGAAGGGGAAAATGTAGAGGGGGCTTGAAGGTAATCCTGGGATTAGGGATAATTCCCTAATTAGCAATAGTGTTTGAGATTAAGCAACCGAGGCAGCTCAAGCGTGGCAACTCTGCGTGGCAACTCAACGAGGCAGCTTAACGTGGCAACTTATATTTTAGCTTGTTGTATTAGTCATATTGTATCTTTATTTATATTGACTGTAAGCTATAATGGTTGTAATGATGTAACGAGAATAATAAAAAGTTTGTGTGAGGTCAAATGGTACTCGCGAGAGACCAGGCTTGGCAGGGCCTGGGAGAGCTTTCATGCTCTATCGAATGACCTCATCGTGGGAACTTTAGAGGGACTTGGTTTGGAGGATTGAGAAGTGAGGCATCGTTGGGGATCGTCCCAACCATCTTAGATACACCTGGTAAAATACTGAAGAACCCTGATCGTGAAACCTCGGGCGAAGCAGCTTGGAGTTCCATCAGGCGTTGAGCTGTGAACCAAATAGCCCTCTACTTAATGGCATATTTATTGTAGGTGATGTCACTAGCCAGCTAAATAATGTCAGACCTGCACTTGAGTAAACCACCGTGGTACTTGGGGTTGTCAGGCAGTTGGTGAGCCACCTCTGTGATAACAGCCCCCTGACACACAGTGGTTAGGCAAAAGTCATGTCTTGGCATTTAATGTTCATGACGTGCATCAGGCATTTAATGTTCTGACATAAAGCATGAGGGATGTCTTTCATAGTCTTTAATGACTGATTTGCCTCGGGGATGGTGTGGGGGGCTATTTAAGGACCCCAACCACCCCTGAGGAGAGGATGATATTTGAGAGTTTAATAAGTTATTGCTAGAGAGAATACACCTCAGAGAGAGAGTTATTAAAAACCAGAGGTCTTATTCACTCATCATTGTCATTTATCACGGAGCTTTTAATACGTGATAGAGATCCTTGAGAGTGTTTTTAGTGTGTTTGTCTGCCTACCAAGGTGTATCTAGGGTGCTTATGTCTCTCTCTCCCTCTAGTTAGGTTACTTCTAAGTTCCTCTACTACTTTTCAGAGTTATACACGAGAGATTTGTGAGTTTAAACTAAGTCTTATCTTCATTGAGTTTGTGTTCGAGTGTTCTATCACTAATCTAAGGTTTTAGCTAATTAACTTATCATCACCATACTTCTAAGGGGTTACATCACCATCTATAATCTAAAGTACCCTCTTACACTAGGCTTATAGGGGGAATTCGAATTTCTTATTATTTCTCGGCTTTTATAGCGATCAACAAACTTGTTCGACTTTCCTCGACGAATAAGGGATTCAATCTTAATCTTTCAAGCAATACAATTATCGATTTTGTTCCCATGATCCATATGGAATTCATAATATTTGGATTTGTCTCTCCTATTTCATGGTTCCCTCAGCTTCCTAGGCCATATCAAATCTTTATTGTGCTTAATTTCTTCCAGGATATGATGAATACTGATTGTCAGTGGAGTATAAGCTTCATATTTTTTTAGTTTATCTTCCTTCTTCTATTTTTTTTCCTTCTTCTCAACAGGCTTGGTCATTAGGCTTTGCTTCTTCAGCATTCATGATCTTTCCAACCTTAGCAATGAGTTCTGATATGGTTTTAGGATGATCTTTTGCCAATGCCTAATATAATTTTTCTAGAAGTAACCCACACATCATGGTTTTAGTGGTTTCCTTTTCTTCATAACTAACCACTTATAGCTTCTCGTTATTGAAACGAGTGGTGTATTTCCTGGTGGTCCCCCTGCTTATTGTTGAACACTTAAAAGATGAGATTCTCTCTTAACAGGATTGTCCCCGAAGCAGAAATTGTTGATGAACAACTCAACAAGTAAATTAAAGGTGGAGATTTGTCCTCGGGGTAAGTTGTTGTACCATATTTGGGCTGAACCAGTGATGGTGCTTGAAAAATCTCTACATCTCATTTCATTAGGAACATAATATATCAGTTGTAGCTTGATATTGCTCAATATGCAAAACTGGGTCAGTCTTACCATCGTAATTAGGGGTAACCACTGGCGTCTTAAACTTGGATGGGGTAGGAAAGTCGACAATCGCTTATATGAAAGGAGGCCCTTTGATAAAATTGAGCTACAATGGTTTCTTTGATTTTTCCATTTCCCCCAGACGATCTTCTAATCATTGAATCGACCCTTTCCATACAGAATTCTCAGCTTTAGATATATTAGAAGCATCTTGGCTATCTCTTCCATGCTTTTGTGCGAGCTCTCTTCTTGAAAAGTCTGCTCAGTACACCCAAATCCTTGGGAGCTTATTCTATACCTAACTGATCTTTAATAATGTTCGGTATGGTGTTCTCTTAACCGGGATGGTTCTTGATTATATATCCTCTATTTACTATCATTGGCAGAATCCCTACTTAACCTTTCTAAGGCACTTGGACATTCAGGAGAAAGGAAGAGACCATCATAGTAATCTGTTGATCTAATTGATGAACTGTACCCTTGGCGATAAGACCTATCACGTGAAGACCTGGATTATATATATATATATATATATTATTCCTTGGGGGAGGAGGTTACATTTTCCTGCTGAAAAACGGATCGGTAGTATGTCCAGACGGAACAGTCTGTCTGGCTTGTAAGGATTAAGCTAATCGTCTCATAGTTTTCTGCATCGCCTCTTGCCCTTTGGCAAGATTGATCAAAACTCCAATTAGTTCTACGGTTCTAGAAGGAGCATTGCCTCTAGCAGCATAACTGCTTTCAAGAATTTCATTTATCTCATTTTATCCTTCAGGAAGACTAAATGAATAGGTTTGGTAGAGAATGATGATAGATAAACGTACCCACGGAAGACACCAATTTATTGATGTCAAAATTTGGTAATTGATTTTACAATACCAATTTCATTAAAGCAGATAAATTGTTAGAGAAAAATAATAAGACACAAAAGTTTTTAAGTGGTTACGCTATGAAGAAAGCCTACGTCAACTGTGGTTGTATTATTGTTGATGATTATAGAAAACTGGGTATCCTCGTAAGAATGACCTTGTATTTTTTTTCTCTTGCCTTTTGTGAAAGGAATACAATGTATTTTCAGTGACCCGGAGATCAAGGGTTAGAAGGCCTTTACATATTTAAAAATTTACACCCGTACATAATGAATGTGATGGTTGATAGCCTTTAGCACGTGTAGAAAGACCCTTGGTTGTTCCCCACATGACTGTTAATCTACGTTGATGATCTATATTCATTAGGTTGATTGGCATGTTAGCCGACCAAGTGACTACTAACTATGATCGTTGCCACGTAAGGAGATAAGTGTCTACTTCTAATTGGTCCATGTAAATGGATAATTTTAGGCATTAACACTTATATTAAGGAGATGATTGAGTTGCATCGTGATTATGTATATATCGTTTTGGACTATAATATTTGTTTTACCTCTCATTTTCGAAAGATCCTTAATACTTACATAATCTGCATCTCCCAAAGCATCCATATCACGTTAAATATCCAATACTCTACACTGTCCATCCCTGTGACTGGACACCTAATATAAAAGATACATGAGAGAAAAGAGTATTCAAGAAAACGGGTCAGAGCCCGATTGTAAAATATTTTAAAAATATAGCAAGTGCAATTAAGCAATTATTATGCACATATTAGTTTCTCGAGCTCTCGCTTGAGAATATCTCCTCTCATCTAAAGTGCACGCCTAACGTACCTTACAATCCTCCCAGTTAAGGTTCTGAATTACCAGTTTGAAATAAGACTCATTATGATTCTAACTCATATCACTTTCCCGTATTTCCCACGCAATACGTATGATGATCATACATGTTCATCTCTCTTTAATATAAACGAGACTTTTCACAGCTTTAGGACTAAGTATTCACTTACTTAATTCAATTCAGATTTCATTATTCTTTTACATCTACTAATTTCACAAGTAGATTAAATCACAATATATATATATTCATCACACTATTATATATACTAATATGGCACCTCCCAGACGAAGCTGCGGTGCATGCATACTCTGCTATCATCTCCTGATACATCTCTCGTTGCATAAAGTACTGTTGGTTCAGTGTATCTTATGAACCATAAATCTCATAACACATATATTGTAGGCGGGCATACTCCCCAACCAAATGGGTCACGCACATACCTACGTTCCCATTCAACCGTCAAAACTATAATTCTCACCGATAGCATGTGTCCAAGGTCTAATGCTCATGGTATGAATCTAAATTCCCTCCCCCCCCCCCAATTGGCTAATCAAGATACAATCGTCCACAACACGAAACCTCCACCCTGATAGCAAGCAGCGTAGGTATGTCATACACAATATAAATCATAATATAGGTATTCACCCTACCTATATACATAATAAAAATAGGGCATACGCACAACCCATATGATAAGTCCCAAACGTAATATATTTATATCTCGAATATCCTACGTATTTATAGATTATGACTTTACTTCTTAAAGTATATTCCCGAGCTTTTCTCATCACTCGAAAGGTATCGTTTATTCCTCATGAAAATTAAGTAGGTAAGCATCAACACCCTACTGGTCTATGCCATTATGCTCCTAAGGTATGAATGCATTACACATTTATATAGGAGCTTGGAACAAGTTGTATTTGGTGTAATTTTACTTTAAACTGATGGTTATTTTCAGAAAGTTTATTTAAAACTTCAAATAAAGTTTCTGGGCTAAAAATTAAATTTTAAGCTTTTTGGAAGTTCGTTCGAAATTATCGTTCGAATGAGTTTGCCAACGATATTTCCCAACAGGCCACAGTAACTTCATTAGAAGTGTCGTTCGAATGAGACTTCGTTCGAACGAAAATCTTGTTCGAACGAGATTTTCGACGGGAAATTTAATTGGCAGCTTTAAGTAGTTTTTCACCTCTATCCCACTACTTTTTCCCCACTATCTTTTGACAGACTTAATATGTGCGGGAACCAACATTTTCAAACTAACTTTTTCATATTCTTCCATCTCCTAGAGAGAGTTTTGAGAGTTTAACTTTTCTATGAAAAGGTTCATGGTTTAAGTGTTTTGTTTTCCAAGAAAATCACCCTAAAACACTTTTGGTTTACATCCATATTTTTTATTCTAAGTTTCTATATAAATATCTTGCTTGGAGTGTTTAGCACCGGGTTTACTCTACAAAGTGGAAGAGTTTGTTTGGGTTTACTTCTACATCCCTCAAAGAAGAAGGCTCGTTAGTTTGTTGCGGCATTCTCATATGGTGAAAGGCACCATGTGTGGTTGATGGTGTTCCTAAAGTCTCATTGGTGATTCCAAGGTTCCGGTGGAGTTCCAGGATTGTCGACTAGGCGGAGGTGTTTATAAGAAGACGCGTCAAGGCTTGAAAGGAGTCGAGTCGAGGAAGTAAGTCATCTGTCTTGTAATTGTAAAACCATACTTAGTGGACTTAAGGCCAGGACCGTCCGAGGTTTTTTCCCGTTGTGGGTTTTTCCTCGTACATCGTGGCGTAGTGGTTTATTTGTTCATTTTATCTTTTGTAAAAATTCACATTAGATGCATGCTTAGGTAAAAAGATAAAATTGGTTTAAATCACTACTTAATTAAATTGGTGTTAATTTAAATTTGGGTATATGTTAATTTAATTCAAGTCATCGTTTAATTTGTTAAAATTGGTTTGACCTATTTTGGTAATATTGAAAATATGACTTAGGCAATTTCTAGGACTTGGGTTACATTTGTTTAAGTGAAAAATGTATTTGTTGATTAATTTAATTTCACTTTGTGTTTAGTTTAATTTTAATTTCAAAGAAATTAAAATTTGGTGTTTGTGTGGGTTTATTTGAACCATCTCGCTTCCGCATCTCAAAAAGGAAATTACTTTTTATAATTTTTTTAAAATTGGAGGCCTCGTGTGCTAACAAGTGGTATCAGAGAGGGATCGCTAAATTATTGCTTTTAATATCCTTTTAAATATTTTTTACTAAAATGGAATTTTCCTCATTTTCAAAATTTCCTATTTTCGATGGTTCTAACTTCGTGTATTGGAAAGCGCAGATGAAATCGGCACTAAAATCTATCGACGAGAGGGTTTGGATGTTTGTTGTTAACGGGTGGTCCCCACCTACACATTTAGTAGATAATGAGCGTGTTCCCAAACTCGCCGATAGATGGAGTGAGAATGAATTTAAACTATCTAATTTTAATTCCCGAGGTTTAAATGCCTTGTTTAGCGTGGTCACACCGAATGAATTTCGACGCATTATGATGTGTGAAACCGCTAAAGAATCTTGCGATATTTTCAACTCACACATGAAGGAACTAGTGTCGTTAAGACTTCGAAACTCCAAAACCTCACCACTCAATTTGAAACCATCAAAATGAACGAAAAAGAAACTTTTGATGAATTTTATGCTAGAATTTGTGACATAGTTAATTCATCAATTAATTTGGGAGAAAAAATACCCGACAACCGTGTAGTAAAGAGAATTTTAAGGTCCCTACCCGATTGATTTATTCCTAAGGTGACCGTATTAAATTATTTACCCACTCTAGCCTCTACGAAATTAGAAGAGCTCGTAGGTAATTTACAAACCTATGAACTAGACATGTTTCCCTCTAAAACTGAAAAGAAAATAGAGAAGGGCGTTGCTTTGAAAGCCCGAAATGAGGAAAAATAAGTAGTAGAGTGTGAAAGTGATAGTGACTCAGAAAATATGGTTGTGTTTGCTAGAAAGTTTCGAAAATTCCTTAAATTTAACAAAGATAAATTTAAAAATGATTTTAAGAAATTTGAAAAATCTAAGCATGACAAAGACGAGAAGATCCCTAAAACTTCTAATGAAAATGTAAATAGGGACGATTCAGATAAGTGTTATGGTTGTGAAGGGTATGGCCATAGGGCTTTTGAGTGCCCCACTGAACTAAGGAGAGAGGGTAAGCAACCAATTTCCTATAATGCAATCCTTAGTGATAGTGATAAGGAAGAGGGACCCGATTCCACCACTAAGCCCAACATTGTGGCTTTTATGGATAGTCATGTGAGTGAAAGTGAGCACTCCTCTATTGATGAAATTTTAACACATTACACTTCCAAGGTTAAAGTTTATGATTCCCTTATTTTTTATGGTAGTGAAAGTGAAGAATAGAGGGAGAGAATGAAAATGAAGAAGAGGTTAATATGAGTGAACTTCAAAATGCTTTTCAAGAATTATATGAAGAATCTATTAAATTAAAAAAAGCTAATTTGAAGTTCGAAGCTTGTTTAAAAGAGCGTATCGAGGTCATTAATGAAAGTGTTTTAGTGGAAGACCTTAGGACACGTAAGAGAGCTCTTCGAGAGAAGCTTGAATATATAGAAGGCGAGAGAGATAGCCTTAGAGGTTTAATGGAGTCAATGAAAAAGGAGTTTCTCAAGTTTGAAGAGAGAAATATTTTGTTAGAGTCTAGAATTCTAGAATTAGAAGAACAATTAAAAGACTGTAAAGTCAAATTTGATTTGGAATGTAGGTCCGAAAAACTAGATAAAATCTTAGGCACGGTCCAAATCAAAAATGACACTTGTGGTTTAGGCTTCGATACTCGTAATGAATCAAATCATAAAGCCAAAACTAATGTTTTAGGAGAATTGCCTAAGAAAGCCTTTAGAGATCATTCCTTAGTTAGGTCTTTTCGTCGAGTCTTTAGGTGCTCACATTGTGGTCGAAAAGGTCATCTTAAGAAATTTTGTTTTGATCTTAAACGAGGTCTTAGAAAATCCCAATGTAAGGCAACCGAGGTAGCCAAGATTCCTACACCTCGATATCGTCATTCGTCATTAGTTTGGGTCAGGAGATCTGACTTGGTTGCTTTACAAAATAGGATTTTTTATTCTCATTTACTTTCACATGCTTCCTCCCTTGCAAAATCTAAGGTTGAATGTGTTAGTTATTTGCATACTTTAGCTTTTATGCTTCATGCTATATCACCATGCTAATTTTATGCTTGTTTTAATCATTTTCTAGTCTATGCTCCATGCTTAATCACATGTTAGAATAATGATTTTTGTTTCTCTTTTGTATTCTATTTCTTTCATTTTACTTGCATTAAATGAAAAATACAAAAAGTTTTTGTTTATCATTTGTGTTTTACCTTGTTAGTAATTTAAGCTTTATGAACAATACAAATGATTTATATTTGTCTTATGAGTACATATTTTTATTTTTGGTTAAAAATTGTCAAAAACTCAAAAAGATTTTTTGGGTGTTATTTTAGTTTTGCACACTCTATGTGGCATACACTTGCGTTAGAATCCCTTCTTTTTCGCTTCCATGTGGCTAGAACTTTTGGTTTAGATTGCCAATCCTTATTATGTTATTTACCATGCTTATATGGAGTAGCTAGATTTTGTGTTGTTATAATGGATTCTATTTTTATATGCATCAATTCACACATGCACGAGCTCACTTGAAATTTTAACTTCATATGTATATTTGATCTTTGTGAGGTGTTCTTCTACCAATCTAGTCATCTTCATATTATGTGGCCTAGGAGGACTAGTGCATGGTAAAATTCGTTGCACATGAGATTTGTGTGAGACATAAAAATAATATACATAAATGTGCACGGGGAAGGGATCCGAAAGGATAAATCATCCTTTGCGAGTAAGCCACAATTTGGAATGGACCTAAAAGAAATACGTGGTCTAAAGGCCTAAAAGATTAATGGCATTAAAAGAAAAATAATTTCCAAGGCCTATGTTTATTTGATATATTTGATGATACGCAAATATTACGTATTTCATCCTCCGAACGGACGCATTTTAGCTCCCTTGGGTATCTTATTCCCTATATTTATGCTCGTTAACCAGATAACCTCTGATTTCTACGTTAACATGTTTTGCAAGGGTTAATTGAGCTTTTATAGGTATTTGGATGCTAAGTGTGAAGTTCGAATGCATTCCGCTCGATTTTTATACACGATCGCACGTTTAAGGGCATTTTAGTCATTTCACAGTTTGGGAACCTGGCCCAACATCTCACGGAAGTTGTATCCCTCCTCTCTATCTTTGCGTGGCAGCGAACGGTGCACGATTCAGATTCATAACGAAGAAGTTACGGGACTTTTAGCGGAAGGAAAAACAATGAAACCAAAAGAGGAGGAGAAGAGGAGAAAACAGCAATGCAGTGACTGCCTTGGCTGAGACCTGCTTGATCGATCAATTGATCAAAAGGATCGATCGATCGAGCCCAGGGGATCGATCGATCAATCCCCTGTTTCCAGCAGATATTTTGGGCTTTTCTTTTCTTTTTCCTTTTCTTTTATTCCAACTTACTATATAACCTAATTTTGTTGTAATATAACAGATATTCAGTTTTAATTAGTTTAGCCAAGGTTTTGTGGGTTTGGAGAGCTTGGCTTCATTTCTCTTTGGGTTGGCAACCATATGGGTTGTGTATGTTGAACTTTCCACTTCCATCTCCATTTATATAAGTTGTTCTTGTTTAATTAGTGCTTTGTAGAGTAATTTACATGCTTTCTTAATTAGTTTACTTGCTTTATTACTTGTTTTCCTAGTTTAATTAGTTGTAATTTAGTTTAATCATTATATGCCCCTTGATAAATAGGGTTGGGATGTCGTTCCGCCATTAACAGGCCCCGAGATCCCAAAATTAGGTTTCGTGCAGAATTGCGTTTAATTGAACCCGCGCATATTAAAGTTGGATTATTACGCATTTAACTTTCTTTGTCATGCAACTTTAGTGTTTATAGCAATAATCTGAGTTTAATCCGCGTGCGACCATTTTCCCTTAAATATTTATTCACGCAACTTTTGCTTAAATTCCTTATTGTAAGAAGTTTATGATTAATTGATAATGCTCGATTAAATTGTTCTTTTCTTTTCTATTTCATTTCCCACTTACTATATAAAGCAATTTTGGTGTAAATATCAGATATTAACATTTTAGGATAGATTTTAAGGGTTTTGGAGAGTTCTTCTTCAATTGTTCTTGGTTTGACACCCCATTTGAGTTGAATGTTGCACTATTCATCATCCTCTCCATTAGTATAGTGTGTATTTCGTTATTTCTTGCTTTGATAATTAGATTTACTTTCTTTGTTAATTAGTTTACATGCTTTGATTTACTTTCTTTGTAGTGTAAATTTATCGCGTTTATTTATTGCGTTTCTTTACCGCGTTTTTAACATGCTTTCTAGCTAATTTAAATTAGGTTGTGTTAGAATTGAACTCACTCGAGTTTACGCGTTGCTTGGCTTTGGTGATGGCGTTTGCGGGTCTATTTCGGATGCGTTGTCCTAGTTATTGCGCCTAGGAGATTTGACGGGGCATATCATGTATGTCCCGTGCTTACGACCTTTCGTGCGTAATTTCCGGGATATTTGTTAACGCCAAAATCTTATTAGGCTTTTATGCGGATTTAGGGGCGTGACAACCATTGATTTAATTAACTATCGAAACGAGACGCATTCGTAATAACTCGGCGACTCATGTATCCATTTTATACAAATTAACTCGGGTGAGGGATATTCGACGCAACCTATAGTTTTACTCGCTTTGTTAGTCTAGTTTCAATACACTTGCCTTGATTAATATTTCCTTTTTATGCATCTTTTTACTTTTTAGTTTGTAATCCACCTTTTTCCCTTTTATTTCGGAGCACTAAATCATATAAATTCTAGCATCTCGTCCCTGTGGATTTTCGATACCCGACTTACCGCTAGACTTGCCTCGCAAGTGTAGTCGTAATTTAGGTTTGTTTGCATTGAGTCACCGAACCGATAACAATGATTTGCATATTACACGACGCACGATTTCTCACTCGATCAATATTCATCCAAAAATAGATATGTTTATTGAGGGAGATTGGATGGTATATCAACGGTTTGCACAATGTCCGTTTATCCTAGTTGTTCTTTCAATATCATGACTCTATTGGTTTGTAGAATCATCAAAATTCTAGGCTTGTATGCATTGTGTATGTTTGTTCATTGAGTTCAATTTACATTGTCACATGAGGTTATATTCAAATGTGATGAAGTTTGCAATCAATTGAGAACTCCGTGAAAATGTTTTAAGTGTTTGGGTTTAAACTTAATTGTTACTAGCTCACACCCCAACACTTTCATTTCCATATGACACATTTTTACCATACGAGTGTGAAAAGCTAATTTTATTTTGTGTCATGTGTGGTGTTTATACCTAGTATATGTGCGTGTGCGTTAATGATATTTATTATGTTCTCATATACAAGGTATTATATTTGTCTTTGCCTTGCTTTCTAGTCCTTCTATATTTCTACTTCATAATTAGCATCTATCTTGTTGCATTCTTTGTTGATATCACATGCTTAATACTTATGTATCATATTGGTATCATTTCCTTGCATATTAGTTGGTATCCTTTATTCTTTGTATGGATTAGTTGTGCTTTTGTTGCCAATATGCTTTCATGTTATATGCTTTACATACACTTTTGTTTTATTAATTCTATCACCTTTGTCTATTCCTGAACAAAAAGGGGGAGAATGATAGGGGAGAAATGGTATCTAATCATATTATAATCGTATCTTAGTTTGTTTGGGAGATTTATCTTACAGGGAGACGTCTATCTAAGTATGTCCCTGTTAGACAAAAAGGGGAAGAATTAATTGAGGGGGAGTATTTATCTTAATTGCATTTAATATTCTTGATATTCCCTATGCGTTTGATAGTTTGCTTAAGTGTGCAGGAATTCTTCTAAATATGGCAACTTTCTTCATCGACAAAGATATTGATCCTTGGGTCTTGATTCAAGTTTGGGTGGGATGTTTGAGTCTAGTAGAGCTTGACGGCCCTTTAGGATTTTGTTGGATTTTGTCCCGTAATAGCCAAAGGGGGAGATTTGTAAGGACACAAGTCTCCGATTGAGTCTTAATGTAGTGTTGGCTCAATTCCGGACAAAAACATTTGAGTCATAGGATAGTGTTCAAGCTTATCCATTCAAGCCTATAACGTGTTAGTTGAAGACGTAGCGGCCAAGAGTATAAAGCTTAATCATAGGCCCAGTTTATTATGCCTCGTTTCGACGTCAACAACATGTGTTCCATTTACTCCTAAGGTATGAATGCATTACACATTTATATAGGAGCTTGGAACAAGTTTTATTTGGTGTACTTTTATTTTAAATTGATGGTTATTTTCAGAAGGTTTATTTAAAACTTTAAAATAAAGTTTCTGGGCTAAAAATTAAATTTTAAGCTTTCTGGAAGCTCGTTCGAAATTGTCGTTCGAACGAGTTTTTCGTTCGAACAAGAATGTCGTTCGAACGAGTTTGAATGAGAATGTTGTTCGAACGATTTTGCCAAAGGTTTTTACCAACAGGCCACTGGAACTTTATTAGAAGTGTCGTTCGAACGAAAATCTTGTTCGAACGAAAATCTCGTTCGAACGAGATTTCCGGCGAGAAATTTAATTGGCAGTTTTAAGTAGTTTTTCACCTCTATCCCACTACTTTTTCCCCACTATCTTTTGACAGACTTAATATGTACGGGAACTAACCTTTTCAAACTAACGTTTTCATATTCTTCCATCTCCTAGAGAGAGTTTTAAGAGTTTAACTTTTCTATGAAAAGGTTCATGGTTTAAGTGTTTTGTTTTCCAAGAAAATCACCCTAAAACACTTTCGGTTTACACCCATATTGTTTATTCCAAGTTTTCATATAAATATCTTACTTCGAGTGTTTGGCACCGGGTTTACTCTACCAAGTGGAAGAGTTTGTTTGGGTTTACTTCCACATCCCTCAAATAAGAAGGCTCGTTGTTTTGCTGTGGCATTATCACATGGTGAAAGGCACCATGTGTGGTTGATGGTATTCTTAAAGTCTCATTGGTGATTCCAAGGTTCCGGTGGAGTTTCGGGATTATCGACTATGCGGAGATGTTTACAAGAAGATGCGTCAAGGCTTGAAAGGAGTTGAGTCGAGGAAGTAAGTCATATGTCTTGTAATTATAAAATCATACTTAGTGGACTTAAGGCTAGGGTCGTCCGAGATTTTTTCCCATTGTGGGTTTTTCCTCGTACATCGCAGCGTAGTGGTTTATTTGTTCATTTTATCTTTTGCAAAAATTAACATTAGATGCATGCTTAGGTAAAAAGATAAAATTGGTTTAAATCACTACTTACTTAAATTGGTGCTAATTTAAATTTGGGTATATGTTAATTTAATTCAAGTCATCATTTAATTTGTTAAAATTGGTTTGGCCTATTTTGATAATATTGAAAATATGACTCAGGCAATTTCTAGGACTTGGGTTAAATTTGCTTAAGTGAAAAATGTATTTGTTGATTAATTTAATTTCACTTTGTGTTTAGTTTAATTTTAATTTGAAAGAAATTAAAATTTGGTGTTTGTGTGTGTTTATTTGAACCATATCACTTTCGCGTCTCAAAAAGGAAATTACTTTTTGTAAAATCTTTAAAATTGGGGGCCTCATGTTCCAACAAGCTCCAGTGGTAGTGGTGGTGTAAGGTGACTCTTGGCTCTTAGTCTCCAAGAAAAGCCTCTTCCTCTCCTAGAAAAGTCTCTCGCTCTCCTCTAAGCCTTTTCCTTTGATTTTTGGTGAATGCATCTCAATTCTACAAACTCTACACTTATATAAGACCACTATAAATTCGTGGGTACTATTCACCTAATTTGTCAATTGACCGAAATACCCCTCCGGGGTATCGGTTTGGTTGCAAATTGACCCGAGACCCAAATTAATCCCCCAGGTAGACTTTTCTGACTATGACACTTTGGCGCACTCGAAATGACCATTCGAATGACATGAAAATAAATTACTTTCCATTTCATTTAAATATAGTCCCGACACAAGTCACACGCGTGTCCCGGCTTGTTTACAGTAATTGTCGTATTTATAAATCTCGACAATTTTATAAAGTCATAATCATATGTAAAGTCATTATCATATATTAATTTTAATCACTAAGTAATATTCAACATAAATCACATATTACTTTATTCTCGAGTAATATTTAAATTCATATTAATTTTTAATTATCGCACAATTAATTCTAATTAATCCCATTTTAAAAGTCATTAAAAATATACATGTAACTATTCTGAATTCCATTACTAGTCTAACATGGACAATATATATGCTATAATTTGCAATAATCAACCACTTGCCTCTAATTCGAAAGTCTGAACCGTTGGGGAAGATGATTCTAAGTATGTTCCTCCTTTTTCCAATCAACCTCCGGTGGTGGTGGTGGTGGAGGTGGTGTAAGGTGACTCTTGACTCTTGGTCTCCTAGAAAAGCCTATTTCTCTCTTAGAAAAGCATACCTGGTAAAAATAACTTTGAGTGTCGGTAACGCATCTCATCCTCGCGCTCCCAAATAGACTCCTCGACATTATGGTGCGCTCACTGGACACGCACAAGCGGAACTACTTTCGATCTCAACTGTCTCTCACTATGGTTTAAGATCGCCACCGGTCGCTCCTCATAAGAACTATCTGGATGAAAATCAACCTCCTCCAATGCAATATGAGTGTGAGAAAACTCATCTAGGAGATATCGCCTTAGCGAAGAAATATGAAACACATCATGTATATCATACAAGTGCTCCGGCAGCCCAAGTCTGTAAGCTACCGATCCATCCCTCTCAATAATAGGAAATGGTCCCACGTATCTTCGCCAATTTCCATTTCTTCCCAAATCTCATTATCCCATTCATAGGAGATACCTTCAATATCACCTCGTCCCCCACGCTAAACTCCCTGAAGAACCACTTAGCATCAGCGTAGCTTTTCTGTCTATCCTCGGCTACCCAAATGCGATCCGAATCATTTCAATCCTGACAAACGTGTCCTGAATCACTTCTGGCCCAAGTATCTTGTTGTCCCCCACCTCTAACCAAAATGAAAGAGAGCGACAAGTCCAATCATATAATGCTTTAAAAGGGTCCATACCAATGGTGAACTGATAGGAGTTATTATACCAAAATTCCACCAGTGGAAGGTATTGCTCCTAACCTCCCCCAAAATCCAGAATACACATACGTAATATATCCTCCAATATCTGGTTAGTACGTTAGTACGCTCAGTCTACCCATCTGTTTACGGGTGATAGGTTGTCCTCAATCGTACCTCAGTACCTATGGCCTCGAGAAAACTCTCCAAAAAGTGGGATATAAAAATCTTATCCCAGTCGGACACAATATCAAGCGGTGCCCCATGTAACCTCATTATCTCGGCTATAAAGATCTGGGCATACTGTCTCGTAGTATAATCCGTCTGATTTAACAAAAAGTGAGCCACCTTAGTCAACCTATCCACAATCACCCATATGGAATCGTGGTCCCTCTGAGAAATAGGTAACCCAGTGATGAAGTCCATGGAAAAGCTCTCCCATTTTCACATTGGGATCTCTAGTGGCTGAAGAAACCCTGCTGGCTTCTGATGATCCACCTTCACTAACTGACATATGGCACACTTAGAGACAAACTCAGTAATGTCTCTCTTCATCCCACTCCACCAATACTGTCGAATATATCCTGGTACATCTCATCCCCACCAAGATGTATCGTAAATCGGGATCTATGGGACTCTGTCATCACCGCGTGTCGAAAATCCACCCCTTCTAGAAACCCAAGTCTACTCCCTCTGAACTCACTGAGTAAGACTCTTCTCCCCCGGCTAAAAGTTGTCAATTTTTTTCCTAACAAAATAGATCTGCTACCTGAGTCTGTACTACCCTCATCATAATCTGGGGGTAACGGTCATAACTGACATAAATGATCTGGCAACTGCATCCTGATGTCCCAGTTTCTTCTATTTAGCTTTCCACACCTCGATTGTCTCACTTACTAACCTATGGCTCAACGCATTTGCTATCACGTTGGCCTTCCCCGAGTGATAATGTATCTCAAACTGATAATCCTTCACGAATTCAAGCCACCTGCGCTGTCGCATATTCAACTCTCTCTGAGTGAACAAATACTGTAGTGACTTCTGATCCGTGAATAAGCAAAAATTTTGACTCAACAAATACTGTCTCCATATTCGAAGGGCAAATACGACTGCTGCTAGCTCCAAGTCGTGGGTAGGGTAATTCTTCTCATGAGGCTTAAGCTTCTTATAGGAATAAGTTATATCCTGCTCTTCCTGCTGTAATACTCCGTTTAGTCCTTGTAATGATGCATCAGTGTAAACTAGGTACTCTACTCCTGACCTGGGAAGTACTAGTATGGGTGCTGAAGGCAACTTATCCTTCAGTTCATAAACGGTATGCCCTTATGGGTGAGATTAGTCATCGGACCCACAATCTTTGAAAACCCTCAGATAAACCATCTATAGTAACCGATTAATCTCAAGAAATTGCATACCTGGGTCGGTGTCGTGGATTATCCCCACTCCCTTACCATTGATATCTTTCTAAGATCCATTGCTATACCCCTTTCCGACATTATATGCCCAAAAAACTGCACCTCCTGGAGCCAAAACCCACACCTCTTATACTTAGCATACAACTGATGCTCACGTAGTGTCTATAGGACCCGATGCAAATGCTCGGCATGATCCTCTTTAGTATGGGAATAAATCAGGATTTCATCTATAAAGACAATGACAAACTGATCTAAGAACTCTCCAAACACACGGTTCATCAAGTCCATAAATATTATCGGTGCATTAATTAGCCCGAACGGCATAACCCAAAACTCGAATGATCTATATCTCGTCAGGAATGCAGTCTTAGACACATCATGCTCCCAGATATGTAACAGGTGATAACAGAACCTCAAGTCTATCTTCGAGAAGTAGGTTACTCCTCTCAATTGATCAAATAAGTCATCGATGCAGGCTAACGGATACTTATTCTGGATCATGACTTTATTTAGTTCTCGATAATCCACGCACAGTTGTAAGGATCCATCATTCTTCTTCATAAATAGACCTGGGGCACCTCGGGGTGAGGTACTCTTACGAATGAAACCCTGTCCCAATAGTTGCTCTATCTCATCTCTTAGCTACCTCATCTTTACAGGATCCATACGGTAAGGTGCACGAGTTATTGGTCGAGTGCCCGATATTAAATCAATCATAAACTCTATCTCCCTACTGGGTGGTTGTCCCAGTATCTCCTGAAACACATCAGCGAACTCATAAACTATCGGTATCGAATCAAGAGAAATCATCACTCCCGTAGAGGTCTCCTTCTCTATATAATATAAATGGGTGGACGATCCTCCCTCAGGACGAGGCATCGCCACTAGGAACATCTCATGTCCTAAAATAGCAAATATAATACTCCGACTATAACAATCAATCATGGCCTTATACGCGACTAGACAATCCATGCCGATGATAGCATCATACTCGGACATGTCTAACACAAGCATATCAGTCGGTAAAATTAGACTCCCAATATCTGTACTCACACCCCGACATATAAATAAAATAGGCATCCCACTACCCATCATTGAGTCTATAAAAGTAACAGTGTCGTCGGTCGTGTCTAGCAACCCTGCGGTTCGTGCAAATCTAGTGGCTATATATGAATGTGAGGCCCCCGTGTTAAACAAAATGCGTCCCATAGCCCTAGAGATAGAAAATATACCCTCAACTGCAGACGGTGGCTGCTGAACAGCTGCCTGTTGGAAGTTATACACATGCCCGTATTGTAACTGCCCCTACTGTGGTGGGGCTGCGCGATCAACTGGAATGGCAGGTAATGCTGGCTCCTGAGCCAGTGTTGGGAGAGAGGCTGGAAACATAGGCCTTTGTGGCTCTTGGTGAGCACCCTATTGATGGGGAATCTTACCCTTATCGGGGCAATCCTCCACAAGTGAAACATCTGCCAGAAAATTGCCCTCAATTTTAACCCTGCTGACCATTTCCACCTCTTCCTTGGCCCTGCAGAATGTGATGCTGGCCCTGGTGGACCTGCCTATTACCTCCCTGCCCAAAATGAAAACGTCCCAATTTTAATCTCTTAGCATAATCCCCCTGTTGGGAACTCTGCTCACCTTATCTCTGTTGACCCTGAGCTGCTGATGTTCCACTAGCACTGCCTCCCCCAGTACTGCCCTGCTGACAGGACACAGTCCCTCGCTTTCTTCCCTTAGCATGGAAGCGGTGGTCTAGGCAGTGAAGTAACGCAACATTCAATACATCTACGTAGGTCTGTAATGAAATATTACCCAAAAGATGCTGGCGGATCCTCCAATTAAGGCCATCCATGAGTATCTGAATCCTCTTCTCTTCAGTGAGTACCTCTCCTGGTACCAGATTGGTCAGCCTAGTAAATTCTTCCTCATACTCAGCAATTAAATTCCCCTCCTTGGTGAGATCCAAAAGTTTCCACCTCATCTCAGTCTGAACGGCGAAAAGAAAATATTTACGGTCAAACTGCACCCAGAAGTCCTGAATAGGCATAGTATCCCTCTCCTTTGCTGTGGTAGTGGACTCCCACTACTGTAAAGATGCCCCAACTAGCTTCAAATTATCTAGTTACTACTTTTGTACCTTCGTGCACTCATACATCCTCTGATGCCGCTGGATGTCTTTCTTCCATTGTTTAGCAGTGACAACATCGGAACCCCCTGGAACTAAGGAGGATGCGCCTTTTGAAAGGCATACCTAACACACTCCCAAGAAGTGGGAAACACCGGAGTTGGTGTTGGTGGAACAGCATGTGCCTGTGGTGGTGCTTGATGAATAACCGCTAAGGCTGCATTAACTACCTAAGCAACAATGGCAGCAACCTCTGCAGCATTCATAGTGCCCTGAGTTGGAGCGAGCTGTGGTGCTGGCTATGCCGTACTGGGCCTCATCATGCACATCGAGGAGGCATCTGAAATAAGGGAGAAATATTTCCATCAACATTTGATTTAAAATATCACAAAATAACTAAAGTCGTAAATGCGCAAATGAGAATGCAACAGTCCTAATGATAGGGTTCTATATCAAAGGATACTAAGCAGAAAGCATAATAAGCCGTACAAATCCTAAAGACTCTAGAACCTGATGCTCTGTTACCACTGGTGACACGCCGCTCAATTAAATACTAGGTGATCAGTCCTTTATTAAATTAAATTAGAATATTCAGTTGGTTCATTCTTAGCATCACTGTAAAAAAAATAACTTCCGTATTAATCACCTAATAGTTAATTAAGCTAGTGTCAAAACCTTCAATTTTAATTTAATAAAATCAATTTTAACAATGTAAAAAATTGATCATATAATCCATTCCACAATAATAAATAATAATTAAGTTACATCACAACTGAACTCAATGTAACTGGAATAAACTCTCCAGTTTAAATGTCTCAATACCATCCTCCAAATAAAACCAATTATAACAATACCGACATAAGTAAATACAATGTATGTGGTAGAAATGGAATAACTAGAATCCTGGGTGATATGCCCTAAATGAAATAGATACTACAGTCGTCTAATACAAAATCTGCAACTCCCATAGCATCCATAGCACGTCAAATATCCAATACTCTACGTTGGGTGTCCCTGTGAATGGACACCTAATATAAAAGATACAGGAGAGAAAAGAATATGCAAGAAAACGGTTCAGAGCCCAATTGTAAAATATTTTTAAAATATAGAAATGCTTAACAAATGCAATTAAACAATTATTATGTACATGTTAGATTCTTGAGCTCTCGCTTGAGAATATCACCTCTCATCTAAAGTGCACGCCTAACGTACCTTAAAATCCTTCTAGTTAAGATTCCCAATTACTAGTTTGAAATAAGAGTCATTATGATTCTAACTCATATCATTTTCTCGTATTTCCCACGCAATACGTATGATGATTATACATGTTCATTTCTTTTTAATATGAACAAGACTTTTCAAAGCTTTAGGACTAAGTATTCACATACTTAATTCAATTCATATTTCATTATTCTTTTACATCTACTAATTTCACACAGTAGATTAAATCATAGTATATATATTCATCAAACTATTATATATACTAATATGGCACCTCCCAAACGCAGCTGCGATGAATGCATACTCTGCTATCATGTCCTGATACATCTCTCGCTGCATAAAGGACTGTTGGTTCGGCGTCTCTCGCTAATCATAAATCTCACAACACATATATTGGAGGCGAGCATACTCCCTAGTCAAATGGGTCACGCACATACCTACGTTCCCATTCAACTGTCAAAACTATCATTCTCACTGATAACTCGTGTCCAAGGTCTAATGCTTGGGGTACGAATCTAAAATCCCTCCCCCCCCCCCCCCCCCCCCAATGGGCTCATCAGGATAAGATCGTCCACAATGCGAAACCTCCACCCGATAATAAGCAGCGTAGGTATATCATACACAATATAAATCATAATATAGGTATTCACCCCACCTATATACATAATAAAAATAGGGCATACGCACAACCCATACGATAAGTCCCAAACTTATTATATTTATATCTCGAATATCCTACGTATTTATAGATTATGACTTTACTTCTTAAAGTATATTCCCAATCTTTTCTCATCACTCGAAGGGTATCGTTTATTCCTTATGAAAATTAAGTAGGTAAGCAGATACACCCTATTGATCCATGCCATTATAATCCCCGAATTTCCATGAAGTAAATTTATCTTCAATTAGGTTTATTCCTCGATAATCAATAATTCAATCTAACCCTTTTATTCCATCTAATAGGGCTAAGCCTATACATTAACACGGCCTACTGGTATACCCCTATACTTCCATTATTTTAAGAATTTAGTCCCGTAATCAAATCCCAAACGATCCCACAAAAATAACAATCAAAAGGGAAAGTTGGCCAAATCTGGTTGGGCAGCCGAATCGATTCGTCCTGGTCCGAATCGATTTGCCCATACAGGTCTGCAAAATTTTGCATTTTAATGGCTACAGGTTTCAATCTTTTTCTTCCTTAAAACCATCACCAAATGATCCCAAACTCCCCATAAATCATCCCAAATGATATATCAAGGTATATGAATGATTTCTAACATCTAAACAGTACAAAATCATCAAGGAGTTTTAATTAAATCAAGTTAATTTTATGAAAATTCAGAAAACTCTTAATTCATCATCCTTATTCAAGAACTATCATAAATCCCTAATTTCTTCACCAATTATACCCAAATTTTGAAGAGTTGATTCTATATTCAAAAATATATTAATCCTAGTTAGTTTTCATGTCAAGGATTCAATTATGATTATCAAAATTCATCTTTGATTCATGTAACTTTTCTGAATTTCATTACTAGTCTAACATGGACAATATGTATGCTATAATTTGCAATAATCAACCACTTGCCTCTAATTCGAAGGTCTAAACCATTGGGGAAGATGATTTTAGGGATGTTTCTCCTCTTTTCGATCAACCTCCGGTGGTGGTGGTGGTGGTGGTGGTGTAAGGTGACTCTTGTCTCTTGGTCTCCTAGAAAAACCTCCTCCTCTCCTAGAAAAGTCTCTCACTCTCCTCTAAGCCTTTTAATTTAATTTTTAGTGAATGAATATCAATTCTACAAACTCTACACTCATATAAGACCACTACAAATTCGTATGTACTATTCACCTGATTTGACAAGACCAAAATACCCTTTTAGGGTGCTGGTTTGGTTTCAAATTGACCCGAGACCCAAATTAATCCCCCGGGTACACTTTTCTGACTATCTTAATCCTTCTGGACACTTTGACGCACTCTAAACGACCATTCGGATGACATAAAAATAAATTACTTTTCATTCCATTTAAATATAGTCCCGACACAACTCACACGTGCGTCCCGACTTATTTACCGTAAATGTCGTATTTATAACTCTCGATTATTTTATAAAGTCACAATTATATGTAAAGTCTTAATCATATATTAGTTTTAATCACTAAGTAATATTCAACATAAATCACATATTACTTTATTCTCGAGTAATATTTAAATCCAGATTAATTTTCAATTATCCTACAACTAATTCTAATACATCCCATTTTAAAAGTCATTAAAAAATACGAGGTGTTACACTAGAGTTATTCCCTTAAGGCCCGTTTGGTTGTCTCAAAATTCTAAACTGGCTTCTAAATTGATCCATTAATTGTGTTTAGTTTCATTAATGAAATAATTCATTAATTGCCCCATTTTAGCTCAGGTGTAAAATCTGAAATTGGATCATTTCATAAAAAATATGAAATTCATCCATTTAAAATAGGAGTCACATAAAGTGCATGCTCAGCTCTCTCTCTTTTCCTCCCTCCCCCCCCCCCCCCCCCCCCCCACCCCCACACACACATCTCTCGTAATTTATTTTTATATCGTTTTTTCTCATAGAACCTTAACATCAATTTCAGATTACCAAACATTGTATAAAATTGGATTTAAACTCATTTCAAATACACTCATTTACAATTCACTAATTCACAATGAACCAATTTACATAATCAAATAATTCACGCAACCAAACTGGGCTTTAAGGTATGGTTTTATAATTTTCTAGGATGAAATTTATTTTTAAGAGGGGATATTGTAACGACCAATATTTTCATTTTTTTCCTTCTTTGAGAGTGTGTGCTTTTCTTTATGGGCTAGCTCACATGGAGCTGAATTGGAAAACATTAAATAGGAGAATCTCTGGTCAGACCCACGACCTGGGACGCTGCAGCAAAGGCCATTTTCGCTTCAGGACCACAACTCACCAAAAATTCTAAATCAAGGGAACGACCTCCCTTTGTCATCGTTTTATCAGAGCGAATACTCATCTAATAGTTCTATGAGTCCCAAATAAGTCCCCCAAAGTAATAAATTTGTGTGACCTGAGGGGAACCATACCACAAGACAATACTTAATAGGTAAGTGAGAGAATAAGTGGAATCCACGTCACTTTTGGGGGAGGTTTTGGGGGAAGTTTTGATACCCATATCATTATTCATACTTATCTTACTGCAACGAGTGGTTCTCTTTATTAGTCGGGAATAAAGCCGAATAAACTTCATTTTAAACAAATTTGACTAATATAAAAGGGTTTTTCATTTCGGGTTTCGCCAAGAAACTCTCTCTCTATACTAGATACCTCAGTCTCTCTTTAAAACCCACTATTTCTCTAAATTTTAAGATCAAACCCCACGTGCCGTTAGAATTATCAAATAATTCATAAGCCTATTAAGTGGTTCATTATTAAAGGGTTATTTTGAGTTTTCCCCCGCTTTTATGACCAATTTTGCAATACACCCCCACTTTTTTAAAATTTTGTAATACACCTCCATTCTGTTAACTTTTCATCCAAACCATTAGTACTATATACGTTTTGTGTTTTATCCCCACTTTTATGACCAGTTTTGCGAAAGATCCCCATTTAAAAAAAAATCATTGCAGCGTCAAATTATTAGCAGTTCCATTTTTTTATATAAGGAAACTTAGTGGAAAATGTTTAAAAATTTGAAACTTTTTCAAAATAATCGAAAAGAATCGTAAAAATAATAATTTTGGAATAAAAAAAGGAAAATTTTCTAAAGAACATCTATTAAAAAGTCGGAATAGTCTAACTTTTATTTTAAAACACAACTATTTTAAAAAAAAACGTTTTGACTATTTTAAAAGTTGTTTTTAAATAAAAACTGTTTCTATACCTTTTATTAAAAAAAAATATTGTTTTGTCTATATAAAAAAACTGTTTTTTTAGTAAACAGATGTTTTCCTTGGAAAACTATTTTTATTAAAAAAAAATGTTTTCATTGCAAACAACTTTACATTAATAGACATTTTTTTATTAAAAAACAAATTTGCACTATTTAAAAAACTATACTTTATTTATTAGTTTAACAAACAGTTTTTCATTTTTACAAAACGGTTAACTCGGTATAAAAAATAGATTCTTCTATAAAGAAAAAACAATTTTTTGATTAAAAAAACGGTTTTTTTTATAAGAAACTTTTTTTAAAGACTAAAAAAACGTAACGGTTTTAGAGATTTTTTAATTGTTTAAAAAATATTTTAATAGTTTTTTGAGTTTTTATTTATAGAAAACAGTTAAGAAAGTTTTTTTAACTATAGTACAATTTTTTGAAGTCACATACATTGTTTAATACTATTTTGGACTTTTTTATATAAAAGAATGTATGCGTTTTTATAATATTAAACATTATTTATATTTAATTTTTTTAGTGTTTTATATAAATAAAAAATTGCTAATAATTTGGGGATGAAATAATTTTTTTTGAAATGGGGTTCGTTAGCAAAATTGGTCAAAAAAGTGAGGGAAAAACACAAAATGTAAATAGTACTAGCGGATTTGATGGAAAATTAACAGAATGGGGTGTGTTGCAAATTTTATAAAAAGTGGGGGTGTATTGTAAAACTGATAAAAAAAAAGGGCGCGCGCGTGGGAGGGGGGAGGACTCAATATAACCCATTATTAAATTACAAAATAAATCATAGTTGATAAATAAAAGGTCACTTTAATATACCCAAGAGCCAAAAACGTTTTTGGCTAATAAATTAACCAATTACTGATTAAAATAAATTAAGGAAACTCTTGATCTAACCGTGATAGACGGTTAAGATCGCATAACTATTAGGATTTAGGATCTCTATCTGCCTATAAATTGTGGTCTAAACTCCATCATTTAGGTACTAGAAATAAGCAACAAAATATAAAAAGGCTAAGGGAGAAAAAACTATAATCCATAACAATTTTTGGATCTCAAGTTCGAAGCAACAATGACAACCTCTTCTTTCATCAAATCTAATGCTGACTTAGGTATGTTTTTCAGCCCTATTTGGACACATGTGATAATTATGTAGATTAATGTCCTATATTTAAATAATAGTTTATATGTTCATGTATTCTATTATTGATCCATAAAAATTTTTAATTGATTTATTAAATTTAAATCCAACATGTGGTATCAGATCATATGATTTAGATCACATAATTATCTTTTATGTTTAAATATGAAAACAATATTTTATAGCAGATTTTATATTCTAAATTTTGAGACTTATGTGATGTTTTTATTATATTTTTCTATGACAATAATTTGGACTTAGTTTAAAATCTGCTTAAGTTTATGAATAAAACTTTCTGCGACATTCTGATTTTTCGTCGTTGAATCTGTTAGGAGTTATATGTAAAACTTTCTGTGACATTCTGATAATCTATCGTTGAATCTGTTTATATTGATGTGTAAAACTTTCTTCGACATTTTGATATTCTATCATTGAATTTGTTTATATTGATGTGTAAAACTTACTGCGACGTATTATTTTACTGTAGCTAAATTTGTTTAAAAATTGAATCAAATTAAAAAAAATGGTTTGGATATAAAGTTTTGTTTTATATCTCTCTTCTGAAAATTATTTTTTACAGTTCCGCGAATTGGAGAGTGATTCTTATACAATAACAAACATATTTGAGGTGATAACTCATTTTTTCGAATGTTTTTTAAATTAATGAAATTCTCTACATTTTATGAGTTTTCCCATTACATTAGTAATGTTTATATTGTTTTCTTATGAATTTTAGTTCATTAGAAATCATTGTATGGTATTTCTCATGTTTATAATTTCATGTGCTAATATTCTCATAAAGAAAGATAGGTTTCCACCAAAGTGCCCTACCTGTTGTTAGCGTATATAAGATTAAAGTGTATAAATATTTGGTTACTCAAAGGTACAAATATTATTATAATGTCTTGACCCTCAATATTTATTAAGATGTTTTATTTAATCATTTTAAATTAGTCGCTCAAAGATATAATTTTTATGATTAAATAAATATTAGAGAAGATATTAGTCATCGACAAATCCAAGTTTTCATTAAAAATATTTTCCCAATAAAAGTTTGTCAAAGACAGGAAAAATATTAAAGGTCGAGATTATTCCTTGAAACTAATGTTTAAATATGTTGTTATAATCAAGCTAATTTTTTAGTATAATTATTTCAATGCATTAGGTTTCTCCAATGGTCTCAATCTCACAACATCAGATGTTCCGCAATTTGATTGAACAAAACTAAAAGAATGGGAGATGCATATAAGTTTGCAATTACGCCTTCTAAACATTGACATAGCTTTGGAATGTGACGCCCCCTTATGAACTCACTGATGACAGTAATGAAACTGAAATAGCATTTTATGAAGCTTGGAACAAGGCTGACAAACTTAATCTCACCTTCATCATATTAACTATAATTCCCAAAATTAGGAATTCCTTAGCCAAAACTGAAACTACTAAATAATGTTTGACCAATCTTAAAGAATGATTCCAAGAAATGACAAGTCTCTAGCCGAATCCCTTATGTCGAAGCTCACCACAATGAGTTTTTATGGCACCCCACCATGAATGAACATATCATTGAGATGACTTGCATAGCCACAAAGCTAGGAAATCTTGGCTTAAAATTCGAAGAGCCATTCCTTGTCTAATTTATCCTCAACACCTTATCGGATCAATATTCCCTTTTTTGTCGTTTATTATAATGTGATTAAAGATAAATAAAATTTGAATGAAGCTACTTAAAAATTGATCGAAGAGGAGGAAAGGTTTAAGAAGAAGGGCAAGGGTTTAGTAGCTAATTTGTCCACTCAATCATCTGACAAGGGTAGCTCTTATAAGAAAAATAGCAAGGGTATCAAGCGTGGCCCATTGAAGCAAGATAATGAGAATCGAGCTGCCAAGAAGAAGGGAAAAAAGTGGGAAAATACCATTTTTGCAATAAACCTGAGCATTTTTAGAAAGATTGCATAAAGCGCAGAGCTTAGTTTGAAAAGAAGGGTGATTTTTATCCTTTGTATATTTCGAATCATATCTAATTAATGTACCTTCTAATACTTGGTGGGTTTATTCTGGAGCTAGCACCCATATAACTAATTCGATGCAGGGATACATTACAATCAAGTACACAAAAAATAGTGAAGGCTTTATATATATGGGAAATGGAGGAAAAACACCAGTTTCGATAGTAGGCACTTATCTCCTAATTTTGGCCACTGAATTTTGCTTATATCTAAATAAAACTCTTTATGTCCCTTCCTTTTCTCGTAATTTAATTTTTGTTCCAAAACTGGAATTAGAAGGTTTTTGTTGGAATTTTGGCAATAACAGGTTTGATTTGCTTAAAGATTCTAATATTATTGGTTTTGGGATCTATGATATCTCTACATCATAATGTAGTTATTAAACGTCCTTTAGTTAATGAGAATTCATTATTTTTGTGCCATAAAAGATTAGGTCATATATCCAAAAAATGAGTCCAAAGACTTGTGAAAGAAGGGATTATCCCTAACTTGGATTTTAATGACTTTGGAATTCGATTGGATTGCATTAAAGGAAAGAAAACCAAACAATCCAAAAATAGAGCCACACGAAGTAAAGAGCTTCTTGAAATTATTCATACTGATATTAGTGGACCTTTTGATGTTTCATCATTTTGTGGATAACAGTATTTCATCTCCTCGATAGATGATCTTTTCCATTATTGTTACCTTTATACATTAAATGATAAATCTCAGTATGTAGATTTTTTTTTAAATATATATAATGGAAGTTGAAAGACAAATAGAAAAAAAGGTAAAAATCATTAGGTCTGATAGAGGTCGTGAATACTACGGTAGATATCATGAAACATGACAACATCTCAGTCATTTTACTAAACTCCTAGTGCGTTTAGGCATTTGTGCACAATACACAATGCCAGGCATGCCCTAGTAGAATGGTGTAGCTGAAAGGCATAACCGTACCCTTGTGGATATGGTTAGGAGTATGATAAGTATAACTATTTTACACAAGTCATTGTGGTTATATGCTCTTAAAATCATCGTGTACATCTTAAATAGAGTTCCTAGTAAGGCAATTCCAAAGACACCTTTTGAACTATGAACGGGAAGGAAATCTAGTTTAAGATACATGCATATTTGGGGATGCCCAACAGAAGCAAGAGTTTATAATCCACAAGAAAAGAAACTGGATCCTAAAACCATTAGTGGTTTCTTTATTGGATATCCAAAAAAATCAAAAGGGTATAGGTTTTACTTTCCTAACCATGGAACTCGAATAATAGAAACCAATATTGTTAAATTCAATGAAAATGGTGTAATTAGTGGGAGTGATGAAAATAGATATGTTATTATTCATAATGATACTGTTGTTCCTCACGAAGTTTCCCCAAATGAAAATAATGAACAACAGATCAATAATCAACAAACCAATAAAGGATCACATAATCAACCCGATGAGGAAAACATCACTAATGAACCCATTGTAAAAACACCGTAAGAAGTAGGAACAAGAAGGTATCAAAGGACTAGAAAATCGTCTATTTCATATGATTATGTGGTGTATTTACAAGAGTCAAAATTTAACATTGGAAATATTGAAGATTCGATTTCATATAGACAATATGTGAATAGTCATAATTCTGCTAAATGTATTGATGCCATGAATGATGAAATAAAATCCATGAGCTTTAATGACGTTTGGGAGTTCGTTTTCCATGTTCGTTTCCCTTTAACTAAAATCCCTTCATATATCCTTTTAAATGCATTTAACATTCTTTCAATATTATGTCCTTTCTTCTTCCATCTCTTAAATATTTACCACTTCTGTAGCTTTTTAATCCGAACCATTATAAATCCCTTCGTATACCCATGGGTATCACTTTTTAATCCGAACCGTTATAAATCGTAGACCCCATGTTTAAAATGCCATGAAAATGTCCTGAAGGTCGCCGAATTTGAATGGTGGTGAACGCCGGAGTTGTGATTTCGACCTTGAAAATTGAGGATAAGCGATGAGAAGAAATTTGATATTATCGATTAAGAAATCTGGCATTGATTTTAACTGAGACGCCTAAATGTTTGGCCAGAGATGAAGTTCAGTGAGACTTTAAAGCTGACGATGAACTACAGTGAGACTTTAAAGATTAATTTTTCATTTCTTGTAAGGATTTTTTCGGCGATGTGGTCGAGTTGGTTGCGTAGTTTAGCAAAAGGGTTGATCCCGGTGCTCCTAGGTTTTAAAAAAACTTTTGTTCCTTCAATTTAATGTACATTATGTCTCACTTAATCTAAAGGATGTTGTTGCATCTTATCAAGAGGCAGTTGTGTACAAATATAAAGCAATTGGTTGATGTAAATGGACTGTATTTGCGTCGTTTGGCTACTTAACCTGGACACTAAAATTCTAAAACCTTAATATAACATTTGTTGGGTTAAGTCATTTCATAAACAATTCATAATTCTTAATGTGTGGGTTGTGCGATGTTGCCACAAGACAGTCTTTCATTATCAATTACATTACACCATCATTTGGTTGATATGAAGTTATACGAAAAAAATCTGGTTTTCACGCCACTTTCTATTTTTTTTATATAATATTTTAGTTTTATGGTTCTCTTTTATTAAAAAAATATTTTTTTTCTCTTAAACATGCCATAAGTGAAGCAAGCTTGAAATTTTGCTAAGAAACCATTATTACTTTACTCAATCATAAACTAAATTTGTACTAAAAATATTGGCAGTGAAAATCACTGATTGAAACAAATAGATTATGTAGTGAAAAATTATCCACTATAAAGTTTTGTGTATGATTTTCATTAATAATATTTATTTTTAAATTTTACTATGTCATTATATAGTTAAATTTGTAATTTACTCACCCTTAATAAATAATGTTAGTGTTGATGTAAAAAACTAGACTAGGTCTAATTAATTAATCACAGATAATATTTGTAAGTAAAAGAAAGAAATAATAAAAAATTTAAAGTGGTTCGACCTATAGAGAAAACCTTATGTCCATTGTACTTGTGTTTGCCTTGTGTTTGCCTTTCAATCACTTACCCTTGACGAAGGGATTACAATGTATTTATAGCCCAGTAGGAAGACCAAGAGATAGAATGTTAAATAATGGAATTCCTTTATAGATTAGGCATTTACATCAGTACAGAAGGTTCATAGTGTTTCTGGTTGTTGGCATTTGGTTGACAGTGTTGGTCGGCCTCCCTACTGTTAGTCAGGCTTCCTGGTGTTAATCGGCATCCCACTATGATGGTCAGCATTCTAGGCCTTGGTCGATGGTTATTCCTTGCTGACTAGAATTATTGCCAGAGTGGATGACACGGGTCTATTTCTAATTGGTCCACGTAAATGGGTAATTTTTTGTATCAACAGAAGCCCCCAATGTTCCATGCTTGATGCTTCCTTGACAGTATGGAGCATTTAGTTCTGATAGTAGCTCGGGATACATTTCTAATGCTTGGTTGGTTACCGACTTCCCACACTTGTAAAATTATTAGCTTTTCTGATGGCTTGTTCTGATGAAGGCATTTTTACAAATATCCAAACGTGTAACGAATCGTTTTGGGGCAAATACGTCTTTTTCTGCTTGGCCGCCAAAATGTCAATCATCGTTTTTCTTTAATCATTACATTGGCTGATTTTCGAGGCAATCTATAAAAGGCGATAAAATCCCGATCATCTCTCACCTCAAACCCTCTAAGTTTCTGTTATAATTTCTTGAGCTTTCGTGCAATCGTTCTTCCGCTCTTTTAGTTCTTGCTGAATCCTTAAGTCTTTGTAAGAATTCTTTCTCTTTCTTATTTTCTTCGCATCGAATCATGGTTTCCACTGTTGTTTCTCTAGATGAGTTTAGAAAAGAATGGAACATACCAGATTGGGTAGACTTAGAGTTTTCCAATCCCCCTATAGACATTTTTTCTTTGACTGAGGCCCATTAGATCCCTTCCTTATTTGTTGTTGAATGCAGTTTTACCTTTCCTCCAAATCATTTTTGTCTGGAATTTTGTTAATATTTTGACATTGTACCTGCTAGAGTAGCCCCCAATACTTGGAGGGGGATCATTGGTGTTAATATGCTCAATCAACTTCATGGGACCCCCATAAGCATTTCCGAAATCATGTTTTGTTATAAGTGGGTCACTAGTGATAGTACTTACTATTTAAAAACTAGAGTTGTAAATAAAGCTTTAGTTGTTAACCTTCCTGATTCCAATAGGGATTACTTTGACCATAGAATGATTGCCAAAAATTGGCAATATGCCCCTCTACCAAGGGGTGAAGTGTACAGTGGGCTAAAATGTCCTCAGGGGGGCCATGGGATAGGTTGTTTTAAATTCTTATGTGTTAACAACTTTTCTACTGAAATGTTAATTAATCAATAGTTGTTTATTTTCTTGTAGTTGATATAAAGAGGGAGTATCCCAAAGAAGGTGACATTAAGCTTAACGAGCTCAAATTTCTCTGGGGCCTTAATCAGAAAATTATTGAGGAACATACTAGGTTGGCATTATACTTGCTGAAATATAGGAGTTATATCACCTCTTTTGTTGCCCGACCTTCTGTTGTTGCTCCTACCATTGTGCTTAACTTGGACCACGACCTAGTGTACACTTCATCAGGCAGTGGTGAACTTGTTGTTGGTCCCTCTTCATCCTTGGATTCTGAAATTCCTCTTACTGCTGCTATGGGAAAGAGAAAATTCCCTCACATTCTGGGAGATGTTGCTTCCCCTAGCTCTACAAAATCTGCTACTGGTGGGGACACTAATAAAGAAAATGCTGAGAAGAAAGCTCCAGTTAATAAGGGTGAAGAGTCCATTCTTTAACGTATAAGAAAATATCTTCCTTCCAGATTTGCTGGAGGAGCTGTTGCTGCTACCGACCAACAGAACTTGGTCGATTTATTTATTATTGACATTGGTTCTCCTGTGGCCATAGGTCATGGGTTAGCTAAAAAATCAATAAAGTCTGGTACTTTGCCAGATCATATGGGGTGCTTCCTCTACCATGCCCCGTTTGAAAATTTCTTAAAGGGACGCTCAAAGCCTCATGAGTTCTTGCTTCTTTATACTTATACTTCTTTATTATTTTCTTGTACTACTTTGGCCTCTCTTTTTTACAGTTCCTCGTTGATTTCAACCAGATGTTGGATAAAGACAATACACCTCGTTCTTCTTTAAATAATTTAGAAGAGGCTTTTGAAGGCCTGGAGAAGTCCTTGCTTGACTTCCAATAAGCATTAGAAACTGAGAAGCAATTTTGGGAGAACAAAATAAAAACTAGTGAAGAGGCTCAGAAGAAAGCTGAGAATGAGGCTACTGCAGCTCGGAGACAAATCTCTGAGTTAGAGAAGAACTTGGTTTCTAAGAAGGCCAATAGACTGAAGGCTATGGAATCCTCTTTTAATAAAGGATTGGAGAAATCCATCACAGCTGCTTCTATCTAAATTGAATATGTGAAGAAGAAGTGTTGAACGTATGGTTAGGCGACAGCAATTTCTGAAGTTGGTACTCCTCAAGATTCTGAGCTCTTCCTCATACATGATCCTGGTTCCCCACCAAACTTTGATGAGGAAGTTGAAAATGACATGGGATCAGGGGAATCCACCCCTATTCTGGAACTTCAAGCCTACTAATTATAGACAGTTGTTGAGTCCTCTCTCCCCAAAACTTTCGAAAAAATCACTCCACCCATTCTTGTATCAAGTTAAAACTTCTACTGATAGGGAGAAGGTATAGACTTGTTCGTCAATCACCCTTTTTTGTCTATATTTCTTTTTTATTTCCTTTCAATGTATTTATAACCTGACTTTTATCAATGAAAATGACTATTTTTTATCTCTGCGATTGTCTTCTTTCGATTACTGCTGCAAACTTTATTCTGTTTTAATTAGATATTTCTTTACTCTTTATAGTTCATGGCAAAAATGGATAAACTTACCTCTACTGACTCCGAGCTACTCAAAAGGTGCAATGATCTTTTCAAGGTTGGTCACATGACTTTGTCTGAGGAAGATTTATCAAAGTTGCTTGGGGCTGACATTTCAGATCAAGCCAATGAAGCTTACTTGTACTTGAAGTGTCTTCTTGATCAAGCAGTAGCTAATAATGTAGCTTACTTTGAAATGATTAAAGAGGTTCAAGAAGATCATAAAGATGTCAAGGCTCTCTTATATGCTGTTTATGAGAAGAAGTACAAAGCTCTAAGTGAATCTTGGGGTTTTGAGAAAAAATTAGAGAAATATGCCTCTTCTTTTAGGAAGAAAGAGTTTTTACTCAAGTGTGAAGTGGATGAGGCTAGGTCCATTGCCAAGATGTTGGAGGAAGAAAATAACAGTTTGAGAGTGGAGTTCAACTATTTGAAGATTCTTTAACTATTGTTGCTATTGATGAGGGAGTCTAATTTTTGGAGACTGAAAATGCTAATATAAGGGAAGAACTAGAGTCTCTGGAAAAATCCAAACCTTCTACCTCCTCCTGATCAAGAGCAAGACATGGTCTAGCTACAACTGATGAAAGTAGAACTTAGCAGACACTTGTTAATCAGGCACCCAGTCTTCTTAACTGTAAATCAAGGATGGAATGCTGAAGAAACTGCAACACTAGGTTGAGAGGTTAACTTTCCAGTTTCACAAGCAACCTAGAGAAGTTTGGATGGAGGGGTATAATGAGGCTCTTGGTTATTTCGATAAATTCTTTAGTCAGGCTTAACGCGAAGGCTATAAATGGGGTTTGACCAATTTCCTAACAGTTATGAAGGTTGAGCAAGACAGTAGTATTGGGCTGATCCATGGATTTTGGAATGTCAAGATCCTCATTTTAAACTAGATATTAGTTGGATCCCTGTAAAAACCCTTCCTCAATGCTTGAACTCCAAATACTTAGGGGAGCATGACGAGCTATAAATAGTTCAGCCTCCTCATCAGTTTGATGCTTCGAGTAGTAGCAATAGGAGAATACTTTAAAATTTCAACTTCATTAACTCCCCATATACATTGGATGATCCTTCAGCAGGCATGGAACCAGCACCGAGCTTTTCTAAATCTGAAGGAAAGTATCCAGTAGAATAATCTTGAACACGATTTGTTCCTGTAATTCAATTATGAATAATATTTGCATGTAATGATCATTTATATGAATGAAAAAATATTTGATTAACTTATCTTGTCAATTTCTGGATGTGAATGACTTATTTTTTTCATTAGTTCTATTGATACACTTAGGCATGCTCAAGTTTAGTACAAATTACCAATGAGATTATCATAGATTCTACTAATATACTTAGATTTCTAAGTTTGGTATCAGTTACCTTTGATATGATCATAGGTTCTACTAGCACATTTAGATTTAAATTCAAGTTTAGTACTAGTTAGCCATGGCATTTCCATAGGTTCTACTAATGCACCTAAATTTTTAGGTTTAGCATGAGTTACCAGTAGTGACCAGGCGTATGTGGAATATGCGTCTATATTCCTTTTTAGGAATCTTCATAATATTATTCTGCCATTTTGCCCAGTTTGGATTGATTTATCCCTAATTGTCTTGACCAAGTATTAAGGACTTAAAGTCCTACCTTAACTTGGGTTTTTGTCTATAGACGATCAGCTTTTGCTTGTGCCAACCAACTGTTATCATCAATCAACTATGTGGTTGTTGTTATTCTTGGTGCCAACCAACTATTGAGTGATCACTAATCAACTATGTGGTGGTTGTTTCGAGAAACTGTTATAGGAAATCATCATCTTATTGATACTGAAGTGACATGATTACAAAGATGTGTCTCATTACATTACTGGTAATATTTCCTAAGATGCTCGGCATGCCAAGGATTTTTTAACTCTTCTCCTTCTAGAGTCTCAATTTTGTAAGTACCTGGTTGGACAACTGCTGAGATATGATATGGTCCATGCTAATTGGCTTCAAGTTTGTTGGTCTTCTGAATCACCTTCTTGAGCACATAATTCCCTTCCTTTAAGTTGGTTAGCGTCATCCTTTTGTTATAAAATCGTGTTGTTCTTTGTTGGTAAGCAACATTTCTCAAAGATGCATCCTCACACACTTCCTCCAGGATATCCAGGTCTAATATTTGCATCAAATCACTAACAAGAGAATTAAAATTCAACACTCTGTGGGTTGGCAAACCCAGTTCAACTGGTATCACTGCTTCAGTTCCAAATGCCAGCATGTATGGTGTTTCTCTAGTAGCAGTCCTTAGAGTTGTTCGGTATGCCCATAAAATGGAGTGTAGTTCATTATTTAATTTCTTTTAGCCTCATCAAGTCTTTTCTTTAATCCATTAAGCAGAGTCATGTCCGTCACTTCAGTTTGCCCATTTCTTTGAGGATGACCTGGAGCAGAGTAGAGCTTGTGAATGCTTAATTGGGCACAGTAGGTGGTAAATTCTTCATTATCGAACTGTGTGTTATGATTTGTGATGAAGGCATAAGGCAAACCATATCTACAAATGATGTATTTCCAGATAAACTGGTAGACCTTCTTATAGGGCATGTCTATCAATGGTTTTGCCTCAACCCATTTTGTGAAATAGTCCACAGCCCCGACCAGGGATTTGAATCTTCCTCGGGTGAAGTAGTGGCCCAACCAAGTCTATTCCCCATATAGCAAATGGCCAAGGTTAGGTGATCGGAGTTACAGCATCTTGTGTAGTTTTGCGAATACTGGAGTACCTTTGGAACTTGTCACATCTCCAGGCAAAAGTTGTACAGTATGCTCTCATAGTTGGCCAATAGTAACCCTGGGTATTAATTCGTAGCAAGAATGATCTACCTTCCATATGATCCCCATAAGACCCTTCATGAACTTCCTATATTAAGTCTTTAACCTCCATTGGATGGACACAACACTGCAGAATAGCTGTTAATCCTTTCATGTACAGTACTCCTTTTTTATCACATATCTTACTGATTTATACTTAAGTTTTTTGGCCTCGATTAGATCTGCTGGCAAGATTCCTTCTTCAATGTAAGCTTTTATGGGATCCATCTAAGATGGCCCCATATCTACTGTGATGAAATTAATCATCAAGTCATCATCAATACTCCTGTTGGCCAAAATTTCAATGGTAATAGTTATTCAGAGCTCAATTGTGGTTGTTGATGCTAGCCAAGCAAGTGCATTAGCTCGAGGGTTCTATAATCTTGGAATTATGCTTACCCAAATAGTTGGAAATTTGGCTATAATGTCCACTGCCTTGGCTAAGTATCTTATCATTAGCTCTCCTTTGGCTCCATGCAAACTCATAATTTGATTCACCACCAGTTGAGAATCACTATGTGCCATAACTTGCTTAGCGTTTAGTGATTGAGCTAGACTTAAGCCCACAATGAGAGCTTCATACTCTGCTTCATTATTTGAGGCTTAAAACTAGAATCCTAGAACATATTCAATATCTATTCCATCAGGAGTGTTGAGTATTATACCTGCTCCACTTCCTGTTGCACAAGATGATCTATTTACATACAAGTTCCATATGGAAATGTCATCGTCAAATGCTTGGTCTGATAATATCCCATGATGGATATTTTACTCCATGCTTCCTTATATCTTTTGGATATCTTCTGTGCTCTGTTGGACGTCTCTGGTAGGTCGACAATAATTTTTTCTGAGCTTTACCCTAATGGGGTCTGCTCGGGGTGTTGATCGTGGATAACACAAATTGGGTTGTCCCCCATTTGGATTTGATCTGCCTGGTTTCTTTGTTGCTGGGTACCTCTAAATAAGTGAATTCAGTAATGAAATCTGCCACAACTTGGCCTTTTAATGACAATCGTGGCTCATACACTATATCATATTCCCCCAGTTCTACCGCCCAATACATTAATCTCCCAGACTTTTTTAGTGTATGCAAGGTTTGCCGAAGAGGCATGTCAGTGTACACCACAATAGTATGGGCTTGAAAATAAGGTTTCATCCATCTGGATGCCTCAATCAAGGCCAATGTTAATTTTTTCAGGCGTGGATATCTAATTTTTGCTCCTCGAAAGGCTTTGCTCAGGTAGTAGGCAGGATTTTGAACTCCATTATCTTCTCGTATTAAGGCAGAACTCAAAGCTAACTCAGATACGACCAAGTATAAGTATAATTTTTCTCCCAAATTTGGTTGGGAGAGCAATGGGGGTGATCCCAAATACTTTTTAACTCCAGAAAAGCTTTCTCGCATTCATCGTTCCATTCAAAACTCTTCGTCAGTACTTTAAAGAACGGTAGACACTTGTTAGTAACTCGGGACACAAATCTGTTCAATGCTGCTACCCGCACAATTAGCCTTTGTACCTTCTTTTTGCAAGTAGGGGACTATATTTCAATCAACGCCTTGATCTTATCTGGGTTTGCTTAAATTCCCCTCTGGTTTACTATGTACTCGAGAAACATTCCTTCCTGAACACCGAATACGCACTTGGTCGGATTCAATTTTAATTGGTGCTTCTCCAGCTAATCAAAGGTTTGGCGGAGGTCAGTAATATGGTCGTATGCTTTTTTGCTCTTTATTAGCATTTCATCTATGTATACGGATATTCTTGCCTATTTGCTCCTTAAAGACTTTATTCACCAATCTTTGGTAAGTAGCACCCATATTTTTTAAACCAAATGGCATAACATTATAGCAGTAAGTTCCTCTGGGAGTAATGAAAGAAGTGTTTTCCCTATCTTCAAGCTTCATCTTAATCTGGTTATAACCAGAATACGCATCCATGAAACTTAATAGCTAAAGCCCTGATATAGCATCAACGAGTTGATTAATCTGTGGCAAGGAGAAATGATCCTTTGGGCATACCGTACTCATATCGGTGAAGTCGACACACGTTCTCCACTTCTTATTTCTCATTTTGACCATAATAATGTTGTCCAACCAATCTGGATATTTCACATCTTTAATAAATGAGGTTTTTGAAGTTTCTTTACCTCCTTTTGGATAGCCTGGTTCTTCTCGGGGCTAAATACTCTACGCCTTTGCTTTACTAGCTTGGCATCCTTATTGACATTGAGTTCATAACAAAGGAAATTAGGGTCCATCCCAGGCATATCTTCGTGACTCCAAGCGAACACGTTCTTTATCTGTCTCAAGAATGTCACTATCTCCTGTTTAAGAATAGGATCTAGTGTTGTTCCTATTTGAGTAGTTCATTCTGGATTGTCATCATCTAGAACAATGAATTCTGTTGCTTCTACTGATTGACTTTTCACTAATTCTATTATCTAAGGTTTCAACTTCAGATTTGTAACACCCCGTATTTTTGGTACATTTAAAATTTAATTAATTCGGAAATTCTAAATTACTAGTGTGTTGTAATTTAATGAAGTAATTATGATAGAATAATATATAAATATTAATCTGGGATTTAATGGTTAATATTTAAGGAAAATTATTTACTAAGCGTATAGTAATAATGTAATTTCGTCGTTTCGAGTATTAATGACGAGATATGTACTTATCACATCCGGAAGTCGGTATAGACTATATTGGGTGGGGGATAAATATTTTTATAAATTAATTCGGATGCAAATTCTGAGTGTACAGTTGAGTCCGGATGGGCCGAGATAGTCGAAAAAGTGTACCCAGGGGTAGTAAACGGGTCACGAGACGTTTTTAGACATAGTCGGGCCCACTCGGGGGCATTTTGGTCACTTGGGCTTGGCCCATTAGTCAAAAAACGGGAATGTATTAATTAACTTAATAAAAAGAAAATAAGGGCTGGCTAAGCTTAAGCAGAGAAAGGAATTAAAGGGTTAGGAAACCCTAGCAGCAGCCAAAGCCAATTTGGGGATCTCAAAGAACCAACTAGGTCATCTTCAACCTTGGAATCCATTGAAGATTCAGACACTACGAAACCTAAGGCAAGTGAATAACTTGCAATTGCATAAAATCTGTCTTTCAAATTCATATTTGTGTGCTATTATGAATTAAAAATTCGTTTTGGTGTTCATGGTATAAACATGGGGTTTTGATATTTCAAAAGAAAACATGAATCTGATTGGCCCGAAATTTTGAGGAGTTATGTAAAATCTGATATTGGAATATTGATGTGTATCTGTTAGGATGATATTCAGATAAATTAAAACGAATTTAACGAAGAAATTTGGAGTAAAAATGGGTTTAAGGAAAAAGATAGGTTTTCCCCAAAAGTTATAAATCAGTAGTTTATGGACGAATTGATGAATGTTGTAAGCTTTCTGGGTAATCCTAATAAGGTTTCTAGTATGCTCTGGTGAATAGATGGCTTAAAACTCATGTTAGAAGAGATTAGGGTTTATGAAAATCCGTCCATGGCTGCCCTGTCTTCGTGAAGAAGACGAAGACCTGTTCGATCGATCGATCGATCGACGGTCTGGGTCGATCGATCGACGGTCGCCAGAATCTGGCAGTTTCGCCAGTTGGGTATATAAGAGGGAAAATTTATATAAAAATCATATGTAATTAATTATGGTGAAATTAAATACATGGGTTTAAATCTAATTAATTGTAGATAAATTAATTAGGGTTTGAGGCTAATAAAATTAGAGTCGAAAATGGTGACTCGGGTAAATTTATTTTGGGCTACGGGAGTAAGTCCAAATTTATGGTGGGGGCGACACCAACAATAACTAAATTAATTAAAGTGCAATTTAATTAATACTTAGAGTTGGACCATAAACTCTTAATAATTTTAATAGGCTTATGTTACGGATTTTAGTGAACGGTATAGCCGGGACCTTTATATTTATATATACGGAGGCGTTAGTATATATATATATGGTGTGCTCAATTAATATCAGTGATTAGATATTTGTTACTATAGTGCTATAGGGGGAGGTTGCGCGTAGTGGATGAATCCCCTAGCTTGAGGAGTAGGGTGAGTATATTCCCGAGGTCATAGCGTCCGTTATATGGGTGAGGGACAACTCACTTTCAGGGAAGGAATATGACCGCCTCCAATTATTTATTTTTATCAAGTTGGTGTGAAAATTCTGACTTGGGATAACTAGGCTATGTGAGTATACCTAGTGGGATAGCACTTTATAGAATTTACATTCCGGGAGTATTTTTACTCGGGAGGTTGCAAGTTATTATATATTACAGTATGATTGTGAATGCTGGAATATGATTATAAGTATATAATTATATAATTAATTATATACGGAATATTAATGAAAAGTGGGTGATTTCACAGGTATAACGAATGTAGAAGTTATATGAATAATAAAGGGGAAATGATTTAGTTAAGTTGATGTTATCAATAACTTATATATCAAAATCACTACATACTCAGTTAGAGTAGGGTGAGTATAAAGGAACCTTGTTAATTATCTAGCCATGAGATGAGTAACTAGGTAATTAAAGTAAAGCGTTCGTAGGGTATAATAGAGGAAGGGTAAGGTAGTCCTCAAGAGAGTGCGATATTAACTAAAAATATGAAGAGCATGCATATTTATTTATTACTGCAAGTTAATCATTTGTTAAATGTTTTTCAAATGTTTTGGGTACTAACCCTTGCTATAAAAACTTTTAAAAACCTTTTAGGTGTCCAACCACAGGGACGCCAGCCCTGACTATATTCCAGGGATCCGTTGCTGCAACATATGTGGATGTTGCGGGATTTTGATAGATGCCTCATTCTTCATTCTTAAATGTAGAAGTTCATAATTAGTATTCGAGCATGTTGCTCACTTTCCATTTATTTGTATTAGACTTGTTGAGAGTTTATTCTTATCTTTATGGGATTTATTATTTGGACCGTTGGTTTATTCGGTCAATCATTTTTTACTTGTGAATGGTTAATTCAGTTATCTATGATTGTTATATAGTTTTATTTTCCGCATGGGTGTTTGTTAATTAATGAAAGATAAAAAAATTGGCACCAGTCTATTTTTCTCACTTAGGTGGTTAGTAAATAATAAGACGACAGTGATGCTAAGAATGGACCAAATGAGAAACCTGTTCTAACTTGATTTAGGACTGATCACCCGGGATTAATTAGGCGGGGTGTCACAAGATTCACTATTGGGCCCACTGATGTTATGTTCACTTGGTAAGTGGTGGTCTTTTTCTTTATTTCTTCCAGATCTTCTTACTCGGTAAATGAGTAATAACATTCTCGAGCTACTTTCTAGTCGCCTTATACCACGCTTACACCGAAATTGGTCGAGAACTTTAAACATTAATGGACTATAGACGACATAGCTTTAAATTTCTTCAATCTTACCCTTCCCATGATCATATTGTAAGCAGAATGAACATTTTTGTCCATCATAAAGAAACGTATCTTCTCTATCCGACTTACTGGCCAGGTGCCGATCAATACTTCCAGCTTGATTGTGCCCAATGGAAAAACTTTTTCTATAGAAAATCCTATTAAACGCCTATGATAAGGTTCCAATTGGCTGAGCTTCAAGTCCAGATTGTCAAAGCAAGGGTAGAACATAATGTCCGTCGAGCTGCTGTTATCAACCAATACCCTGAAAATAATTATATCATGCCTTCTAACTTTGATTACTAAGGGGTCATCATGGGGATAAAGGTCATTTTTAGAAAATCCAATCACTAGCTTATCTTTGTTAACCTTCCTTGATCGATCTTCCTTAGCCAGATTAATTCTATGGATATAGGCCCAGGCTTGAGCCTCATTGAGGTAAGCTTTATTTTCAGTGGTATGATCTCCTCCGCCTGCATCTCCACATGTAATCATTTGACAATCAAACGATCCAAAACTAAGCATAAATACCTCACGTTCTGATTGTATGGGCCTCTTAGGTAAGTCGATATCATCTTCCTGATCATCTTCATGAGTTCTCTTTTTTCTCATCTCTTGGCTTGCATGGAGACTTTGACCTTCGTCGAGCTACACTATTGTCCTATCAATCTATAAATATGTTTAGCTTTCCTTTTCGAATTAGTGCTTCAATATCATTCTGAAGAGCAACGCAACGATCTGTCGTATGCCAGTGATCTCTATGAAATGCGTAGTATTTGAACCTATCCCTATTTCCAACAGGTGTTCTCAGCTTTTCAGGCCAATGTTCCTCCTTACTATGCATTATTTCCTCCATGACATGGTGGATACCCATTGTTAATGGAGTGTAATTATTATATTTCTTTAGTCTATCAGTATTTCCCTTTTGCTTTGATTCCCTATGCTCCTTATGCTATTTCTCTTCCTTTTTCTCGATTTTAGCTTCAATTTTTACTCCCGAGTTTTATATGGCTGTCATGGCTTCCTATACATTCATTATCTTGGCTGACTTAGCCATCAACTCTGTCATCATCTTCGGAGGGTCTTTGGAAAATGTGTAGTATAGCTTCTCGGGGAGCAATCCACTCAAGAGGGTTGTAATAGATTTTTTTTCTAGTAATCAACGACTTTCAGCTTCTCGTTGTTGAAGCGAGTAATATAATCTCTAGTATTTTCTCACACTTTTTGTCTTCCACTGAGGAAGTGAGCTTCTCTTTTCATAGGGTTGGCTCTAAAGCTAAAGTTATCAATGAATAGCTCGGCGAGCTGGTTGAAACTGGAGATTTATCCCCAAGGAAGGCTATTATACCAAATATGTGCAGGACCTGTAATTATTATCGAGAATGCCCTGCACCTCATTTCATCAGGGACGGCGTAAATGCCAGCTGCTTCTTGGTATTATTATATATGAAGAATGGGATCAATCTTCCCATCATACTTGGAGCCTTAAACTTTGAAGGAGTGGGAAAATCCACAATAGTTTGCACAAAAGGAGATCCTTTCACAAAACTTCTTTGCAGAGGGTTCTTGGCCTTCGTTATTTCTCTCAACCTATCTTCTAATTATTAAATAGAGCCCTTCCAGATAATATTACTAGCATCCGATCTATGCGTTGTAGCTCGGCTGTTCCGACCAATTATTTGTGCTGAACTCTCCTCTTGTGAAGTTAGTTCGGCAGAGGCAGTTCATCGGGCATCTGATTTAGATTGGGCTGAGCCTTCATGTTGATCTATTGGTTGTTGAGTATTTCTTGACAATTCCATGGGAACATTTTTGTTCCCTCTGGGTCCCAAATGATCAAATGGATATGCTCTACTCAATTTTCCAAATCACTTAATCTTTCAAGAGTCAAAGATTGTTCATTATATGGTTCTGAAGTTTTAAGTGAAGAACTTGCTCCTGGACAGTAAGAAATATCTATGGTAGTCTTGGCTTGGCTATGTCTACTGTTTCTTGGAGGCGGTGGTGGCATATTTCCACGACTAGACAAGGAAGGGGACTCGACCTATAGCGTTTAGGTTAATTGCCTTATGGTATTTTGCATAGCCTCTTAACCTCTAGCGAGGCTAGCCAGGATTTCAATTAGATCATTATTCGTTAGTAGAGCAGACGGAACAGGTGGGATGCCATAATTCTAGGTGCTTGATTCAGGAATATCAGTCATGTTGAGTAATGAATGAGTGAAAAACGTTTAACAATACGTTTCCCATAGACGGCGCCAATTTGTTGATGTAAAAAACTAGACTAGGTCTAATTAATTAATAGTAGATAATATTTGTAAGTAAAAGAAACAAACAATAAGGTTTTTAAAGTGCTTTGTCCTATAGAGAAAAGCCTACATCCACTATACTTGTGTTTACCTTTCAATCACTTGCCCTTGACAAAGGATTACAACGTATTTATACCCCAATAGGAAGACCATGAGATAGAATGTTAAAGGATGGGCACTACACCAAATTGCCTATATTATAACTAATTGAAAAAATAATTTATAAGTGTTCATGACAGTTACAAAAATTATAACGGTTATAGTCACTTACAAAATTTGTAAGTGTTCATAACTGATACAAAATTATTAATATAACACACATCAGGCAATATAGAACATGTGAGGGTCACATGTATCCCTTTCAAAGACTTCAAAGTGTTAATTTTTTGTCCCTTTCCCTCCATTGTATTTTCCCATCCCGCTTGAGAGAACCTAAGCCTCAGTTTAGGTCTTCGACTCGGGTCTCAGGCGTCTTCGATCTCAGGCATCATCTATCTTCGGCCCCATGTCTCAGGTAAACCCTCACACCCACACACGCACACACACAAAGTGTTTTTGTGAATTTTTAAATCGAAAGAGGCTGTTTTTTTTCAACTATCTTCGGTCTCAGGTAAACCAGAAGAGGCCATTTTTTAAAATCGAAAGAGTTTTTTTTTCATTTGTCTTTGGTCTCAAGACTGTTTTCATCTGATTTTTGTGAAGAAATTTTGTGAAGAAATTCGGTCTCAAGACTCAAGACTGAAGAAATTTTGTTCATCTGTTTTTTTATTTTATTTTATTTTTATTTTTAATTTTGTTTAAATCGACGGAGCTAATTAATCTTCTCGTATTTTATTTATAGGTATTATGCTTACTTATCTTTTGTTACTTATTTTGATTCGATTTTTGGTCTCAGGCGGTTTTTCGGTCATCTTTGGTCTCATCACGTTTCATCTTTGTTCTAAGGAGGTTCCTCTTCTCAGATATAGGTACAAAAATACTGCCTATAATATATTTCGTTAGTTTTTTTAAGATGAGATAATCAAATAGGAGTTGATACTAAATCAAATCATCCATAATATATTTTTAAACGCAGATTTTAAGCAAATAGTGTTAAAAAAATAGGTTGCCAACCGCATATTCTACTAGTTTTAGGTTTTAAACACAGAAAACAGTCGAAACATAGACCAAACAGGACTTTAATTGTGTTATTTTTAGCACTTTATAACTTTTATAAAATATATCAACTAACATTTATTCACCATTAAATTTGTATGACTTGTAGAATATCGTCACAACTTTATAAAGAGTGGATGAAAGAACGTGATAGAGGAACACCACAATATATAAATGGGGTTGCTACATTTATCTATTTCGCGAGGAAAAATGGTCGTGGAGAAACTATGTTTGCATGTCCATGTTGTATATGTGAGAATGGAAAATTGCTCGACCTTGAAGATATTCATTTTCATTTACTTCGTCATGGTATCTTGCATTCATACACATTTTGGCATTTACACGGGGAAAAGAAATATGTCGAGAGGAATGAACGTTCAACCAATGAAGATGTTGAACAAAATGATGCCATGTCTGAAGATCTAAGGATAGAGGAACTTTTTTATGATGCGTTTGAAATGTTTAATCAAAACGTTAATCATTCGGCAGATCCCATTGGTAGAGACGAAGGTGGTGAAAATGGTTCTCAAACCCCCGAGGAGCTGAAATACACGTACATACATGGTAAGGTGGTTAAACCATTGTATTCGTCATGTACCGAGAAACACACAACATCGTATTTTCTTGTCAATTGAATAACATAAAGATAAGACATAGTTTTTTGGACAATAGTTTAACCGATATCTTGGGTTTATTTAAGGAGTTTTTACCCAAAGTAAATTCAACACCAACAAAGTATCCAGATTTGAAGAACATAATTAAAGAAGTTGGTATGGATTATAATATCATTCATGCATGCCAGAATGATTGTATCTTATATCAGAAGGACCGTGCAAAGAGGGAGAAATGCCCAATACGCAACTTATCAAGGTATCGGTTTAGTTTAAACGGGGAGGGTAAAGTAACCCGAAAGACAGTGAGGCATTTTTCATTGATTCCAAGACTGAAGAGATTGTTTAGTATACCATGAATTGCAAATGAAATGACTTGGTATGCTCGAGATAAATCCATTACAAATATTATGCGTCATCCCGTTGATTTATTAGCTTGGAAGTCTGCAAATACGAAATGGCCCGACTTTGTTACTGAATCACGTAATGCTCGTCTTGTTATAGCTACAGATGGTTTTAATCCATACGGTAATATCAACACCAATTATAGTTGTTGGCCTGTCATTGTTGCACCTTTAAATATGAAGTCGTCTTTGTGTATGAAAATAGAGTTTTCCATATTATCAATTTTGATATCTGGGTCGAATGCACCGGGCAAGGACATAGACGTTTATATCAAACCTTTAGTAGACGAGTTGAAACAATTATGGTTCGAAGGTGTAACGCATATGACTCCCACGCGAAAGCTAATTTTACATTGAGAGCTATGTTATTGTGGGCAATTCATGACTTTCCTGCATATGACACTTTGTCTGGTTGCACTGTTCATGGTTACAAAGCTTGTCCAGCTTGTGCAGAAGAAGTCAACTCAGAACATCTTGGAAATAGTAAGAAAATTTGCTACCGGGGTCATCGAAGAATCCTTCATCGCAATCACAAGTTTAGGTTGGACAAATACAACTTTAATAACAATGTTGAGGATCGTAAAGCTCCAAAAAGGTTGTCTGGTACTAAGATTAAATAAAAAGTAGCATGCATTAAGTCAAAAATTGGTAAACAAAAAATTAAAAAGAAAAGGAAACGAAATGGGGACAACAATGATTGTGCGGATACAAATATCACAACTCCATGGTCTCGAAGGTCTATTTTATTTGATTTGTCGTATTGGAAAGAGCATGATGTTCGACATAATTTAGATATTAGGCATATTAAGAAGAATGTCACCAATCATCTTTTGTCAACTATTTTGGACTTGAAAGATAAATGAAAAGACGGAACCAATGCACGTAAATATACGAAGGCGATGGGGATAAAAAAAGTTATGGTTGACCGTAGATGAATCTGAAAAAACTGTTAAACCTGCAGCTGCATTCACTTTAGGTAAAGAAGAAAAAGACTAGTTATTTCGTAGCTTAAAGGAGTTAAAATTGCCTAAGGGTTTTTCTTCTAACTTGAGTAAGAATGTGGCTTTAGAATCGCTTGGGTTGAAGGGACTGAAATCGCATGATTATCATGTGATTATGCAACATTTGCTTCCGTTATTGCTTGAAAATGCTTATGCAAAGTATAAGGATTTGTTAGTTGTTATTCAGCGGTTAAGCATTTTTGTTAATGTGTTGTGCGCTAAGGTGATAAGGAGGGATATTCTTGATTTAGCTAAAAATGCATTGTTTGAGGCTATGTGTGTTTTAGAGAATTATTTTCCCCCCACATTTTTCATTGTAACAATCCACCTCATCATGCATTTAGCCGAGGAAGCACTAAAATGTGGCCCGGTCAAAATTAGATGGATGTATCCTTTTCAGAGGTAAGCGAATTACATGTGATAATGTTTTTTTAGATAAATACTATGATATAATATATATTTATTAGTTTTCATTATGCTTTTGAGGTATAGGTTGATGAAAAACTACAAGAAGTATGTTGGCAATAAGAGGTATATTGAAAGGAGCATTACTGAGAAATACATTGTAGAAGAATCAACTCTTTATTGCATGGAGTACATGCCAAACCCATGCGAAGGAAATCACAAGTATACGCATGAAGCTTTTCTTGATGAAGACGATGAATGCGCCGATGAGGAGCCTTTAGTACAGGGGAAGAAAGTGAAGTTAACCACGATGCAATTTGAACAAGCCCGAAAATGGGTATTGCAACAACATGATGAAATGGATGAATGGAAAATGTGAGTATATTAGTTTTGGTTATGTTTTTTTTATTTAAGTTAACACGTATCATATGTTTAAATGTTTTTATTGGATGTAGGAAGTATGACCTTTACCGGGAATCTACCTTTGGGCGTAATCGAAAGGGGGGTACAATGAAGGGAAAAAATGAGGGTTTTGTTCCATGGTTGATTAAGGACGTTAGCACTTAAGTCGACTATATGAAAACATTTGGTTTTGTCTTTTTATATTTCAATATACTTATTTGTCATCATATTTTGTAGCTACTTAAAAAGGGATCAACTGATGCAATGCTGTGGCGGTTAGCCAACGGGCCAAAATATGATGCACAGTCATATAAGAAGTATCATTCCAATGGGTTTGAATTTCTACATGGGAATATGACGAGCGTCGGGTAACATAAAATAACGGTGTGTTTATGAAGGCCATCACTAAGTTCAGATCAAGCGGGAAAGATACCAATTATAAAAAAGCGAGACAACGTATTATGAAATTATCCGTTACATATTTGAGTTGGACTATATGTCTTTCAAGATAGTCGTATTTTATTGTGATTGGGTGAAAGTCGAGGACAATATTAATGGGTGCAAAGTTGATCCTCACTCAAAGTTAGTGATGGTGAACTTAAGTAAGCTTAAGAGTAAAGAGAGAATTGATGATGAGCCGTTCATTCTTACCTCTGAAGCGGATCAAGTATTCTATGCTAAGGATTTTTTAAATGAGGGATGGCACTCCAAAGAGATTGACGTCAATGGTGGACGACGTTGAGGTTCCGATCGTGTATCAATTCATTCTTGAGGACAATGTCAATCTATAGGATTTCCTCAATGTTGACTGAACATATATGGCCTTTTGGACACGTTTACTAGTGTTTCCATTTCTTGAGTGTTTTATTTGCTTAAATTGAGTTTGTTCATATGCAAACATCTTTTTTTATTCATCTTAGACTCTTGTTTGTTGAAGCAACCCTTTCTATATTACATATTTTGTTATTATCAGCTTTTTAATTGATGTTAAAGCACCTTTTATAATACATATGTTGGGATCAAGGTGATACTTAATAGTGATTTATATGTCGGGTATTTAATGGCAGTGATGATTTTTTAAAATTCTTATTTTAGTTTTGTTGTCCTGCTTTGCACATTAATTTGTATGGTTTAGTTGTTTTGAAGCAGTATTAGATGTCTATCGAAGGTAGTGGCGCAAGAGAAATAGTTACTATCGATGAGGATAATCAAGTTGTGGGTGAGAAAAAAAGTCCATATATGTCTCAGCTTAGGAAGATAGTTCGTGCTAATGTTCCAATTACATATGGTGATTGGTGTAAAGTCCCAATCAACTACAAAGATGACGTTTGGATTGAGATATTGGTAAAACATCAATAGTATATGTATTTATTTGTTCTTTCTCTTTATGAATTATCTCATATCCTAAAAGCTAGCTAATGTTTCTTCATACCAGGCAATATATGATCTTCCATCATCTTATAAGAAACAATGTTTAAAAAACATGGCCTCTAAATACAAGTCATGGAAATCCAAGTTAAGGAGGTTATATTACATAAAGTATACAACAGATGCAGTTAATGTCCTTTCCTCCCTCGTCAAGGTCTGAAAACTAGCAGACCCTGATCCTGATGGCATTTACGGAATTGACTTTGACATGACATTACCACGAGCAGTTAAGAAGTGGCAAGCCCTCGAGGGAATGAGCGGATTTGATGGATCTTCGTCGTTGGTCCCTGGAAGCAGTGGTAATACCCAAACCAGCATTCCCAATCGGCCATCTGGTTTTGAAAATTTATTCACATCAGTGGATGGATGGTGAGGTCTGGAGAGTTAAGGTTATTGTTGATGTCTCACCCGAAGGTTTGGTTTGTTCATTCTTTATGCTTCTCCCTTGCTGTTTTCTTTTTTTGCTCTTATTGCAGGTTTTGTTTACCATTTCTGTAATTTCCTTGAGATGTTCGATTTGGATAGTCAGATTTCCTTGCATTTTTTTACCCTCTTACAAGTTTTCCAAATACAAATAGTTAGAAATTTTTATAGAATTTCAGGTTTCGTAGGATTTCTTTTGGGGTTGTTATAAAATTTTACTCTAACGCTCATGAGGTGTAGCGTATCTTGTAAAAACTGAACTAAATTTAACGGTGTCTATTTTAGGTAAGGATTTGAAGCCTTTACCTTGCATTAAATTTAAAGGAACTGAAGTAAGTTAAAAATCATTTTGTGTCACCTGAAAAAGATTGATTTGTTCAAAAGAAAAAAATAATTGAATGAAAATTTATAGCACATCAACATACGTGTTGGATTGGAGTGACTTGTTAAGATGAAATTAAAAGAACCGGGGTGAGGCATTAAGAGATTAAAAGAACTAGGTTGGGGCGAATTAGATTAACATGAATTATCGTGAATTTTTACCATCAGATTTGGTAATCATGTTTTAAAAATTGGTTGTTCTATTCTAACATAGTTTTATTTATTTTTATTTAATATTTTTTTTAACAAATTTATCATTCATTTACTAAATCTGAAGCTCTACATTAGCAATATACAAATCGGTCAGCCGTGTCAGAGATGCTGACCCGCTTCATTCCCCTCAATTTTGAAGTTAAGAAGAAGATTATGAGTTTGTATCCTAGTTTTAATTACTCCTTTTCATTATATATCATTATTAAATCAGCTAACACTCGGGTGGTTTTTGTTCCTGTCGTGCAGAGCAACAACGAAAAGCTGCTGGAGAATCCCTACCTTAAGATGTGTGGCATACTTCAATTGTCAAATGAATGATTATGGAACTTGGTTATATTGGCATTTTGCTCGACTTCAAACATGAAAAATTTAATGTTCATAATGTTTATGTGGCTAGTTAACTGCGAATCATTAAGTGAAGTCAGATATGCAGAAGCATATTGATCTAAAGTAAATAATGAATGCAAGCAAGGAGTACGATGCTTTCAGATATATACTTCAAGAGCAGCCATTAATGCCTGCATGTGGAGATCCACATCATTAATGCCTATATATCATATTTTCATCAACGGATGGTTCGTCTATTGATAAAACTGTTGTTTTGATCTCGTCATATGCTGAAATTTATTAATCTTGTCACTGAGACGAAGATTTAAAAATTTGTGGCGTACGCTAAATTATGTTGCATCACTAGGTGTCTCGGATACTCGATAGAGAACCTGGATCATTAACTTGTTCACCTTCTATTTACTGGTAGTATCAGATTGAGGGGATTAGACAGTCTTCAGGTACAGTCATCTATCTTCTATGGTTACAAGTAGTGTTTTCATACATATATATTTATTATTAGAGTATAAGAATACAGGCTACTTTGCACCATGGTCTATGGTCAATGCTAGACCTGACAAAATGAGGCACGACACGAACTGACATGAAACTATAAGTTAATGGGTGGATCATTATAGGTTTTGGGTCATATCAGTGTCAACCCGATTAAACACGATAGTTGATGCGTCGGGTTATTTTTTACCCCCTTCACCCATTGATACACAATAAGGTTCATTAAGATCCATTAATTTAAGTAATATTCTATATTTCACTTTTTAGTTATTTATTACCTTGTGTCTTAGAGACGCTACCAGTACTTTCCTTTTGCGATAGGGGATTTACTTTATGCGATAGCTCACCATGAGTTTATTGATTATCCCGTGCTCATTCTAGAGGTTATCATCACAATTATACTGATGAATCTCTGAAGGACTTACCATATGTCCACATGATCATAGGATACCATTATAAGCTATGTGTTATGAGACTTTATATTGATGATGGTGATGCAATTTTAGTTCTAATTTCTGTGTTATTACATCACGCTCTATTAATCAGACCTCATGTCGAACTCCTTCTCAGCATATCTATCCAGAAAGAGCCTTTTCACCAACACTAGCCCATGCACAAGTGTATGCTCATAAATTATATTGGCTTAAGAGTGACAAAAGTATATCCAACGGTGGATTCTTTCAGCTTCATAGTTCATATTCATAACTACACTGTTAATATGGCTTGCTATTTGGTATTTTTGGATTTTTACACACGTGTTTTTTAGGATTGTTGTTGCATTCAACTTTTCTTTTTTCCATTTGTTGCTTGAAGTCCATTTTTCTCAGTTGGTAATGATTCTTTGTACTTATAATGCATTATTATTTACTTTTAAATTTTATTTGAATACCCAGATTCAATCGCACGTGCAACGTATGTGAGCACACCTAGTTATCTATACTTCTCCAAATTGGACAAACGACTAATATGACACCATTACCCTTATATTTAAAAAAAAACTCATTATGCCCCCATTAAGCATTGCTCCAATGCTTTTCCATATTTATTCACTCTCTCATTGCCATCTCTAATATCGAAAACCCTTTGTTTCCATTCATATTTATACCTCATTAATTAGTGTCATGTGAACAAATTCACCACAAAATTGTTTCCAACCCCCCATGTTATTATTCCCTCCGAAATCAAAGGTTGCAACCGATATGGTTTGGGCATATTTCTCCTTAATTTTTCATTTAGCCTTCCCATGCATAGGGTTTTGGTCTAGTTTCGACATGTAATTTGCACTTTTCTTTTACTTAGTTCGACAGTAAAATTATAACAGAATGAGTCTGTCGATAGCAATTAACATTATATATTAATAGTGTAGTTATGAATACTTATTTGTTTATATATAATGTTAATTGATATTCTGCTCATGTTAGGGTGGTTGTCGAATTGCTTTGGGTGAGGTGTAGCTAAACAAATAGTTTTTTTTTAAATTTATATCAATCTTTGTAACGGTTTTAAACACTTATAAAATTCCAAAAAGTAATGGTTCTAAACACTTATTAAATTAAAAACAGTAACAGTTCTAAACACTTATAAAATTCCAAACAGTAACGGTTATAAACACTTATTAAATTAATAACAATAATGGTTCTAAACACTTATAAAATTCCAAACAGTAACAGTTCTAAACACTTATAAAATTACAAACAGTAACGATTCTAAACACTTGTAAAATGTCAAACAATAAAGGTTCTAAACACATATAAACTGGTTAATTATATAACACATACCTTCCAAAATATTCACGGATTGAACCGTTACTAATTTCAATTTGTAAGTGTTTTGAAAAGTTACAAAAAAATTATAACCCCTTGTTTTATAACGGTTTATAACCATTACTGTTTGATTTGTAATTGTTTAAAACACTTATAAAACAACGTTTTTAGTGTAGTGGAAATTCCTTTATAGATTAGGCATTTACATCAGTACAAAAGGTTCATAATGTTTCTGGCTGTTGGCGTTCGGCTAACAGTGTTGGTCGGCCTCCTTACTGTTGGTCGTTATTCATGGTGTTGGTCGGCATCCTAGTATGATGGTCGACATTCCAGGCCTTGGTCGGTGGTCATTCCTTGATGACTAGGACTATTGCCACAGTGGATGACCACTACACCAAAACTGCGGGATTGTCACAGTCATTGACCGTGACAAGTCGGGGGGTGACAGCCTTTGTCGTCACGAACTTGTCACGGTCATGTCACGGTCTTTGATCGCAACGAGTTTTATCACGATTAAAGATCGTGACAAACCCTACAAAATTATCACGGTCAATGACCGTGACAAATCTGGGTAGAATTAAAAAAAAAATGCTGGGCAGTTTGACCACTGTCACTACCCAGCAGTATATTTGTACCTGTTGTAGCAAAATTGTACATGTTCAAACAACATATATCCAAATAAAATATAAATAATGCACCAAATCATTACATATATAATTACATATCCAAATAAAATAAAAATACAATCCATATCCAAACTAAAATGTAACAAATCAAAACAATTAAAATATAATCCAAGTGTCAAAATAAAAATAGATACAATTATCACATGCGTGACGACCACCTTGGCCTCGATGTTTTGAAGGATACGTCCATGAACCGGCATACCCAGGACGGTATTCGGGTCCCTTAACCCCCTCGTTATCCGCTGGATATCACATAAGTCACATAAAAAAATGCTTGGCCAGTCGATTGTTGACATAGGCCCCTGAATGGGAGCCAGGGGACTGGATCATCAAGCAGTCGGTCTGCGCCTATCGGCGATGAAGTAGCGACGTCCACATCCATGTCCACCTCCCCCTCCACCATATTGTCCTTCCCCTTCCCCTTGCCTTTGCCCTTTCTGCCCAACTGACGCTTCATGAATGCGTGTATATCTAGAACCGCTGCCTCCAACCTTAATAGCTTCGCGTCATGCGCATCCACCTGATGAGCCAACCCGGTGTTGCTCGTCTCCATTCCGATGATCCTAGATTTTCCCACCCGCGAGCTCACCCCTTAGTCCTCCCCTTGCGAGCAGCGTCGAGCACTTGGCAGAGTGCGTCCGTGGACAAAGATGTCTTGTCACCATCAGACTGCGACTCATGCACTTCCTTAAGCTTTGTCTAAAACGATAAAAAGCACACGATTAGTTAATTAAGTAAATAAAAAAATTATAACATAATTAACAAAAATTAAGTTATCGAATTACTTACAATCATGGCTGCGACGCTCGGGGACACCTTCTTATCCTTGCCCTTCTTCGTCTGAATTGCCATATAGGCATCGAGCCTATATGGCCTATCCTCAAGGCCACTCCCCGTACCCTGAAATAAAATAATGCAAAGTTAATAAGTAAGGAAAAGTAAAATAATGCAGAATAACATATTTCTATAACTATAGGAAAATAAAAGCTTACCATCCTGTGCTCCACCTTGGCGTAAGACGTCCGACCGGAGTAGTGCACGTCCGTATTTTTTGCTCAGTTTTCCCTCCCCGATTGGCGAGATGCCAATTGTCGCTCATCGATCTCATTGTCGATGAACTTTTGCCACTTTGCTAATGCGATCGGCTCCTTCGGCGGGACAGTCTCACGCAGTCTGAGAATGGATTCCCAGGTCTTCCCAAAGTACCGGGCCTGTAAATTTTTCTTCCACGTCTTATGTTGTTCCCTCAACTGCTCCAACACGAAATCACGGAGGTGTGGGTCCAGGCCGAATTTTCCCTTTCAAATAAATACAAAATAAAAAGAAAATCAGTTTTAGTTGCTAATAAATATAACTATAAATTGAAATTAAAATTAAAATTGAAATATAAATACAAATATAAATATAGTACCTGTAGCGCCGCCCAAACAGCCAACTTAAGTTCATTTGGCACCTCCCTCCAACTAGTGTACTCCGGGCCGATAATCGTCTTCTCCAACTCGAGGGATCTAGTCAATATCCCCGTCTTGTTCTCAATGGCCGATCCCAATTTGCCCCATTTTGGGAGCCTAGGGGCCGAGGAGCCCTCGTCACCTCCACGGCCGCCAAGTAAATCCAAATGAATTAGAAGAATACAAAGCACTAACCATATTATGACAAAACACTCGAAAATTTGAATTAATGCATTAAACTGATCAAGTACAAATGAATTAAAAGTATTAAACTGATGTCCGATAATAATAAAACACTAGAATAATACACCCACTGGACATGAACTTTGAATTAATGCTTAAGAATGGACTCAGTCAATCTAGTATCAAAAGAAAGACCAAGACAAAGATCCAGATAGAATGATAAGAGACCATATCAGTAAAGCATGCTTCATGACTGTAAGCATGCAAAAGTACCGCTCGCTATAAGCCTTATCGTTCTAGTCATCCTTCTTTCAAGGGAGGAAACTCATCTATACGTAGGTGAGTGATCTGCAGAGAAAGTGAAACTCACAGCTCAATCTGATATTTTTCCAACAGCGAAAAGCCTATCCCTTGAGACTAAGCCCAGCCCTATCCCCTTACTAATATATAAGCAAAGAAAATCTCTCATTTCTATATTTTCTTAGAGAAAGGTAATCCATCCCCTTTTATAAGTGCACTTACCTAATCACATACTGGCATAAGCCTAAGCCTAAACTGAACTGACTACGAAAGGAAAAGAGTCACTGTACAGTGGTCTTAACTGAAGTAAGTAAACTGCTGGGAAAGAGGTCCTTCCCGCTCACTAAGCCTTGGTGGTGATCTTCCTTATGCTGTAAAGGAAAAAGAACTACCAGCGGATCGTATATAGCCCGCCCCTTACTCCGCTCGCCTCCTCTTGTGGTTGACTCTTGTTTCACCCTTGATTGACCTTCCCTTTTATCTTACTAATAATAGTCCTTCCTCACCTTAACGTACCGTATGACTAATAAAGCGTACTTTAGTCAGCTCTTGGTGGTTAGGTAGATATTTCTTACCATCATCTAGCCTTCGCTCATTAAGTCGTTTCACCGGTCCCTTCACTTCAAGCTATAGTTGCTGGAAAAAATACTAGCTAGCTACTCTTTGGCTCGATTCGTGAAGCTTCGCTCATTGCTTCAAAGCCTACTGTTGCTTGCTTACTTTCTCTTTCGTCCCTTCGTGACACTTGCCCTCTCAGTCGTACCTTTCCTTTCAGTCCTTCATCTTGCTCTCCTTCTGGTCGAGTGTTAATTCCCTCTGCCATACTCTTACTAGTTCTAGGTAAATCAAGGGAGTGGGATTCATCACATACTATTAAACTTGTCAATATTCCCAGCTTTTAGTCTGAAGGCTAGTCTCAAGATCGAAGGCCTAAGGCGAGGAATGTAGTAGTTGCCAAACGGAGTAGCAACAAGCTTCTGGCTAGCTAAGGCTATCAATAGAGCAAGGTGTTCTCCAGTCGTCCAAATCCTTATTTAGGTATGTATTGCAGTGAGCTACAATTAGGGATTTCCATAACCTCTTCCTTTAGGGAAGAGCACCATTTATATCCTATTTCAAAGGGTAGGAGGAGCATGTGACTGGCCATTGAGGTTGACTAGGCAGGCTCCTCCTTATAAGCTCCTCTTTTTTCTTATTTCTGTTGGCCTTGCATGCCTTATGATATCTTTGTTTAAGCTGGGTAAGTTGACGCCTTCCAACTTCCTGAGGAGCGAGGGGAAGCTCTTCCTCTTACCGTTTTTCAGTTATCAAAGTTAGTTCTTACAATGAGAGATGCATTGCTCAATCAAGAAGCGTATGAAAGCGAATAAGAGTTTGAAGATTTATGCTTTAATAGACGTTCTTGAGTTTCCCTATCTCATAAATCTAAATATTAAATGCAGTAAACTGATCAAGTACAAATGAATTAAAATCAATTATTAAAATAATGTCCGATAATTGGAATACTTATTACAAATCTAAAAATTATTTTAAATTCGGGTTATCATAAAAAATGGATTGATATTCGGTAGGAGCAGCCAAGTCATCCACACTACTATTTAGACGCTTTGGCGCATGTAGGATGATTGACCATGACTCATTATTGATATACTCCAAGTAAAACACTCGCTTGACCTTTTGAAATGCACAAACAAACAGCTCATCGCTCATGTGTTCATTGCTCTTCAACTTGGACAAGTCAACCATGATCAAATTGGGGTTAGGATCAACTTTACAAGCATTTTTATCCTCAATTCTTACCCAATCACAATAAAACACAACATCTTTGAAGCTTACATAGTCCAGTAGTTTTTGGATGCATTTTGGGTTTTAGAATTTTTTTTAATTGATTTCACTTATGATTGTTTTAAATACAACTGTCAGATTAATTACTTGGGTCTATGTACTTAAATGATCAATGTTGTGGATTAGAATTATTTGGATACCCAAAATTTTATCTGATCATAGTTTAATTCATTTTTTAGTATTTGGGGTTATTGATTCAATATTAAGAGTTTAGATGGCTGATGGATGATTCTCTTGGAAGAACGTGTGGTGGAGTATTTTCTACAAATAGTTTTTAAAGAAATAATGAATATTTTTTTTTTAATATTGTGCAGATTGTGTTTGAATGAATGTCACAATAAAGATATACTTACATTTCTGAGTGCTTAAAATAAAATAGTGTTTTTTCTCTCGCCCATATCAATTAAAATGAGTTATCGGCAGAGAGTACCATATCTTACATACGTGGCATGGGAAAAGACAAATTATTGCGATTGTTATACAATTTCAACCACGTCTCCATATCCACTTTTAAACTCTTTAGAAGTTACCCAACTAGGCCTGTCAACGGATCGGATTTTATCCGAATCCGAATCCGAATCCGATCCGTTTACACGGATTTGGATCACCCCTTGAAATCCGATTACCCGATTATCCGATTACCCGATTACCCGTTTATTAAATGGAGCGGATTTGGATTCATATGATCCGATCCGTTAATAATCCGATCCGTTTAATATATATCTATATATATAATATTTTTAATTAATATATATATTGTATTTAGAAATTTATTAATATTTTAAATATATATTTTAATAGTTATTTATAATAGTCCTATATTAATATATATTTCATTTATTTATAATAGTAATTTATATTACAATAGTTATTTAAATATATTTTTTGAAATATATATTATAATAGTTATTTATAATATATATTGTATTTTGAAATTTATAATAGTTATTTATAATATTATAATCGGATCGGATCGGATAAACGGATCGGATTAACGGATTCGGATAATCGGATTCGGATTTGGATAATCGGGTAATCGGATCGGATCCGAATCCGTTTAACATAAACGGATTCGGATTTGGATTGGCCTGATCCGGTCCGAATCCGACCCGTTTACAGGCCTATACCCAACAACCTAACAAACGATATACAAGCGATGATCATAATAAAATAATGATAAGCGAGCATAGGTATAGTGGATTTAATATCCCGATATCATGCTGAGTTGTGATTTCTTTGCGGAATTAGAGGGTGTGGATGGACTGGACTCAGGTTATAATTATTTAAAAATAAAAATGTAATAGAAGCACCATCCTTCCAAAGTAATGATAGTTTGAAGGACAAATCATTACAAAAAAAAATGTTTAGGGTTCAATTCGTTACAAACCCCAAGTTCAAGGGACACAAGTATAAGTTCACCGGTCTCAATTTAAGAGTCATAATTTGTTTGTTGTGTTTATCATAGAGGAACAAATATTAATGGCCAATGTCAAAACATATTTGCTATCATTTGATCTGTGTTTTTTTTCTTATAAACCCTAATGAAAAATGTTTTTTTATTTTATTTTATTTTTATTTTTAATTTTGTTTAAATCGACGGAGCTAATTAATCTTCTCGTATTTTATTTATAGGTATTATGCTTACTTATCTTTTGTTACTTATTTTGTTTCGATTTTTGGTCTCAGGCGGTTTTTCGGTCATCTTTAGTCTCATCACGTTTCATCTTTGTTCTAAGGAGGTTCCTCTTCTCAGATATAGGTACAAAAATACTGCCTATAATATATTTCGTTAGTTTTTTAAGATGAGATAATCAAATAGGAGTTGATACTAAATCGAATCATCCATAATATATTTTTAAACGCAGATTTTAAGCAAATAGTGTTAAAAAAATAGGTTGCCAACCGCATATTCTACTAGTTTTAGGTTTTAAACACAGAAAACAGTCGAAACATAGACCAAACAGGACTTTAATTGTGTTATTTTTAGCACTTTATAACTTTTATAAAATATATCAACTAACATTTATTCACCATTAAATTTGTATGACTTGTAGAATATCGTCACAACTTTATAAAGAGTGGATGAAAGAACGTGATAGAGGAACACCACAATATATAAATGGGGTTGCTACATTTATCTATTTCGCGAGGAAAAATGGTCGTGGAGAAACTATGTTTGCATGTCCATGTTGTATATGTGAGAATGGAAAATTGCTCGACCTCGAAGATATTCATTTTCATTTACTTCGTCATGGTATCTTGCATTCATACACATTTTGGCATTTACACGGGGAAAAGAAATATGTCGAGAGGAATGAACGTTCAACCAATGAAGATGTTGAACAAAATGATGCCATGTCTGAAGATCTAAGGATAGAGGAACTTTTTTATGATGCGTTTGAAATGTTTAATCAAAACGTTAATCATTCGGCAGATCCCATTGGTAGAGACGAAGGTGGTGAAAATGGTTCTCAAACCCCCGAGGAGCTGAAATACACGTACATACATGGTAAGGTGGTTAAACCATTGTATTCGTCATGTACCGAGAAACACACAACATCGTATTTTCTTGTCAATTGAATAACATAAAGATAAGACATAGTTTTTTGGACAATAGTTTAACCGATATCTTGGGTTTATTTAAGGAGTTTTTACCCAAAGTAAATTCAACACCAACAAAGTATCCAAATTTGAAGAACATAATTAAAGAAGTTGGTATGGATTATAATATCATTCATGCATGCCAGAATGATTGTATCTTATATCAGAAGGACCGTGCAAAGAGGGAGAAATGCCCAATACGCAACTTATCAAGGTATCGGTTTAGTTTAAACGGGGAGGGTAAAGTAACCCGAAAGACAGTGAGGCATTTTTCATTGATTCCAAGACTGAAGAGATTGTTTAGTATACCATGAATTGCAAATGAAATGACTTGGTATGCTCGAGATAAATCCATTACAAATATTATGCGTCATCCCGTTGATTCATTAGCTTGGAAGTCTGCAAATACGAAATGGCCCGACTTTGTTACTGAATCACGTAATGCTCGTCTTGTTATAGCTACAGATGGTTTTAATCCATACGGTAATATCAACACCAATTATAGTTGTTGGCCTGTCATTGTTGCACCTTTAAATATGAAGTCGTCTTTGTGTATGAAAATAGAGTTTTCCATATTATCAATTTTGATATCTGGGTCGAATGCACCGGGCAAGGACATAGACGTTTATATCAAACCTTTAGTAGACGAGTTGAAACAATTATGGTTCGAAGGTGTAACGCATATGACTCCCACGCGAAAGCTAATTTTACATTGAGAGCTATGTTATTGTGGGCAATTCATGACTTTCCTGCATATGACACTTTGTCTGGTTGCACTGTTCATGGTTACAAAGCTTGTCCAGTTTGTGCAGAAGAAGTCAACTCAGAACATCTTGGAAATAGTAAGAAAATTTGCTACCGGGGTCATCGAAGAATCCTTCATCGCAATCACAAGTTTAGGTTGGACAAATACAACTTTAATAACAATGTTGAGGATCGTAAAGCTCCAAAAAGGTTGTCTGGTACTAAGATTAAATAAAAAGTAGCATGCATTAAGTCAAAAATTGGTAAACAAAAAATTAAAAAGAAAAGGAAACGAAATGGGGACAACAATGATTGTGCGGATACAAATATCACAACTCCATGGTCTCGAAGGTCTATTTTATTTGATTTGTCGTATTGGAAAGAGCATGATGTTCGACATAATTTAGATATTAGGCATATTAAGAAGAATGTCACCAATCATCTTTTGTCAACTATTTTGGACTTGAAAGATAAATGAAAAGACGGAACCAATGCACGTAAATATACGAAGGCGATGGGGATAAAAAAAGTTATGGTTGACCGTAGATGAATCTGAAAAAACTGTTAAACCTGCAGCTGCATTCACTTTAGGTAAAGAAGAAAAAGACTAGTTATTTCGTAGCTTAAAGGAGTTAAAATTGCCTAAGGGTTTTTCTTCTAACTTGAGTAAGAATGTGGCTTTAGAATCGCTTGGGTTGAAGGGACTGAAATCGCATGATTATCATGTGATTATGCAACATTTGTTTCCGTTATTGCTTGAAAATGCTTATGCAAAGTATAAGGATTTGTTAGTTGTTATTCAGCGGTTAAGCATTTTTGTTAATGTGTTGTGCGCTAAGGTGATAAGGAGGGATATTCTTGATTTAGCTAAAAATGCATTGTTTGAGGCTATGTGTGTTTTAGAGAATTATTTTCCCCCCACATTTTTCATTGTAATAATCCACCTCATCATGCATTTAGCCGAGGAAGCACTAAAATGTGGCCCGGTCAGAATTAGATGGATGTATCCTTTTCAGAGGTAAGCGAATTACATGTGATAATGTTTTTTTAGATAAATACTATGATATAATATATATTTATTAGTTTTCATTATGCTTTTGAGGTATAGGTTGATGAAAAACTACAAGAAGTATGTTGGCAATAAGAGGTATATTGAAAGGAGCATTACTGAGAAATACATTGTAGAAGAATCAACTCTTTATTGCATGGAGTACATGCCAAACCCATGCGAAGGAAATCACAAGTATACGCATGAAGCTTTTCTTGATGAAGACGATGAATGCGCCGATGAGGAGCCTTTAGTACAGGGGAAGAAAGTGAAGTTAACCACGATGCAATTTGAACAAGCCCGAAAATGGGTATTGCAACAACATGATGAAATGGATGAATGGAAAATGTGAGTATATTAGTTTTGGTTATGTTTTTTTTATTTAAGTTAACACGTATCATATGTTTAAATGTTTTTATTGGATGTAGGAAGTATGACCTTTACTGGGAATCTACCTTTGGGCGTAATCGAAAGGGGGGTACAATGAAGGGAAAAAATGAGGGTTTTGTTCCATGGTTGATTAAGGACGTTAGCACTTAAGTCGACTATATGAAAACATTTGGTTTTGTCTTTTTATATTTCAATATACTTATTTGTCATCATATTTTGTAGCTACTTAAAAAGGGATCAACTGATGCAATGCTGTGGCGGTTAGCCAACGGGCCAAAATATGATGCACAGTCATATAAGAAGTATCATTCCAATGGGTTTGAATTTCTACATGGGAATATGACGAGCGTCGGGTAACATAAAATAACGGTGTGTTTATGAAGGCCATCACTAAGTTCAGATCAAGCGGGAAAGATACCAATTATAAAAAAGCGAGACAACGTATTATGAAATTATCCGTTACATATTTGAGTTGGACTATATGTCTTTCAAGATAGTCGTATTTTATTGTGATTGGGTGAAAGTCGAGGACAATATTAATGGGTGCAAAGTTGATCCTCACTCAAAGTTAGTGATGGTGAACTTAAGTAAGCTTAAGAGTAAAGAGAGAATTGATGATGAGCCGTTCATTCTTACCTCTGAAGCGGATCAAGTATTCTATGCTAAGGATTTTTTAAATGAGGGATGGTACTCCAAAGAGATTGACGTCAATGGTGGACGACGTTGAGGTTCCGATCGTGTATCAATTCATTCTTGAGGACAATGTCAATCTATAGGATTTCCTCAATGTTGACTGAACATATATGGCCTTTTGGACACGTTTACTAGTGTTTCCATTTCTTGAGTATTTTATTTGCTTAAATTGAGTTTGTTCATATGCAAACATCTTTTTTTATTCATCTTAGACTCTTGGTTGTTGAAGCAACCCTTTCTATATTACATATTTTGTTATTATCAGCTTTTTAATTGATGTTAAAGCACCTTTTATAATACATATGTTGGGATCAAGGTGATACTTAATAGTGATTTATATGTCGGGTATTTAATGGCAGTGATGATTTTTTAAAATTCTTATTTTAGTTTTGTTGTCCTGCTTTGCACATTAATTTGTATGGTTTAGTTGTTTTGAAGCAGTATTAGATGTCTATCGAAGGTAGTGGCGCAAGAGAAATAGTTACTATCGATGAGGATAATCAAGTTGTGGGTGAGAAAAGAGGTCCATATATGTCTCAGCTTAGGAAGATAGTTCGTGCTAATGTTCCAATTACATATGGTGATTGGTGTAAAGTCCCAATCAACTACAAAGATGACGTTTGGATTGAGATATTGGTAAAACATCAATAGTATATGTATTTATTTGTTCTTTCTCTTTATGAATTATCTCATATCCTAAAAGCTAGCTAATGTTTCTTCATACCAGGCAATATATGATCTTCCATCATCTTATAAGCAACAATGTTTAAAAAACATGGCCTCTAAATACAAGTCATGGAAATCCAAGTTAAGGAGGTTATATTACATAAAGTATACAACAGATGCAGTTAATGTCCTTTCCTCCCTCGTCAAGGTCTGGAAACTAGCAGACCCTGATCCTGATGGCATTTACGGAATTGACTTTGACATGACATTACCACGAGCAGTTAAGAAGTGGCAAGCCCTCGAGGGAATGAGCGGATTCGATGGATCTTCGTCGTTGGTCCCTGGAAGCAGTGGTAATACCCAAACCAGCATTCCCAATCGGCCATCTGGTTTTGAAAATTTATTCACATCAGTGGATGGATGGTGAGGTCTGGAGAGTTAAGGTTATTGTTGATGTCTCACCCGAAGGTTTGGTTTGTTCATTCTTTATGCTTCTCCCTTGCTGTTTTCTTTTTTTGCTCTTATTGCAGGTTTTGTTTACCATTTCTGTAATTTCCTTGAGATGTTCGATTTGGATAGTCAGATTTCCTTGCATTTTTTTACCCTCTTACAAGTTTTCCAAATACAAATAGTTAGAAATTTTTATAGAATTTCAGGTTTCGTAGGATTTCTTTTGGGGTTGTTATAAAATTTTACTCTAACGCTCATGAGGTGTAGCGTATCTTGTAAAAACTGAACTAAATTTAACGGTGTCTATTTTAGGTAAGGATTTGAAGCCTTTACCTTGCATTAAATTTAAAGGAACTGAAGTAAGTTAAAAATCATTTTGTGTCACCTGAAAAAGATTGATTTGTTCAAAAGAAAAAAATAATTGAATGAAAATTTATAGCACATCAACATACGTGTTGGATTGGAGTGACTTGTTAAGATGAAATTAAAAGAACCGGGGTGAGGCATTAAGAGATTAAAAGAACTAGGTTGGGGCGAATTAGATTAACATGAATTATCGTGAATTTTTACCATCAGATTTGGTAATCATGTTTTAAAAATTGGTTGTTCTATTCTAACATAGTTTTATTTATTTTTATTTAATATTTTTTTTAACAAATTTATCATTCATTTACTAAATCTGAAGCTCTACATTAGCAATATACAAATCGGTCAGCCGTGTCAGAGATGCTGACCCGCTTCATTCCCCTCAATTTTGAAGTTAAGAAGAAGATTATGAGTTTGTATCCTAGTTTTAATTACTCCTTTTCATTATATATCATTATTAAATCAGCTAACACTCGGGTGGTTTTTGTTCCTGTCGTGCAGAGCAACAACGAAAAGCTGCTGGAGAATCCCTACCTTAAGATGTGTGGCATACTTCAATTGTCAAATGAATGATTATGGAACTTGGTTATATTGGCATTTTGCTCGACTTCAAACATGAAAAATTTAATGTTCATAATGTTTATGTGGCTAGTTAACTGCGAATCATTAAGTGAAGTCAGATATGCAGAAGCATATTGATCTAAAGTAAATAATGAATGCAAGCAAGGAGTACGATGCTTTCAGATATATACTTCAAGAGCAGCCATTAATGCCTGCATGTGGAGATCCACATCATTAATGCCTATATATCATATTTTCATCAACGGATGGTTCGTCTATTGATAAAACTGTTGTTTTGATCTCGTCATATGCTGAAATTTATTAATCTTGTCACTGAGACGAAGATTTAAAAATTTGTGGCGTACGCTAAATTATGTTGCATCACTAGGTGTCTCGGATACTCGATAGAGAACCTGGATCATTAACTTGTTCACCTTCTATTTACTGGTAGTATCAGATTGAGGGGATTAGACAGTCTTCAGGTACAGTCATCTATCTTCTATGGTTACAAGTAGTGTTTTCATACATATATATTTATTATTAGAGTATAAGAATACAGGCTACTTTGCACCATGGTCTATGGTCAATGCTAGACCTGACAAAATGAGGCACGACACGAACTGACATGAAACTATAAGTTAATGGGTGGATCATTATAGGTTTTGGGTCATATCAGTGTCAACCCGATTAAACACGATAGTTGATGCGTCGGGTTATTTTTTACCCCCTTCACCCATTGATACCCAATAAGGTTCATTAAGATCCATTAATTTAAGTAATATTCTATATTTCACTTTTTAGTTATTTATTACCTTGTGTCTTAGAGACACTACCAGTACTTTCCTTTTGCGACAGGGGATTTACTTTATGCGATAGCTCACCATGAGTTTATTGATTATCCCGTGCTCATTCTAGAGGTTATCATCACAATTATAATGATGAATCTCTGAAGGACTTACCATATGTCCACATGATCATAGGATACCATTATAAGCTATGTGTTATGAGACTTTATATTGATGATGGTGATGCCATTTTAGTTCTAATTTCTCTGTTATTACATCACGCTCTATTAATCAGACCTCATGTCGAACTCCTTCTCAGCATATCTATCCAGAAAGAGCCCTTTCACCAACACTAGCCCATGCACAAGTGTATGCTCATAAATTATATTGGCTTAAGAGTGACAAAAGTATATCCAACGGTGGATTCTTTCAACTTCATAGTTCATATTCATAGCTACACTGTTAATATGGCTTGCTAGTTGGTATTTTTGGATTTTTACACACGTGTTTTTTAGGATTGTTGTTGCATTCAACTTTTCTTTTTTCCATTTGTTGCTTGAAGTCCATTTTTCTCAGTTGGTAATGATTCTTTGTACTTATAATGCATTATTATTTACTTTTAAATTTTATTTGAATACCCAGATTCAATCGCACGTGCAACGTATGTGAGCACACCTAGTTATCTATACTTCTCCAAATTGGACAAATGACTAATATGACACCATTACCCTTATATTTAAAAAAAACCTCATTATGCCCCCATTAAGCATTGCTCCAACGCTCTTCCATATTTATTCACTCTCTCATTGGCATCTCTAATATCGAAAACCCTTTGTTTCCATTCATATTTATACCTCATTAATTAGTGTCATGTGAACAAATTCACCACAAAATTGTTTCCAGCCCCCCATGTTATTATTCCCTCCGAAATCAAAGGTTGCAACCGATATGGTTTGGGCATATTTCTCCTTAATTTTTCATTTAGCCTTCCCATGCATAGGGTTTTGGTATAGTTTCAACATGTAATTTGCACTTTTCTTTTACTTAGTTCGACAGTAAAATTATAACAGAATGAGTTTGTCGATAGCAATTAACATTATATATTAATAGTGTAGCTATGAATACTTATTTGTTTATATATAATGTTAATTGATATTCTGCTCATGTTAGGGTGGTTGTCGAATTGCTTTGGGTGAGGTGTAGCTAAACAAATAGTTTTTTTTAAATTTATATCAATCTTTGTAACGGTTTTAAACACTTATAAAATTCCAAAAAGTAATGGTTCTAAACACTTATTAAATTAAAAACAGTAACAGTTCTAAACACTTATAAAATTCCAAACAGTAACGGTTATAAACACTTATTAAATTAATAACAATAATGGTTCTAAACACTTATAAAATTCCAAACAGTAACAGTTCTAAACACTTATAAAATTACAAACAGTAACGATTCTAAACACTTGTAAAATGTCAAACAATAAAGGTTCTAAACACATATAAACTGGTTAATTATATAACACATACCTTCCAAAATATTCACGGATTGAACCGTTACTAATTTCAATTTGTAAGTGTTTTGAAAAGTTACAAAAAAATTATAACCCCTTGTTTTATAACGGTTTATAACCATTACTGTTTGATTTGTAATTGTTTAAAACACTTATAAAACAACGTTTTTAGTGTAGTGGAAATTCCTTTATAGATTAGACATTTACATCAGTACAAAAGGTTCATAATGTTTCTGGCTGTTGGCGTTTGGCTAACAGTGTTGGTCGGCCTCCCTACTGTTGGTCGTTATTCATGGTGTTGGTCGGCATCCTAGTATGATGGTCGACATTCCAGGCCTTGGTCGGTGGTCATTCCTTGATGACTAGGACTATTGCCACAGTGGATGACCACTACACCAAAACTGCGGGATTGTCACAGTCATTGACCGTGACAAGTCGGGGGGTGACAGCCTTTGTCGTCACGAACTTGTCACGGTCCTGTCACGGTCTTTGATCGCAACGAGTTTTATCACGGTTAAAGATCGTGACAAACCCTACAAAATTATCACGGTCAATGACCGTGACAAATCTGGGTAGAATTAAAAAAAAAAAACTGCTGGGCAGTTTGACCACTGTCACTACCCAGCAGTATATTTGTACCTGTTGTAGCAAAATTGTACATGTTCAAACAACATATATCCAAATAAAATATAAATAATGCACCAAATCATTACATATATAATTACATATCCAAATAAAATAAAAATACAATCCATATCCAAACTAAAATGTAACAAATCAAAACAATTAAAATATAATCTAAGTGTCAAAATAAAAATAGATACAATTATCACATGCGTGACGACCACCTTGGCCTCGATGTTTTGAAGGATACGTCCATGAACCGGCATACCCAGGACGGTATTCGGGTCCCTTAACCCCCTCGTTATCCGCTGGATATCACATATGTCACGTAAAAAAATGCTTGGCCAGACGATTGTTGACATAGGCCCCTGAATGGGAGCCAGGGGACTGGATCATCAAGCAGTCGGTCCGCGCCTATCGGCGATGAAGTAGCGACGTCCACATCCATGTCCACCTCCCCCTCCACCATCTTCTCCTTCCCCTTGCCTTTGCCCTTTCTGCCCAACTGACGCTTCATGAATGCGTGTATATCTAGAACCGCTGCCTCCAACCTTAATAGCTTCGCGTCATGCGCATCCACCTGATGAGCCAACCCGGTGTTGCTCGTCTCCATTCCGATGATCCTAGATTTTCCCACCCGCGAGCTCACCCCATAGCCTCCCCTTGCGAGCAGCGCCGAGCACTTGGCAGAGTGCGTCCGTGGACAAAGATGTCTTGTCAACATCAAACTGCGACTCATGCACTTCCTTAAGCTTTGTCTAAAACGATAAAAAGCACACGATTAGTTAATTAAGTAAATAAAAAAATTATAACATAATTAACAAAAATTAAGTTATCGAATTACTTACAATCATGGCTGCGACGCTCGGGGACACCTTCTTATCCTTGCCCTTCTTCGTCTGAATTGCCATATAGGCATCGAGCCTATATGGCCTATCCTCAAGGCCACTCCCCGTACCCTGAAATAAAATAATTCAAAGTTAATAAGTAAGGAAAAGTAAAATAATGCAGAATAACATATTTCTATAATTATAGGAAAATAAAAGCTTACCATCCTGTGCTCCACCTTGGCGTAAGACGTCCGATCGGAGTAGTGCACGTCCGTATTTTTTGCTCAGTTTTCCCTCCCCGATTGGCGAGATGCCAATTGTCGCTCATCGATCTCATTGTCGATGAACTTTTGCCACTTTGCTAATGCGATCGGCTCCTTCGGCGGGACAGTCTCACGCAGTCTGAGAATGGATTCCCAGGTCTTCTCAAGTTACCGGGCCTGTAAATTTTTCTTCCACGTCTTATGTTGTTCCCTCAACTGCTCCAACACGAAATCACGGAGGTGTGGGTCCAGGCCGAATTTTCCCTTTCAAATAAATACAAAACAAAAAGGAAATCAGTTTTAGTTGCTAATAAATATAACTATAAATTGAAATTAAAATTAAAATTGAAATTGAAATATAAATACAAATATAAATATAGTACCTGTAGCGCCGCCAAAACAGCCAACTTAAGCTCATTTGGCACCTCCCTCCAACTAGTGTACTCCGGGCCGATAATCGTCTTCTCCAACTCGAGGGATCTAGTCAATATCGTCGTCTTGTTCTCAATGGTCGATCCCAATTTGCCCCATTTTGGGAGCCTAGGGGCCGAGGAGCCCTCGTCACCTCCACGGCCGCCAAGTAAATCCAAATGAATTAGAAGAATACAAAGCACTAACCATATTATGACAAAACACTCGGAAATTTGAATTAATGCATTAAACTGATCAAGTACAAATGAATTAAAAGTATTAAACTGATGTCCGATAATAATAAAACACTAGAATAATACACCCACTGGACATGAACTTTGAATTAATGCTTAAGAATGGACTCAGTCAATCTAGTATCAAAAGAAAGACCAAGACAAAGATCCAGATAGAATGACAAGAGACCATATCAGTAAAGCATGCTTCATGACTGTAAGCATGCAAGAGTACCGCTCGCTATAAGCCTTATCGTTCTAGTCATCCTTCTTTCAAGGGAGGAAACTCATCTATACGTAGGTGAGTGATCTGCAGAGAAAGTGAAACTCATAGCTCAATCTGATATTTTTCCAACAGCGAAAAGCCTATCCCTTGAGACTAAGCCCAGCCCTATCCCCTTACTAATATATAAGCAAAGAAAATCTCTCATTTCTATATTTTCTTAGAGAAAGGTAATCCATCCCCTTTTATAAGTGCGCTTACCTAATCACATACTGGCATAAGCCTAAGCCTAAACTGAACTGACTTCGAAAGGAAAAGAGTCACTGTACAGTGGTCTTAACTGAAGTAAGTAGACTGCTGGGAAAGAGGTCCTTCCTGCTCACTAAGCCTTGGTGGTGATCTTCCTTATGCTGTAAAGGAAAAAGAACTACCAGCGGATCGTATATAGCCCGCCCCTTACTCCGCTCGCCTCCTCTTGTGGTTGACTCTTGTTTCACCCTTAATTGACCTTCCCTTTTATCTTACTAATAATAGTCCTTCCTCACCTTAACGTACCGTAGGACTAATAAAGCGTACTTTAGTCAGCTCTTGGTGGTTAGGTAGATATTTCTTACCATCATCTAGCCTTCGCTCATTAAGTCGTTTCACCGGTCCCTTCACTTCAAGCTATAGTTGCTGGAAAAAATACTAGCTAGCTACTCTTTGGCTCGATTCGTGAAGCTTCGCTCATTGCTTCAAAGCCTACTGTTGCTTGCTTACTTTCTCTTTCGTCCCTTCGTGACACTTGCCCTCTCAGTCGTACCTTTCCTTTCAGTCCTTCATCTTGCTCTCCTTCTGGTCAAGTGTTAATTCCCTCTGCCATACTCTTACTAGTCCTAGGTAAATCAAGGGAGTGGGATTCATCACATACTATTAAACTTGTCAATATTCCCAGCTTTTAGTCTGAAGGCTAGTCTCAAGATCGAAGGCCTAAGGCAAGGAATGTAGTAGTTGCCAAACGGAGTAGCAACAAGCTTCTGGCTAGCTAAGGCTATCAATAGAGCAAGGTGTTCTCCAGTCGTCCAAATCCTTATTTAGGTATGTATTGCAGTGAGCTACAATTAGGGATTTCCATAACCTCTTCCTTTAGGGAAGAGCACCATTTATATCCTATTTCAAAGGGTAGGAGGAGCATGTGACTGGCCATTGAGGTTGACTAGGCAGGCTCCTCCTTATAAGCTCCTCTTTTTTCTTATTTCTGTTGGTCTTGCATGCCTTATGATGTCTTTGTTTAAGCTGGGTAAGTTGACGCCTTCCAACTTCTTGAGGAGCGAGGGGAAGCTCTTCCTCTTACCGTTTTTCAGTTATCAAAGTCAGTTCTTACAATGAGAGATGCATTGCTCAATCAAGAAGCGTATGAAAGCGAATAAGAGTTTGAAGATTTATGCTTTAATAGACGTTCTTGAGTTTCCCTATCTCTTAAATCTAAATATTAAATGTAATAAACTGATCAAGTACAAATGAATTAAAATCAATTATTAAAATAATGTCCGATAATTGGAATACTTATTACAAATCTAAAAATTATTTTAAATTCGGGTTATCATAAAAAATGGATTGATATTCGGTAGGAGCAGCCAAGTCATCCACACTACTATTTAGACGCTTTGGCGCATGTAGGATGATTGACCATGACTCATTATTGATATACTCCAAGTAAAACACTCGCTTGACCTTTTGAAATGCACAAACAAACAGCTCATCGCTCATGTGTTCATTGCTCTTCAACTTGGACAAGTCAACCATGATCAAATTGGGGTTAGGATCAACTTTACAAGCATTTTTATCCTCAATTCTTACCCAATCACAATAAAACACAACATCTTTGAAGCTTACATAGTCCGTTTCAAATATATTTTGAATTACACCAAAGTAAGTCATTTCATCTTCAACGAGGTTTTTATCTTTCGCACTCGCTTGAAAGAAAGTATGAGCCTTATATGAAATGCCCAAGCTATGTACATTTTGTGACACCCCGACTAATTAAATACCGGGTAGCTACTCCTTTATTCAAATTAATACAAAATGTCAAGTTGGTTCAGTTCATAGCATCACTGTCGAAATACATTTTTATAATTACTAGCCACCTAATATTTAAAAAGTGAGTTGTCAATTTTAATTAAATCCGATTAACATACAATCCATTTAAATATGAAATATTAATAACACAACCACAACACAGTCATAATAGAATAATAATGAAATGACAATAAATCTGGAGGAAGACTCCTCTAATAATCTAAATGCTGAATACAACCAAATACATGGTCTGAATTACTAATTAGTTACAACCCAAAATCTGAAAATGAAACTGAGTAAGTAAGATGTCTCTAAAAGAAAGGGGCGACATGCCCTACAGATGAGTAAAATAGAGTCAAGGTCGAAAGTGGAGGCGTCTACTATCGAGATCCTGTAACTTCCACAGCAGCTACATCACGTCACTGGAATGGAACTCCTACATTTGGTGTCCTTGTGGCTGGGCACCTAAAATGTTTTTACAAGAAAATAGATTTGAAAGCAAACGAGTCAGTGCCCGATTGTGAAAACAGTTTAAAATACAGCAAGTGTTTAATATCATTAAACAGTGAATATAAAGTACATGATAGTGTGTGTACACACATGAGATTCTCGCCTCTCAACTAATTGTGCACTCCTATCGTACCCATGCCCATTCTAGTTATCCTACCATCTAACTAGTCCAATACACAATCAATCATTACTATACGATTTACAATTCAATTCCCGACAACTTCATTTAAACAGAGAGTTTTACTTTTCTTCTTGGTTCCCCAAAATTAATAATACTAATCACTAGGGATTTTCCATTTTTAATTCTACTACAATGTTGCTATTATTCACACTTACATTTATACATGACAGTTCATTTAAATTAACAGTATATTATTCTCATCATAAATATACAATACTGGCATCCCGAGACTAAGTTGCGGTGCACACATACTCTGCTATCCAATCCCGGTACATCACGTACATAAGGACCATGTATTTCGAATCTCTCAGGAATCGTTTTCAATAAACATCAATCACACATAATGGAGGCGAACATAGTTCACATCACATGGGTCGCGCACATACCTACGCTCCCATGATCAGCAGACTTATTAACTTCTCAATAAGTCCTTCTCTGACCTATGTCCTCGAGGTACCAATCTAAATCCCCCCGTAGGCACACAAAGATTATATGGCCCTGATCGAACGCCGACCTCCCGTGATAGCAAGTATGGTAGGTATGTTATACACAAATACTACATATACCAAGCATTCACACATCTTAAATATCCCATAATATTAATAGAGGTATATTTCTCATCCCTATATCGTCATTTAATGTTACACGTTTACAAGTCCCCGATTTATATACATTAAAATTATCAACTCTTCTCACGTCGTAATTTTAGTTACTTATACCCTAACCCATAGATGTCATCCGATTTACTACTTAATTCCAAGTTTTAATCCTCAACGTACTTCAAATATCACAAATATATCGATTAGTCAACAAGGGAAGGTTAACACTCAATTATATAAGTCTACTAGAAGTTTTAAATAAAATCAGGCCTAAAAAGGCATTCTGTCAACTCGTTAGAAATCTCGTTCGAACGAGGTGGTTCGAACGAGTTGTCGTTCGAACGAAGGTCTTCGAACAAACTACCAACTCGTTAGAAGGGGTACTATCATCTCGTTAGAAGTCTTGTTCGAACGAGGTCATTCGAACGACCTGGGCAGGTCTTCTAACGAGATGGCAGTAAACGCCCAGAAATCTTCCAATTCGTTTTTCTTCATTTTTCTCTTCTCTAAATTCATCATAAGATCATACCAATAGTATTTTAATGATCTTAAACTACTCTAAATCCTCTTAGATCGTTTCTTAACATATTTTTGCGGTCAAATCCTCCTAATCAACATGCAATTATAATTAATCCCCAAATTTTACCCCAAACCCTATGAACATGAACCCATAATTTTATTGTGCCTAATTACTCATCATAAATCCGTTTTTAAATCATCAAAGTTAAGTCTTCGGATATCAAATTCGTCCATAACCATTCTACATGAAATTCCTAACCTAACTTTAGAGTTTCTATAACAATTTCATTAGGTTTTCCTCAAAACTTTCAAGACAAAACAGTTCCTACACTAAACATGGAAGAAATATTCAATGAACTAAAAATATCAAATCACTTGCCTTAGATTCGTTCTTCAGATTGTTTTCGTTGTTTCAAGGTTGATTCTCTCTTCTTTCCGGTCACAAATCCTTTCCAATTGTGATGATGGGGAGATGGTTTGGTATAGGTCCTCTAGCCTCTCTTCTAACTTCTCTCAAACCTCCGTAGCCCACTCTCTCACTTTTGGCTGATAATGGCCTTAGTGGCTCTTTTAATAATCTTTAATTTACCTAAAAAATTCGTGGGTTTTAATCCCCTAGTTTTTAAAATTACCAAAATACCCTTCTAGGTTGTCGGTTTGGCCTAAAAATGCCCCGGGACCCAAACTAAACCGTCGGCTAGTGTTTTCTGACTATTTCGACCCTTCCGGACACGTTGGTGCACTCAAAATGACTATTCGATTGATGAAAATATAATTTACTTTTTAATTTAAATAAATTCATTCCTGACGCGACTGACACGCGCGTTCCAACTAAATTTCCCAAATTGTCGTATTTCTGCCTCGTGACAATTTAAATATATTCAATACTCATATATTACCATATATACTCAGAAATATTCAATTTTAACATCATAATCAAATACTAACTCACATCTCGCTAGTATTTATATCCGGATTACTTCCCAATTAATTCTCCTTTAATTCAATTAATCCTTTAAATAAAAATCAATAAAATTACGGGGTATTACACATTTGTGCTTTCCTCGTATATCCTTGCACCGAATACGTGACCATTCAGTCGATACTTTTTATACTCTTGTGCCATGAGCAAGGGTCTAATGGCTAGACGAGCAAGCTTTGATGTCGCATCACCCATCTTTAAGAGCTGATAATATAGACAAATTAATTAGGTTAGTTGTAAAGTTTTATTGTAATGTAACATCATATAATAACCATTTTCATTATAATTACCTCGTGTGACAACCACTACCTAAATTCGTTGTCTGATTGTGCCATTATTTTTTGTCTTTTATTGTTCTCACAGGCTTCATATTTTTTGCATAAAATTAATGTGCTGAACGTATTAAAAAATTAATCATGTATAAAATAATCTAAAGTGGTGTAAAACTTAAAATAATTTAAACTTACTTTTTCCATTCTTCGACATCTTCATGTGTGTCAAATGGATAACGAGCTACTTATTCATATTGCAAACTCATTAATTTCACTCGTTTTCCCATCACATGACCACCCTCATCGACGAACTCATCAATGTCATCAACGTTGGTCGAGTCAGGCATATATTACTCGATTGATGACTCCACGGTTATGTATTCCTCTGTAATTGATCCTGTAATGTATCGTGTATTCTTGACGTAATCTTTGAAAACTTTCATCAACTTTTTAAACGGATGCATCCACTAATATCTAACTGGACCGTAAAGAAGTGCCTCGTCGCATAGGTGTACCAACAAGTGAACACTTATGTCAAAGAATGATGGGAGAAAGTACTTCTCCAATACACAAATTGCTTCGGTAACCACCAATTTTGCGACCACTATGTGTTCTCGATTGACTACCTTCTTACATAAAAGTGAGAAGTAGATACTAATTTGCATAATTGCCCTCCGCAAATCCTTATACTTGGAGAAACAATGCTTAAACAATAGAGAAACCAATTGCATGATCACATGCCAATCGTGGGACTTGCACTTATGTAAATCATGGGTACATAATTCACAATCTTTTGCAAGTTGGTCGAAAAATTAGATGGAACCTTCAAATTATATATTGTATCTAAAAGCACCTTCCTTTCCTCACTCATAAAAGTAAACGCACCAGTGGGAATTATTTTCCTTCCCCTGCTATCTTCTTTCAACCATAGTTGTGGCTTAAGTTTCACTGATTTAAGGTCTTTTCGTGCATTGTCTCCATCCTTCGAATGATTCCCCTCAAGGCATGTGCCCACAATATGTTCAGCGATGTTCTTCTCTGCGTGCATCACATCCAATACATGGCGCATTGGGTTATTCTTCCAATAAGGGAGGTCAAATAAGATTGACCTCCTAGAGCATGCCTTTTTTGTCTCAGTTTCATTGCCAGTTGGGGTCTTCTTATGATTGACATTCTTAAATTTAGGATTCTTACCGGGCATATTAGGGCCACAATCATAAGATTTACTATCAATTTCTGAACGTAAAAGTTTTCTCGACGGTAGCCTATGTTCCCCGCCCAATAAAAAATTGGAACCTTTCTCCAATTTGAAATTATGATCCGGGGGATAAAAACCTCCTATGGCTATGGTATACATTTTTTGAGCTAGCGGGGAGACGAAAAGATTCAGTCTCCTCTCCATAAATAGGACACCCCAAATAACCATCTACTACAAAACCGAATAATGTCCCATAAGCTGGAAAATCATGAATTGCTCACATCAACATAGCTTTCTCACGTAAATAACGTCAAATAGGAGCAAGAAATGATATTTCTCTCTCTATTCACAATCTCTCAAAATTAAGGAATGACTCAAATGAACCTACATAAGAGGTATTTATAGGAAGGAGGTTGCTTGGCCTCTAATCTAACACTTTAATTATAATTATGCCCTTAAGTGCCACTTAACCTTCCTTCTTCTAAACACTAACAAAACAACTAATACAAGAAAATACATCTAAAAAAAAGGAAATAGAAGAAACTAACACAAATACAATAAAACCCTAAAATGCTAAAAATAACCCCTAATTTCTCATTCACATCATTCTCTCCGTCTTCGAAAAAGTTCGTCCTCGAACTTTAAAGTTGAGGTCGAATGCAAAAAATCCCAATATTGCGGAAGAGACAAAACTTGAGGGGTCAAAACTGAATTTCTAAACATTTGAGGAAGATTCTTCAAATATTGCATCAATCTTCATCTTCTTCCTCTTTCAACTTGTGCCAATCATAAAAAATATGTACCACCCGGATAAAAAACCACGGGTTTGTTGTCAAACTCTAGTTCTTGATTTGGTTCTTGAAAGGTTTGGGTCAAAATGGGATGAATTTGAATTGATTTTGTTGGAGAAGGGGTCTTGGATGGATTGGGGGTAAAAAACATGGGTTCTTAGAGAAAACAATTGATATTGGTCATTGTTTTGGTGATCCGAATAGGGGATAAGAGATGGGGATGCCTTGGTTTTTTTTCCACAAAAATTGCACCGATCGGAGCCAGAAATGGGTCGTTCGCTGAAATAGGATCCGTTTGAGGTTGTTCGGGCTGTTTTTTTATTGGATAAGGGTCAAAAAAGTTAACAATGGTCGGCGCCAAGCCGGAGGGGTTGTTTGGGCTGCAAATGAGGTGGTGGGATGGCTCGCCTAGGGCAGCAGGTGCGTCGGACAAGCCCTGGTGGTTTAGGGCAATGCACAAGTGTTGTTCTTGGGTGTGTTTGGGGTTCCGACGTGTCGAGGTTGAAGGATGGGAAGTGGGAGAAGGGATGGATTTTGTTGGCATTGAGCGATAGTGGGCCAGGGACTGCCCGCTGGTTCGGGATGGGGTTTGCCCCCTACTGGGTGGGGCTGTTTGTTGAACAAGGCTATTTGGGAGGGGTTTTATATTGTTTGGGCAGCGGTTTGTGGTGGTGGTGGGGTTGATTGGATGGTGGTTGGGAGATGAATGAGGCTAGTGCTAGGATTTTCTTGGGGAAAAGATGGGAAAGGGGTTGCGAAAGCGTGAGTGGAGGTATTTGGGGAACTAGAGTTAGGGTTAGGGTTAAGGTGGTGGGTGGAGAACTTTGTGCTTCAATCTCAGCTAATCGGGTCGTCAATCGGTTGAGGGACTCGAGAATTTGATTGATAGGGTTTACGTCGGAGGAGTCCATCTTTTCTTGAACCCACCTTGACGTTGTTTACGAGTTTTTATTTTATAACAACAACAACAACAACCGGGTGGAGCGACTAGGCTCTGATACCAATTGACTTAAATAACGTCAAATGGGAGCAAGAAATGATATTTCTCTCTCTATTCACAATCTCTCAAAATTAAGGAATGACTCAAATGAGCCTACATAAGAGGTACTTATAGGAAGGAGGTTGCTTGGCCTCTAAGGTAACACTTTAATTACAATTATGCCCTTAAGTGCCACTTAACCTTCCTTCTTCTAAACACTAACAAAATAAATAATACAAGAAAATACATCTAAAAAAAGGAAATAAAAGAAACTAACAAAAATACAATAAAACCCTAAAATACTAAAAATAACCCCTAATTTCTCATTCACATCACTTTCAGCGTAAACTTTTATTTTCTAAAAGAGTCAAGTGCTTGCACACCCTCTTCCCACAAATCATTTAATTCTTCTATCAAAGGATCCAGGTAGACATCGATGTCCTCACTTGGTGCCTTTGGCCTAGGGATCAATAAAGATAGCAACGAAAATTCAGGTCTCATGCACTGTGAAGGAGGGTGGTTGAGTGGGGCTATGGATCAATGGCCATACACTCTGATTGGTGCTTAAATTTCCAAATGGCATGAAACCATATGTTGATATTTCCAAATAAATGTTACGCTGTTCTTGAGAAAAATTGGGATACTCATAACTCATCCTCCTCCAAGTTGTAGAATCAATAGGATGACGCATGAGATTATCTCCTACTTCTTCCCTAGCATGCTAAGTCATTGCCTCCATTATGCATGGTACTGTGAAAAACCACTTTAATCTAAGCCTAACGGGAAAATATTTCAACACTTTTTAAGGCACTTTTGATCTTGTGCCTTCCTTGATAATAGATTGGACATATCTAGGTTCATCATATACCAGACACCGATCGAGATTTTCATACTCCTTTCGATATAGTATGTAGTCATACACATAAGCATGAATCGATTCATACTTTATTCCCAAACCTTTCAAATTGTTCTTCACAACAAGATAGCTATTTGGAAGCGTATTCTCCTTGGGTAGCAAGCCCTTCACCCAATTTAGAATTCTTATCACCCTATTGCCAGATAAACCGTATTGGGTCTTCAAACTATGCAAACCAACCATGGCATGTAAAGTTGTTTGATATTTTTCACAGCCTGAGTATAACGGTTGCGTCGCCTAAAATTTTAAACTTTGGTAGTCATCGTCAAGGTTTATCCCGATATCTTCATGAGCACCTGAACCTTGTACATCATCAGTGATCTCATTCTCTTCCACTTCATGAACTTCGTACGCATCATCAAATAAATCCTCTAACATATTATGATCTACATCGGCCCCTTGTACATCTATCCTACTTATTGAAGGTTGTTGTGGAGGTTGCATGGGGATAAAAGGAACTTTCGATTCCCCGTGAAAACTCCAAAATCGATAACTATCTTGCATACCTCATCTTAACAAATGTAGTTAAATTATGTTCCACTCAAACATCTTATCATTATCACACCTAGCACAGGGACACAGAAACTCTTCATCATTATGACATATCTTTACGTATTTCACAAATTCATTAGCACATCTGCGAAACACATCCCATAATCTACTTGTCTCACCCATCTATTCTTTGTATTTAGGATATCCCATCACAGATACTCCACACAATCACCTATTATATGTAAGAAGCGTATATTCGTGGATTAGTATAAACAAAAGTGTGAACATTTAGTTCCCATTAGTATAAGCAATCACCTATTACTTGTTGTATAAAATTTATAGTATGTTTCATTTAATCATGTCTTATTTATATTCGATTTTTAAATTTCAAATTCAAATTAAATTTATAATATTAATTCCTATTTCCTCAATCTCCTCTAAAGGGTGAGCGGTCCTATCCCATTCAAGCCTGCATATTTATGTAATATACTTAAGAGCTTATGCACGTTGTTCCAATTTGAGAAAAATTCGATAACATGTCCCCATAGTTCTCTAAGTACACAACGTAGATTTGCAAGTGTGAGTGTTATTTCAATTGATAATTGAAATAACACTCAACATCGCATCATCTAGTATGTACCCAGAGAACTTTAAGATATGACTGCATAACTTCCTCCAAAAGTAATAAGTTTAAGCCACTAAGAATATTATTATACAGAAACTTTGCAGTCCCAAACTGTCCAAACGGAATAATTCGAGAGATCTCATTACAGGGGTAATGACTCTCGAAAGGGTCTAATGGCTATTGAATGCGTATGCATAAGAACTAGAAGGCTAGTATCTATGCGCACTATGTGTAGTTTCAAGTATGTTTCATTTAATTATGATAAGTTCGTGGTCATGCCACTCTCGAACGGGTCGTGACACAAAGTAATTTTAGAAAAAAGTTAAAAACTCTCCCTCCCCCCATTTTTACAATAATCCAGTGGTCGTGACACGTTCAAAATTAATTAACTCAACAAAGTAAGACAATATAATTGTTTAAGGATTTATTAGTGTGAATTAAATTAAGGATTTTAATAAAAATTTAACAACCAACTTTCATATCCAACCACGTCCGTCCAATATAATCCAACAACAACAACAAACCAACAAATGTGTATCCCGTATTAATTCATCTACTCAATTAATTCAACATTAATAATTTCAAGCCTAAATAAAAATATAGAAACAATATTTATAATGTCAAATTAATTTTATTCTCTAAACAATAAGATTCAATCAATATTAACAATACATATTAATTTCAATCCCAACTAACATCACCCAATCAACATTAACAATTAATTTCAAGTCCTAAACTAAACATTAATTTCAAGTCCCTAATCAACATTAACAATTAATTTCAAATCATAAACTAAACATTAATTTCAAGTCCTAAATTAACATTAACAATTAATTTCAAGTCCTAAACTAAATATTAATTTCAAGTCCTAAACATTAACAATTAATTTCAACACACACACCTCCCCCCGCCCCCTGCCCCACCACACACACATGCACACACACACACACACACACACACACACACATACACTCACACACACACACACACACACCAACCCCCATACCCCCTCCTGCCCCCACCTCACACACACACGCATACATACCCCCTATACATGCACACACAACACACACTTATACACACACATACACATATATACACACACATATATACAAAGGAAAGAGAAAGAGAGGAAAAAACTAACCTGAAAATCGCTTAGAGAGAGAAACAAAGAGGGAAGTGAAAACGGTGGGAAAAAAGAAGAGGGAAGGTTTTTTTTACTGACAAAGTTATCACGGACCTGTCACGGTCTTTGACCGTGATAACTTTATAATATTGTCACGGTCAATGACCGTGACAAGCCTTTGTCACGGCCATTGATCGTGATAAAAAAATGCATGTTTTTTTGTGTCACGATCAATGACCATGACAAGGCTGGCCGGTTGAAAGGTGACAATTTAGCTTTTTGGTGTAATGGACACATGTCTATTTCTAATTGGTCCACATTTTGGTATCAACAGTTAGTAGTATTTTTTTTTATAATTGGTTATGTATTTCATTTGTTTTTATTTTTTCACTATATTTTTAGAACATATTATAATGCCTTGCGCATCGCACGAGTTGCAAGCTATTAAATATTATAAAACACACTACACCATTTAATCCCGCCTCTCTTTGAGGCTTCTACGTGGTTGCTTCCATTTATTTATCCTTGTCGTACTTTTCTATTCTTTCCTCTCATCACAAAATAATATATTCCATTCAATGTATTGCTTGGATCGAAAAGATAGCCATCTCGATGGTACGATCAAACAATCCACAATAAATAAAAAACCAATCGGTTTAGACTATTACTCTATCATGAAATCTAGGAGTCACCTCTCACCTTTCTCCTTCAAATTAATACCCCATTTCATATGCCTCTATCCATCTCCTTTACTATGAATCAGTGAAAACTTCTTAGAAGATAAAGAAAACAGTTGTTGACAATGGTTATTTGCATCCTTCATTTTATTATTCCCATATTTCATATACATATGGCACTTTGATTTGCATTTTTTTCCTTCCAATCTTTATATATGGATTTGCCTATTTTAAATCGATTGAGAATTTTCATAAACAAGATGGAAAACTAAATTTCACCCCCCTCAAATATCAGTTTAGTTGCCACTAGAAACCCTCTTGTTACATGTACTGGCCAACAAAATTTTTAAACCTTCCCAGCCGGTATAACCAAGTCAGGATTTCACAAGTTTTAGGGGATTCTGGGTTTAAAGAAGTTGGAGATGGGTTTTTGAGTTTGGGATTCTCACGACTGAGATGGCTTTTGGGATTGGGACATCTATTTTTTTATTATTATTTTGTTTTCTTATGTTTGCAATTGGGCCTTAATAAAATGGCATTTGGGAAAGTCAAAATGTGGAGTATGCCATCTGGGTAGGAGAGAAAAAGATGAAGGAGTAATATCCTCATCTGTTTGGTAAGTTCATATGCATTAAATTTTGAGAATTAATTTTTTATAAGATGGGTAGAATTGTAAGGCCCTAAAACGTGATTAGGAATATTAATTACATGATTAAGTATAAGTTATGAATTATAAGTTTGGTGAGGGGTGTTAAACATGTTACTTGTCATATTTGGGGGATGCATACTCAAGTGATATATGTGTTGTTTGCATTAGATTTTAATCGAACTTATGATCGAGGATAACTTGTTTAGATCATATGATTAGTATTGTGGTTAAATGCATAAGGAAAATATTTTTTTCATACATCATTATGATTATAATATATAACCAAGGTTGGTTCGAAATTGGTGATGTTTGGTCGCCAAATGTGAAAGTTATGAATTTTTGAGTAAATTATTACTCTTTTGTTCAAGCCTAAATTAGGCGTACTAATTTTATGATTTCGAGAAAACACAAAATATTAAAGTTATAGATATATAAGTTATCTACGCGTAGACGCAAATAGGGAGTAAATCGGTGTCCGTACTAATGAGTTATGGTGATTTTACAAATGCAGGACAAATCCGTCATTAGTGAAATTGTCTTATTGGACCTCTTGTCCAACCAATCACATGCCACCACCTTATATTGGTCACATGGCCGCGTTTTATGGTTATAAGAGCAGACCTTATCATATTTTTCATTTCACATTACAAGCTTGGGAATAAACATGCTTATGGAGAGAGAAGGAAAGTTAAGGAAGAAATCCTTCGAAAAATTACCATAAATTGAGGAATTCTCGTAAGGTAAATTACTTCTTTATTAAAGTTGGTCCCATGGATGAGTTCAACCCTTGGTATATTTTTGTTTATAATTTGGATGAATATTTAAATGATACCCATTTTGCCAAATTGAGTTAAACTAACAATGGCTTAAGATCATACGCGAGGACTTGTGCTAGGATCGTAAATGTTAACTTCAAAGTCCCATTTTTGAATTTCCTTCTCGTGAAGCTTTTTGATGTAGGAAATTCATATATATGATGTATGTATACACTAAAACATGGTTAGTATATGTTTCCATGATTCATACCCGAGGTATAGGTGATATATGCTTAAAAAGGTTAAGTTATGCTTTAATGTTCTCTTCTGACCTATTTGTGTTAAAAGTGTCATAAATCATATAAAACTTATTGAAATAAAATGATTCCAATTTTAGATTAAAATAGACTCATATATGTATACTATATCCAAAAATGATGTAAAAATACCGAGAAATGAATATTGGGTGACAGTTTGAAGTTCAGGTATAAAGTCTTCCCCAAAAGTGTAAATGTGCACACTAGGTGTTCAACATTTTGCTTGACTTATTAAATGAACTCTAAAAATTATACAACTTTAATTTTATATTATTAAAGATGTTTAATATATGTTTACATGTTTTATAATTGAGGTGGAGGTCATATATGCTTGAAAAATGTTAAGTTATGCTTTGATGGTCTACACAGACCTAAATGTATTAAAAGTGGCATAAATCATTGAATACTTGTTGAAATCAAGAAATTCCAATTGAAAATGTTAGAGAACATATATGAGTATGATATAATTGAAGGGGAGAATAAAATACCTTCTGGTTTGGCTTAGGGGGTGTGTTGAAGTTGAAGTTTTGTTGTTGTTTTTCTCTAAAAATGATTTAGGAAAGGTTGTAATAAAATGGGCATAACTTTGTCTTGAGAATTCGTAAATTAATTCCATAAATTGTGTTAGATCCCTAATAAAGGAGTTATAGAAATGTGAAGTATTCAATTAATTTTCAGTTATGTCAGATTGACCAACTGATGTGATGTGTTATTGAGTTTAATGTGATTTGGTGTATTCAAATACTAATTATGTTGAATTGTTAGGTGGGGAAGCGGCTAACACTATCATACAAAGAAAATAGTTTTGGTATTAATCTTAGTACCAAATTCAAGGTGAGTGACCCGTCCCATGAAATATAGATGCTTATATGTTCATATGGAAATGTGTAGTTAAATACACGTGTTAAAATGCTTATGGGAGTGATGTTGTATTTATGAAAGATATGCCTATGATTAAGAATGTTAAGCGATGTTATATAATGTTATGGACTGTGGCGGGTCCTTTATCTAATGTTAAGGACTGTGGTGGGTCCTACGGGATGTGGTTGTCCCGTTAATCAAACTTAAAGGTTTGTTGTACTCGGGCCTAATTATGGGATGTGATGGTCCCCATTAACTGTGGTTGGTTAATTAGATTGTGGCGGGTCCAGGCTTGCGAGAGTTACACAATTCCTGTTGGGTTATGACATTAGAAAATAAAAATTATTATTCAAATTGGTTACATATATGTGGTGCATGTGTGGACTATGGTCATTCACTAAGCATGTGTTGCTTACACTCCTATAATATTATGTTTTAGGTATGCCTATCATTTGGAGTTCACTGTCAAGTTAGGACGTTAAACGGGAGAGTGGAAGATAAATAACGTGGGTTGTATATCAACAAGCTTTTTGGATAAATGTTAAACAAAGGAACTTATGTAAGTAAATTTGTTTGGTATTTTTAAGTTGTGCATAAAGGTAGCTATGTTTTCATCTAAACACGCCTTTGAAAAAAAAAACTTGCGCTATTTTTCGAAAGATTTCAAGTACCATATTGTTTAATGGGGATTTATCTCGATATAAAATGATAATCTTAACTTACTTAAGTCGGGGCGCGACAACTTGGTATCAGAGCCAAGTTTCGATCCTGGGACCTGTGGGTTATGGGCCCACCACGCTTCTGCTGCTCCACTCTGAACCCCAGTCCCCTAAACGATAAATATTATCTGCTTAACCCCAGTCCCCTAAATGAATTTGTATACAGGATTCGGGGATGCGTCTGGAGGAAAGCTCACCCTTTTTCGCACCTCATGAAGATCCTACTTTGGAATGTTAGAGGGTCGGTAGGCTTAATTTTTATACCAAGCTCATGACATTTATTCATTCACATCAATCTCACCTCTTAGTTATCCTGGATACTCAAATGGACGATCAAAGATCCACTCGTGAGATTCATCGTCTACCTTACCACAATCATGTCGTCTCTCCGGCTTTAGGTCAATCAGGTGGGATTTGGGTGCTCTGGACTAACGTATTGATTGTTGCTCATGACATCATCATTTTCAGTCTCTTCATTCATATGCTCCTTGAACATAACCCTGCGACAGAGCCTTCTGAGTTTACTGTTGTTTACATGCCACCCCATCCTGCTGAGAAACTCAGGTATGGAACTCCCTTCAGCACATCCACACTTTTGTCCAACACCCTTGGCTTCTTTTGGGAGATTTTAATGCTATTTTAGGCCAACACGAAAAACGGGGGGGGGGGGGGGGGGGTGTCCATTTCAATCTACGCGTGCACGACATCTTAAGGATTTTATGCATGCATGCAATATCTATGATCTAGGGTTTACTGGGCTTACTTTCACTTGGAAAGCTAATAGTGTTCTCGATCACCATGTTAGAGAACGCCTTGACCAAGGACTTGGTAATGAGCGTTGAATGTCCTTGTACCCGACCACCCGAATATATCATCTTCCAAATGCTGGGTATGATCACTGTCCATTATTGTTAGACACCCAGCCTTCTCTCTCCAAACCTCCAGCGCGATTTATTTACACCCTCGAGTGGGCATCCTATTTGTCTTTTACTAATCTCTTACACTAATCTTCCGATCCAGGGATCCCATGCTTTTTCCTTTTCGCGTAAGGCTCAGTCCTTTAGTGGGGTTTCTCGACGTTGGAAATAAATTATTTTTAACAATATGTCTCATTCTATATCTGCATTAAAACAGGAGCTTCATAACCTCAGAATGAGTATTAACACTAATCTGGATCCAATGTTGGTCTCCCGTGAGAACCACTTACAATCTTAACTTATGCACTGTATGACTTTAGAGCGCCAGTACTGGCGCAATAAGCATAAGAATAAGTGGCTGCTAGATGGGGACCAAAATACTAAATATTTCCATGCTTCTGTCATGCAACACCGACGTAATAAGTCGATTGCTGCTATTTTCAACCCGAAAACGGGATGGCATACTACTATCCAGGATATTCATGGCCAATTCCAGCAGTTCTATGAGATAATTTTTACTACCACCGACCCCTCTTGTCCGCCATCTGAAGATAATTTTGTCCGAGTTAACTCTGATGACGTTACTCATTTACTGGCACCTATCACAGATGCATAAATTTCCCACAACTTATGTACTATGGGGAGAAATAAGAGTCTAGGAACGAATGGGTTGACCTGCAAATTTTTCAAAAACTATTGGGATATTGTGGGACCCTCAGTCTTTAATTTAGTTAAAGCTTTTTTCACCTCTGGTCGACTCCTTCGTGCCCTTAATATGGCCCTTATAATCTTTATCCCAAAAATTCCACACCCTACTCAAGTTAAGCACTTTCGACCTATCAGTCTATGTAATGTTATTTATAAACTTATTTCTACGATCCTGGTTGCTCACATGAGACCTATCCTTTAGTATCTTGTGTCTCCTTATCAAAATGCCTTTATTGCCAATCGTCATATTCAGGATAATATCCTGATCACCCATGAGATTTTACATACCATGCGTAAATCTAAATCTACAAAAGGTAGTTGTGCCATTAAACTTTATCTCTCTAAAGCTTACGATAAAATGGAATGGCCATTTCTCCCGTGGGTTCACCAAAGCCATGGGTTTCCAGACGTTTGGATTTTATACCTTATGGAAGGTATTTCTTCTACGTCGTTCACAACTCTCATTAATGGCCACATGGGCCCTCTTTTTCTCCAACTCGAGGACTCTACCAAGGGGATCCCCTCTCACCTTACTTATTTATCTTGACGTTAGACGTCCTTCTACGGCGTGTGGAGTCAGACTGTTTTTCAAAACACTTAATGCCTCTCAGATCCTCTCGTAAGGGACCCCCTATTCATGGGCTTGCTTTTACTGAAGATTGCATTTTTCTTCCTCTAACCTACGCCAACTTTTGTTGCTCACTTCCATTCTATATTAACTACCTTTTGTCATTTTTCGGGTCAGACCGTTAACAAGGATAAATCTACAGTTACTTTCGGTCCTTCTACTCCTCATGCCATTAAACAAGCTACTTTACGCCAACTAGAAATTCATGGGTCTCATGGATCGGATAAATATCTTGGATTACCTCTTATTACGGGTTGGGTTACGTGCCAAATGTTCTCTGAGCGTACGGAAACTCTCGATAGGCGTTTACATGTCTGGTATAATAATTTTTTATCCTATGCTCACCACTTTAATTAATGCAGTCTGTACTTCACTTCCATCTTATTACATGTCCGCATACCCAATTCCTCCTCATATTCTTACTACGTTGTCCAAGAAAATTAATCATTTTTCTAGAATGCTTCCAAAGTTTCTCACAAAACAACTACAGTTCCCTGGGCTACGATCACCCTTCCCAAACAATTTGGTGGCTTGGGAATAAAAAATTTACACTCGATAAATAAAGCTTATATGATCAAACTTCTTTGGAAACTTTTTATTGAGCTCCACAACCTTTGGACTAAAACTATGACACGTAAATATTTTCTTGGTACACATTTGTTGGCGGCTTATAGTAAGGCCACCGACTAATGGTTCTGGCAAAAAGTCTCTGCTTTAATCCCTTCCTTCGCCACTGGGATTAAATGGCGACTTGGATCGGCTTTTATTTCGTTTGGAAATCACATTTGGCTACTGCAGGAGTCTTTAAATCACATCTACCCGCACATTACTCCTCATATTTTAGATGCCCCCCTTAACACTTTCATCTCCCATGGGCAATGGGACATACCGACTTTAGCTCAGTGCCGCTGGATGTTATTCATCATATTCGTGCCATATATGTCCCATCCCAACCCTCGTCGGATGCTCCGAATTGGTGGCCTAGTCCTACTGGCACTTTTACTCTTACATCAACCTATCATTGGCTTCAAAATAAACCATATGCCCAGAACCTTCCCGCGCTTCCTTGGAGGTATTTATGGAAAAGTGCTTTGCCCCCTAAACTACAAATTTTCCCGTGGTTTCTAATTCATCGGGCCTTACCAACTACGGACCTACTCTTTCATTACCATAAAGTACCGCCTCCTCTATGCAGTCTTTGCGAATTGGATGACTGCAACACACATATTTACTCTAACTGTCCTGCATTTTTCCAACTCCGACACTCACTGCCATTGTTCGACCTTAGTCCTACAGCTATCTTTACTCATCTCTCTCACATACAGTCCACGACTTAGGTGGCAGTCAATCAACTCCATCCATTTTTTCTTCTTTGGTTGTTCTGGCTCACACGCAATGAGGCGATTTTTCAACATACACCCATAACTTTGTCCTCTTTTAAGTCCACCTTGTCTCATCGCATCTGAAACTATTACCAGGCGCTTCAATTAATACGACCAACTATATGCCCCCCTTTTTTGCTTTTCCTATTGTTTGGTTAGAACCTGCGCCTTCCTTCTTCAAATGTAATACGGATGGAGCAAAATCACATACTATGGGTCATGCTGCGATTGGTGGGATTATTCAAAATTCTCAAGGGGTGTTCGTATGTGCTTTCTCCAAACATATCGGGTTTGCATCATGAGTATTAGCAAAGATTTGGGCCATTAAGGTTGGCCTCGACTTTGCCTTTTCTTAAGGTATTACTTGGATCGAGTTAGAAACTGATAGTCAAATTGTCTTCCATACGATTCACATGAACAATGCCCAGTATCCAGATGACCTGAATTTGATACAGGCCATACGTGACGGCTTCATGAGATTTCACCATGTCACCTTATGCCTCTGTTTCAGGGAAGCTAATGCGTGTGTTGATGTTCTTGCTGCTCAATGAGTCTCTAAATTATTTTCTTTTATGCTGTATACTCAGATTCCAAGTTTTCTACTTCGGCGTTCGTTCGTGATATGTGTCATATCACAACGGCACGATATGCGGTTTGTAATATTACTTGTAAAATTCCCATAGTTTAATAAACTTCCTGCTTTGACAAACTTAAAAAAATGTAGATTCTCAACTTCCCTAATTTTGTGTATTGATTTTTCAATAATGAACTTGTTTATTTGTTATTTTAAAATTTTGAGCAATTATAAATTTGTTTATGTTCAACGTATAAACGTGGATTCAATCTATTACAATTCACACCACCCATACAAGTATAACAATTATGTTTAGGGTCCGTTTGACAATTCAATTTCAAGGCTTGGAATTGGAATTGAAAGGCTAATTTCAATTCCGTGGAATTCAAATTGGCCTTCCAATTCCAATTCCAAGCCTTGGAATTGGATTGCCAAACGGGCCCTTAGTGTATGTGGGCATGCATTTCAAATCCTTCCGTGCACGAGTTGAATGCTTGTTTATTATACCTGAATGGGTGGAAGTTTTTGAGTGTTTGAAAGCTGAAACAAAAGACCCCACAAACTTATTGGTCCACCCACATACAATGAATGACACATAAAGTTAGATAGTAGATTGAAATTAGTAAAGTTAGGTGTAATGCCGAAGTTTATGCAGCAATTTGTCAAGTGTATTACAAACAAAAAGCAGTGTCCGGGTCCGACATTTACAATTCCAGCAGCAGCAGGTAAGTTGAGATATTATTCGTCGGATGATGAGGGCAGACAGAGATTGTGGGCAGTGATAAAGGCGGAGGCTCGGCGTGATGCAGATTCGGAACCGGCGCTGGCGAGTTACCTTTACTCTACTATACTATCTCACCCGTCTCTGGAGCGGTCTCTATCTTTTCACTTGGGAAACAAGCTTTGTTCATCTACACTTTTGTCCACATTGCTTTACGATCTGTTTGTGAACGCCTTCACAACCGATGAAGCACTTCGATCTGCTACTGTGGCCGATCTTCGAGCTGCTAGACTTCGTGACCCGGCTTGTATCTCCTTCTCACATTGTCTTCTTAATTACAAGGGATTCCTCGCTTGCCAGGTTACTTACTTTACTTATACATCCATCCTTCTCTTTCTCTTTCATTAAAAACCTTGTTTATTTTATTTTACCCGGCGAGTTAATGATGCATTTACAAATAGAGGGCTTCTATTGGAACCCAAATTTTGATGGTCCCACTGGTGGACTCCACACACCAATCAATACAAGCACTCCACCTCATTCCTTATCTCCACTTCGCTCAAAATTTCGGTTATAATATCATTTCTCTTACAAATATCCCTTCCATAATTAGACTTACCTTTATGTGCATCATCCGCTTATACCTTTCGCATCAACCTGCTTCTACTTTATGTACTTTATGCATGCGGGAGTAAGCCACATCTAGGGTATCTCTAAATACATTATCTAAACAAGGGGGGTGAAAGGAGAAAAAATGGATTTTGTGTACAGACTTTGGTCCCTATTCCTTTATTGGAGTTCGAATTTGGATACCAAATACGGAGGACAAGTATTTAGTCCTATTTTTTTTTAAATACATTTGTAATCAGTTCCAAGTCTTTGTTTTTTTAGTTGGTGGTCCTGTTTTAATAAATATTAGACACATGTCGTTCTTTGCGAAAATGAAGGTTGTAGGACAATTTTGGGTGGTTATGAGGTTGTTTTGGGTTATTATGGGACTTAATATAAGTTAATAAATACATGGGATGAGAGCGCAATAAATCTTTAAAATGAGACTAAATCACAAAGTTCTATACAAAATACCGATCAATATATAATACCCGACTAATAACTTCTAACAAGGTGACCATACGCTATGCGAACAGTGTGTGCCTAAGCGTGAGGTATGGGAGAAATGCCCTGTCTATGCCTTGTGCATAGTAAAAGGTGGTCAACATGTTAAATCATACTGTTTTGTTAATCACAAATTCGAATATGAATCGTAAGGTTACATCACGAATAAAACAGTTTTGACATGAATCCAGGATGTTTATCTTCATGTAATCACAGAATCGAAAATTCCTTAAAATTACGATTTAAAAACTGACCTTTGTCCATCGTTGTTGAACGGATTAAAGTGACTTGAATGCTCCTTTAATTCCTTTCTTAAACAGCCCGGAATGAGAAAAACGGATTTCGGATTTCTCTCACTCCTTAGAAACAGTTAATTGAGATTACTCTAGATGGTGTAGATGTCTCTATTTATAAGGGGAAGAGGGCCGGAATCCTAGCAGAGGTGGGACTCTTTCCAAGTCTCCCACTAATGCCACTAACCATCATGTGACTAACGGATAAGGTTTACCCAAATCTTTTAATATCTTTATTTATCACATTCCTAATTAATTATCTGATATTTATCAAGACCACAATTATGGGATATTCGGAATTTAATAAAATTGAAATTAAATAATTAATTTCGTTACTTGACATTAATTTCCAACAGTCACCCACTTGGTTTTAATAATTCGTATAATTAAATTAGGTATCATAAGGTGCATAATTATTGATAAATTCAGTTTGCTAAATCAAATGATTCACCGATGCGAGTCATGGCGGTTCCATGCTATTCAAGAGCATGGTTCCTTCCATGTACCAAAACACCAATGTTTCATTCAACTAAGCCTTTAATATTGGGTATCATAATGGCCTCATAATGTCCTTTTCAATAAGGACTATTTCTGTCAACAATAATTCATAATTATATGCATGCTTTCTCAAAAGACAGAAATAATAGAAATCAGAAACACTTTTATTGAATTCAAGTAATGGTGTCAAACAACTAAGCCAAAATAGCAATCATAGTCTAACTAATCGAGACCCATCTCTTTTGACATGTTCCATAAAGGTCTTCGGAGATAGTCCTTTCGTAAGAGGATCTGCTATGTTATCACGCGTACTGATGTGATCAATTGACACTCTTTGTTTCTGAACTTCTTCTTTAACTAATAGGTATTTCATCTCAATATGCTTAGCAGCCTTAGTATACCTATCGTTCTTCGAGAAGAAGACTGCTGCGATATTATCACAGTGAATTTTCAGCGGCTTAGATATTGACTCCATAATTCTAAGTCCTGAAATAAAGTTTCGCAGCCATAATCCATGATTTGTAGCTTCGAAGCAAGCTACGTATTCAGCCTCCATAGTAGATGATGCAATGACACTTTGCTTAGCACTTTTCCATGAAACGGCTCCTCCAGCCATAAGGAAGACATAACCCGAAGTGCTCTTTCTACTGTCAAGGCGTCCCCCAAAATCTGAGTCTGAATAACCAATCACCTCAAGGTGATCAGTCTTCCGATATGTGAGCATGTAATCCTTGGTCCCTTGCAGGTACCTCAGCACTTTCTTTGCAGCTTTCCAATGGTAAATCCCCGGATTACTTTGATATCTGCCTAGCATCCCAACGGCAAAACTGATGTCCGGTCTAGTGCAGACTTGTGCATACAACAAGCTCCCTACGAGCGAAGCATAAGGCATGCCTTTCATGTGCTCCCTTTCTAAATCACTTTCAGGGCATTGACTTAAGCTGAACTTATCCCCTTTCTGAAGTGGAACATTAACGGGATTGCAACTTTGCATGCTAAATCTTTCTAAAACTTTGTTAATGTAAGCTTTCTGAGACAGTCCCAACATTCCTCGTGATCTATCCCGAGATATTTCTATCCCGATCACGAAGGATGCCTCACCTAAATATTTCATTTCAAAGTTTTTAGAAAGGTACTTCTTGGTTTCACTTAATAAACCAAGATCACTGCTGGCGATAAGTAAGTCATCAACATATAGTACTAAAAACACAAACTTACTCCCACTGATCTTCAGGTATATACACCGATCAACAGTGTTTTACTTAAACCCAAAGAATGTAATGGTATCGTGAAACTTAATGTACCATTGACGAGAAGCTTGCTTTAGACCATATATTGACTTCTTTAACATACAGACCATGTTTTCTTTTCCTTCCTTTATGAAGCCTTGTGGCTGTGCCATGTAGACTTCTTCTTCTAAACTCCCATTTAGAAAAGCTGTTTTTACGTCCATTTGGTGTAACTCCAAATCATAATGAGCCACCAACGCTAATATGATTCTTAGTGAGTCCTTCTTTGAAACTGGAGAGAAGGTCTCATTATAATCAATGCCTTCTCGTTGATTAAAACCTTTGGCAACAAGTCTAGCTTTATGTCGTTCGATATTGCCTTGTGAGTTAAGTTTGGTCTTAAAGATCCACTTGCACCCAACTCGTTTTTGCCCTTCTGGCAATTCGATCAACTCCCAAACTTTATTGTCATTCATAGATTTTATTTCTTCATTCCTGGCATTGACCCATTTATCTGAATCATCACTATTTACAGCCTTTTCATAAGAAACTGGATCATTAATATCCCCTATGTTAAATTCGGTCTCTTGAAGGTATACCACATAATCATCCGGAATTGCCGATCTCCTTTCTCCTTGAGATCTTCTTAATGGCACTTCCTGTGGTGCTTCAAAAGTTTCATCGGTTACAATCTCATTATGTGGTTGTTCAGTTGGTTGATCATTCACTTGTTGTTCATTGTTATTGATTGGGTCAATGACCGGTGCAATAACTGCATTAGGAACAACAAGTATGTTATGAACTTTGGGTATAGGAATTTGTACCCTGACTTCTTGAGTGATTACCTCGCTCTCTTTTATACTCCCACTTACTTCACCTTCTTCAATGAATTTAGCATTTCCAGTTTCTATGATTCTAGTTGTATGATTTTGACAGTAGAATCTATATCCCTTCGACTTTTCTGGATACCCGATGAAATGACAAGATAATGTCCGAGGATCCAATTTCTTTTCATGAGGGTTATAGATTCTAGCTTCCGCTGGGTAGCCCCACACACGTAAATACCTTAAATTGGGTTTCCATCCTTTCCACAGTTCAAAAGGGGTTTTTGAAACTGACTTACTAGGAACCCTATTTAAGATGTGTACAGCGGTCCTTAATGCATGTGTCCACAAAAATGTAGGCAATTGTGTCCTACTTATCATACTCCTAACCATTTCTAGAAGGGTACGATTACGCCTTTCAGCTACACCATTCTGCCAAGGTGATCCTGGCATTGTGTATTGGACGCAAATACCTAATTTCTCAAGGAGTTTAGCAAATGGGCCTGGGCGTTGCCCTGACTCATCATATCTACCATAATATTCACCACCTCTGTCAGACCTAATAATTTTCACCTTTTTGCCTAGTTGCCTCTCAACCTTATTAATGTATATTTCAACGACGTTCACAGACTGAGATTTATCATGCAACATGTACAAAATGCAATAACGTGAAAAATCATCTATAAAGGTGATGAAGTATTTCTCCCCACCAATGGATGGAATATCAAAAGGTCCACATATGTCTGTATGTATTATTTCAAGTAGCTAGGTGCTTCTTGTGGCTCCTTTCTTTGTATGTTTGGTCTGTTTTCCTTTAATACAGTCCACACATACATCATAATTGGCCCAATCCAGGTTATGGACTATTCCATCTTTAATGAGCCTTTCAATTCTCGGCCTGGATATGTGCCCTAATCTTTTATGCCACAAATAAGCAGATTTTTCATCATCAAGTGTACGTTTCGTACCAACATTAGGATGCAGGGCCACAAGGGTTTCAGAAAAATTATTTTCAAGATTCAATCGATATAAACCATCTAATAAAAATCCAAAACCAACATTATTAGAATTTTTAATCAAACCAAAACCATTGTTCTTAAATTCAATTGCAAAACCATCTAAAGCGAGTTTAGAAACATAAATTAAATCCCTAGAAACTGTGGGAACATAAAAAGTTTCTTGCAAATCTAAAATAAATCCAGTGCTTAAAATCAGGCGAAAGACTCCAACAGCTTCTATTTTAGCCTTTGCCTTATTGCCCATGTAGAGAAAATGCTCATTTGGATTTGTTTTGCGGATCGAAATGAAGCCCTGCATCGAATTAGAAACATGACACATAGAACCAGAATCAATCCACCAAGTGTTAGAAGGAACATTAATAAAGTTTGATTCGAAACAAACATAAATAAAGGGTTTACCCTTTTTCTCGAACCAGGCCTTTCGTTTATGACAATCCCTCTGGAAATGACCCTTCTTTTTACAGAAGTGACACTTGTCGTTCTTTTCCTTCTTCACAGCAGCAGTTGATGGTTCAGCTTGATGAGACGGCCCAGGACCTTTCTTAATGCCCTTGCCGAACTTCTTCTTAAAACCAACTCCTTTGACTGTAAGATTTGCCACTTGTCCCTTAGTCACATGGCCATTCCGTTGCTTAAGCCTTCCTTCCTCCTGTACCAACATGCTTTGCAAATCATTTACATTCCACTTATCTTTTATAGTGTTGTAATTGATTTGGAAAGGCCCATACTCAGGAGGTAGGGAGTTTAGGACGAATTAGACGAGAAAAGACTCGTCCACTGTCATGCCCAAAATTCAAAGTCTAGCAGCCACATTGGTCATTTCTATAATGTGCTCATTCATGGTTCGAGTACCATCGAACCTCATAGTGGTCAGGTCAGCCATCAGTTTCCCAGCAAGGGATTTATCAGCAGTGCGAAAGCGTTCCTTAATGTTGTTCAAATACTCTTTCGCTTTCTTAGTTTCAGGTAGGGAGGTCTTAATGTTAGCAGCAACACACATTCGCATAAACATTAGGGCCAACCTATTGGATCGAGACCATGCTTCATGGACATCAATTTCATCCTTGCTACTGGTATCAGTAATAGCTGCGGGTTCATCACTTATAATTGCCATGTCCAGGTCAAGAACCCCTAGGCTGAACTCAATTTGCTCATTCCATTCAGAAAAATTAGTTACATCAAATTTGGAATAGGACTGAGCTTGCGAATACAGGTTAAGGGGAGCTGCAATTAATAACAATGTTCACAAATTTAAATTTCACACACAACAAAATTGCAAGGGTCGAATATTAAATTGTTGACTAAAATTTTGGCATATTTCATTTACATTCTGAATATCACGGAATCTGTGTTAATCATCACATAATATTCAAATTGTAAAGATATATTACCCTATAATTCATTTATCATGGTCCCATAATTTTGGCATCTGTGTTTGTTGCCTAATTCATTTAATACCATGATTAATGGACTTAATGTCAACTATTCTGTTTTTACAAAACTAGTTCTAATGTTGTTCAATTCAGATATTAGCATGTGTTGCGCCTCAATCCAATTTTATAACTAACATTAGAATAAGTCTTTAATGACTGTAAGTATATTATTCGTACATGCAGTTTCAGCCTGTGTTTGGCCTTTGACTTAACTCAAATGAATAACTGTTTACATGTCTCAACTTAAATATAGTTAATCATGCATTAATATTAACTATAATATGTAATCTATCAGTAATTACAAAGATACCAATAGTAGCTCGAATGCCTCAAAAACATAATTGCCCAGGTATAAAAACACGTAATACATGAATTTTGCCAAAAATGGCAAAAATGAGTTTTCACCATAGAATTGAAGTGAAACATGCCAGAAAATCAAAACTTTTTGCGGAACGTTAATATCAATTTTCTGTAAAGAGTTATAAGCCCCGAGATTATTTTCTAAAATGGCAAAAACGGGTTTTGAGGGCCTTAACGGACTCGGATTGCCGAAAAACACATTACATCACGGTCGAAGGCGGTGAAATTCGATCGTTGACCCGTTTCCAGTCAACCTACCCAGTTTCAAGTCAATCGGACACCGAAAATTTCTAAAAACACTATTCACTGCGCAAAAAAAAAAAATTCTTTCGAAATCTGTTTTGCATCAAATCGCAGTTTTCACATAATTAATCTTAAAAACAGTTTCGTTTTCTTATCGTGATTAATAAAAGTGTTTTCCAGAACACTTACACAACTTGAAACAATAAAATCACGCTAACGACACATTAGGGTTCTTAATAACACGAAAAGGGGTTGAACAATTATGGGACAGTTATTATAGGATAAGGACTGTATACAATAATATGGTTCTTAATATCATACATTACATAAATTCGTATTATCATATGCATGATTACCAGATTTATCAAAATTTTCAGATTTCCTGAAAATAAAATTTCCAGATTTACCAAAATTTCCAGAAAATCTAGATTTACCAAAATTTCCAGATTTCCAGAAAAAAAAAAAAAATTCTAGATTTCCAGATTTTCAAAAAATCATAAATCAGAATGTTATAAAGAAATTTTCATTAACGGAAAACATGAGATTATAAACCGAAAGCTCTGATACCACATGTTAAATCATACTGTTTTGTTAATCACAAATTCGAATATGAATCGTAAGGTTACATCACGAATAAAACAGTTTTGACATGAATCCAGGATGTTTATCTTCATGTAATCACAGAATCGAAAATTCCTTAAAAATACGATTTAAAAACTGACCTTTGTCCATCGTTGTTGAACGGATTAAAGTGACTTGAATGCTCCTTTAATTCCTTTCTTAAACAGCCCGGAATGAGAAAAACGGAATTCGAATTTTCTCTCCCTCCTTAGAAACAGTGTGTATTGAGATTACTCTAGATGGTGTAGAGGTCTCTATTTATAACGGGAAGAGGGCCGGAATCCTAGCAGAGGTGGGACTCTTTCCAAGTCTCCCACTAATGCCACTAACCATCATGTGACTAACGGATAAGGTTTACCCAAATCTTTTAATATCTTTATTTATCACATTCCTAATTAATTATCTGATATTTATCAAGACCACAATTATGGGAAATTCGGAATTTAATAAAATTGAAATTAAATAATTAATTTCGTTACTTGACATTAATTTCCAACACAACACGCGTGTAACGCGTGGTTAATGATTCCAAGGCGCGTTTTTATTTTTATTTTTTAAAATGTCGTAGCAAAACGACGTCGTTTTTAAAGGGTTTTTGTTTTAAAAACCGGACCGATATATCGTCTAAAACAATCAAAAGACAATCGTAAACCCAAACCTCTCTACATATTTCCGCCTCTCGTCCAAAAAAAACCCTTACATTGCCGACCGACTTCCGACCAAGCCTCTCTGTCTCTGACCAAATTCCGGCCAAAACCTCCTAGCCTCGGACACATTTTTGACTTCGACTCACTCATTTTCGACTCTAACCTTCAGATTTTCTGGAATATCTCTCTTCTCATTTTTTTTTGCTAATCACTCTAGTTTTTTTTATTTCCCTATTTTCAGCCCCAAGTCTGACTCTAAACTCTACTCTTGAACTGAAAAATATAAATACTTTCAGTGTTTTTTTTTGTTTTCTATTATGTTTTCGCAATATAAATACATTAAGTTTTTTTTGTTCTTCTATTTGTTTCATTTGAAAGCTGAATTTTTTTATATTGAACCATTTTGTATTGATTATTGATATTGATAATTGAATGACGTTTACCAAATATATGGATATATTTTCAAATTTCAATATATTTATTATTTTATTGTTTTATTAGCCTTAGAATAATAAAAAATAATAAAAAAGGGAAAACGCCTTTTTACGCCTAAGCGCGCCTAGGCTCCTAAGGTTTGAGTTTTGACCTCTAAGCCTCGACCACGCCTCGCGCCTTTTAGAACCTTGTTTTCAACTTATCTAATTGGTTCACATTATTAATCTCATTTTTTAAAAAAAATTACCATATTTTTTCAGGAATTTTATGGGTTCTCTAAATAGCATATCGTTAGATGTGTCAAATACCGCGACCGAATTGAAAATTGGGTATCCTACCTGCGCTGAGACTGACACTTTGAACCATGCTAGACAACCTAATTCCAACACTTGAGATTTTATTTTTATTTTAAGTTTGATTTGTTGTTAATGGATTGAGTAAGAACAAAAGAAGAATAATCTAAAGAAAGCAAAGCAATCCCCAGCAAGAAAATACCTATATAGGGCTAATGGAAGAGCAGAAAAGAAATTAAGAGAAACTAATCTTTCTTAGTATAGTGAAGAGAGAATTAAAAAAAAAAACTTTCTTTGAATAACAGAGGGAAAAAAACAAAGAGGAAAAGGAAAAAAGGAAAAAGAAAATGGCGCCGACCTAACACTAACACATAATCCTATAATTATAACATCGCATCCCAAGAATTAGGGCAAAGTGTGAGATAAAACGAGGGGAAACCCCAAAGAGGGAGAGAGTTAGCAGCAAAAAAATTGGTAAACTCCGGAGTGAGAGCGATGGAAATGACGTAGGAAGAGATGGCGCACAAGTATGTTTACATGCTATTTCGGCGAAAAATTAGGCGGCTTACTGCCAAAGATCTCTTAAAAGAATCGATTGCACCACAAGAATTTGAGAGCTCATTCGGGAGTTCTATTTTGGAGAGAAAATAAAGGAAAGGAAGGGAAATTGTATTTCCTTTCCTTCGTTTAAGAGTCTAAATAGAATATAAAGTTGTTAGATTTTAATTATAATTTCGGAATTAAAATTAAAAACCTACAGTTATGTGGTCTTTTAATAACAATTCGAAAATTGAAGAGTTTATTGGGAATAATGACAGGTTTATTGGGAAATATCAAGAGTCTACTTTGATTGCTAAGTAAAATAAAGGATTGATTAGGAGACTCTTAGGTCCTCCACCTCCCTTTAAATAAGTTGTAGTCTCTCCATCATTCTACACTTTTTGGCAATTCTGAAATTTAAAGGGCAAGGGGAGAAAACTCAATTTTCCATACTTAGAGGAGTTCAAGACAGTTCCATATTTGGAATTAATTTAAGCTCAAATTCAAGACCGATTTCAGGCTGTTAAGTTCGAGATCAAGACAGGAGGCGATATGGACCAAGGTACACATCCTTATGATCCCTTTATGTAGGTAGATTTAGATGTGAACTCATATAAGATTAAAGATCCTTATTAACGTGCATGATTAGTTACAATTTGATTCTAGATTATTGTCGTGCCTCATAGAATAAATTAAACATTTTGATTTATGTTTACATTTGGTATCCGTGCTTTGTTTTAATCTCATATAGTTTACGTTTATATTTTGCCTTAAAGAGAACCATAAAACAACATGAAAAATATGAATTGTTGATTTTCAGCGACGACATTAGCAACGTTTTTCTAATTTTTTATGTTTATGAATTAATTGAAAAAGATATGGTTTAACTGGAAACGACATTTCGTAACAAACACTGATGAATGCTGTTTTTTGGCCATTTGAGATCGTTTAGGCCTCCGAAAATCAGTTTTAGTTTTTAAATGATGTAAAATTATTGTTTCATAATGATAAACTATTTGATGCTTTGCGCAATAGCAACGCGATTTGTTTTTTTTTAAACCCTCAGTTTAGTTAAAAGGAGATAAGAAAAAACGTTACCTTATTTCGTTAGAGGGTTTTTGTTAAGATGGCAAAAAGAAAACAAAACCCTCTTTGATTGGGTATTGGGGTTGCAAATCAAAGTCGACGGATCAACTATTATTAGAAATCAAAGTTGTCGGAGCTACATTTGAGGGATTTTAGCTCTAGTCCAAGTCGCTGGAGCCAATGTTTTAAAAAGCACTCTAGGCGTACGCCTTGAGGTCAAGAATAAGAAAAGCGCCTTGAAGCTTAAACCTTGTTGCCAGTTTATGACGATTATGCCTCTGAGGTTCGAGGTGGTATGCCTCGACGCGTTATGAGGCGAGGTGTAGAGGCGTTCTTTTCGTAGGTCGAAAAAAAAGAAAAAGAAAGAATAGGTTACCTTTTCTTTTAAAGTTAATTTTTAAAGTTCTTTTCGTAGGTCACCAAGAGCTTTTCTCTCCACCATCAGCCCGATCGGCCTTCTTTTTCCGATCAACTTTTTTTTTTCCCGATTAAGGTAACATTTGTTTCATTTCGTTTTTGGATTTTTACCCCTGTTTTCACATTCTGACCATTTCACATTCCGACCAAGTTGGCTATTGTTTTTTATGTATTTATTGTATGGTTTTTAAGTTTTATAAGTTTCTACCTCTTTTTTTTTTTTAATTTCGACCAAGAAATCTCTTAGGGTCCGTTTGATTGCAAGTTGGCACGGTAATTGTGGGTACCTATTTTTGATCAGCCCATAAGAGTAGCCGACCAAGCCCATAAAGGCTAATTAAGTGTCCGACCCAAATTTTGAGCCTTAATTATAAATCAAACCCGCGATTAGACCGAGTCCACCCCCAAGAATCTCAGAGAGAGAGATTCAAGGGATTCAAGGTTTATCGTGTTGGTTACAACCACCCTCAATGAGGAGAATATATTGTAACCCCTAACCCGGGGCATGGGGGTATGTAACAGAGACCTTTTTGAGAGATGCTTAATAAAAACAGTAGACCTTTCCGTGGACGTAGGCAATTTGCTGAATCACGTATACTCTGTGTTGTGATTGTGATTGCTTGCTGTTCTTAATTTTCTGGTGATTGTTTTCTTTTATTATTTATGTTGTGATTTTTGTCACCACAATTAACGCCGTTTGTGGGAAGAAGACAATTGTTTCTACGAAAGCATTCATCAATAAGAATCGGCGATGTCTCATCACAACAACAATGTCCCTCAGGCAGGTGACATTCAGCAGCAGCCTATCCCTCCAAGGATAACGTCAGAGATTCGTCATTCAAACCCGAGACTCTGCCAAGAGAGGCAGGTCTCTGAGGAAAGCCAGGGGTCACCCAAGTCCACACAAATTTCTAAATTGATAGATGCCTATGAAGCCAGACTCCAAGAATAAGAGGAGGCTACGCGCCGGCAAGAAGATGAAAATGCTCGCTTTAAAAGGCGACTAGAAAGAATGGAGATAGAGCTCCATCGAAATACTAAACGACGCCACGACCGAACTCCTAACCCTCAGACTGGAAATACTAAACGACGCCACGACTGAACTCCCAACCCTCAGGCGAGCAAGTCTCGCAGCCGAGGAAGGAGCCCTCGGCATGGCTCAGAGAGGACCGAGAGGAACAAGTTAGATGACGACCGCCCAGAGCGACTGAAACAGGCTCGGCGTCCTGGTCGGCAGAGTGATGACATAAGGAGTTTGGTCTAAAGGGAGATGGCCCAGCACTCAGCTCATCGCGGTGCCAGATCTATGCGAGAGTTAGCTAGAAGAGCACTCAAAATCCAAATGAAGTCCCCTTTTTCAAGGTCAATAGAAGAAGAGGCCCCAAAAAAGTTTGCAATCCCTAGGTTCAAAATCTACGATGGAAAGACTGATTCCATTGATCGTATCTGGCAATATCGGCAAGCCATGACTCTATGAAGTCACAATGACCCCCTCATGCCCAAAAGTGGTTTAAAAAGCGTCCCCACACGTCCATCAAAAATTTCAAATCCTTGGTTGAGCTATTCACAGCTCGTTTCATAACAAGCAGTTACCACCCAAAGCGGATGGATGCGCTGCTTACTATGAAAAAGAAGCCACAAGAGAACCTCAGAGAATACGCGAAGAGGTATTGGGAAGTGTTTAATGAAATCGAGGATTGATCGGAGCAGGTCGCCATAGCGTCCTTCAAAATTGATTTGCCGAGCTCCTGCACCAGTCCTTAACTAAGAAGGAGGCTACATTCATTGACGACTTGATGGCTCGTATTGAGAAATACGCCAAAGTCGAGGATATGACCCATCTTAATGCAGGGGATAATGGTCGCGCGAAGGCTGGCAAAGGAATGGAGAAGAACGAGCCTCAGAAGAAAGGGAACAAGAACGGGAGCAAAAATGGCTCCAAGAATGGAAACAAAAATGACACCTCGAAAGCATTTCAGGCTGTGAATACAGTCTTTAAGGAGCCAATATATAAGATTCTTGCCAAGGTTAAAGATGAGCCGTTTTTAAGTGGTCGAAGAAAATGGGAGGAGATCCCTCCAAGCGGAATAACGCGTTAAGGTGCGCGTTCCACAAGGAGGACAACCACAAAACTGAGCATTGTAAAGCTCTTAAATCTCATCTTGAGGAGTTGGCCCAAACTGGGCATCTTAACGAGTTCGTGGAAAAGAAGGTAGAAAAGGTTGCAGCGAATGGAGACCAGAGGCCCGATAATGCCCTCGAGAAGGATATCGGCCACGAGTTTGCGGTAATCCATGGGGCGTCAGACCTCAAGCAGATACAAGGAAATGCCACTCGGATGGAAGTCAAGAAGCTTACTGCCGTCATGCAGGCTTTTCAGATCGACCTAGCCAAAACTCAGGCTGGGAAGCGTTGACGACCGGAGGACGTCGATTATAATAAGCACATTGTGTTTACCGATGAAGACTTGGTTGGGGTGAGAACCCCCCATCATGATGCGCTGGTCATCACACCCATGATAGCCAATTGGGACGTTGACAGGTTGCTCGTCGACCAAGGTAGCTCATCAGAAGTGATGTATCTGGAATTGTTCAGAAAGTTGAGGCTGAGCATAGCTGACCTCAAGGAAGCCACTGTTCCGTTGGTTGGCTTCGCAGGAAAGATTAACAGTTCCTTTGGGCAAGATTGTCCTGCCAGTAAGGGAAGGAAACATTTAAAAAATGATCGAGTTTCTAGTAGTTGACATTGAGTCTCCTTACCACGCCATCCTCGGCAGGGGGTGGCTCCATGCAATGAAGGCCGTACCATCAACGTATCATCAAAAGCTTAAGTGTGTAACAGATCGGGGAGTGGTCGAGATACATGGCGATCAAGCTATGGCCAGAAAATGCTTCATCGTGGCCATTCGCCCCAAGCAGGAAAGGAAAACTGATGAATCGAAGAGTAAGAAGGAAACCCAGGAGGGGCTGCCACCCTCCAAATAGCAGCTAAGGTACGTCCGACCAGGGGTGGAGGAGACCAGGCTCCATCCCTCAGAAAGGGTCGTTGAAGACCTGGAAGAAGTCGCTGCTGAAAGCAGATCGACTGAGATTTTTTTTTATTGATACCTCCTTAACCGATCGTGAGAAGAAAGAGTTAGTTACGCTCCTTTGGAGCTACTTTGATGTTTTTGCATGGGAACCCTACGAGCTGTCTGGGATAGATCCTGTCGTTGCGTATCATCAATTGCACGTTGACCCAGCCTCAAGCCAATTGCACAAAAGGCTCGTTGAACAGCTCCGGAGAAAGCAAAAGCAGTAGAGAAAGAGGTTGGGAAGCTACTGGATACAGGTTCCATACGGGAAGTCCAATTCCCTAATTGGAAGTCGTTCCTAAGAGCACTGGAAATTGGAGAGTTTGTATCGATTTCACCGACCTTAACAGGGCTGTCCCAAAGACAGTTTTCCCCTTCCAAAGATTGATCAATTGGTCGACGCCACAACAACTCATGAGAGGATGAGCTTTTTAGACGCCTACTCTGGATACCACCAAATCTCCCTTCATGTGTCGGACCAAGATAAGACCTCCTTCATAACCACTGTTGGTTTGCATTGTTACAAGGTTATGCCTTTTGGCCTTAAGAATGCAGGAGCGACTTATCAACGGCTAGTTACGAGGATGTTTAAGAAGCAAATGAGGAAGACTATGGAGGTTTACATTGACGACATGCTTGTCAAGAGCAAGCTCAAGGATGATCACCTCTCCGACCTGGCAGGGACTTTTGATATCCTCAGGAAATACCGAATTAAACTCAACGCAAGTAAGTGTTCTTTCAGTGTCCAGTTAGGAAAATTCCTTGGATACCTGGTTAGCAGGAGAGGAATAGAGGCGAACCCCGATCAGATTAACGCCATCAACAAAGTCCAGCCCCCTTAAACGATAAGGGATGTACAGAAGCTCATCGAAATGCTCGCCGTGCTCAACCGCTTCATTTCAAAATCCTCATAGCGATGTCAACCATTCTTTCAGTTATTAAAAAGAAACAAGGGCCTAACCTGAAACGAGGACTGCTCTAGAGCCTTAGAAGAACTCAAGACCTATCTCAACAGCCCTCCTTTGCTCGTGATTCCTAGAGAAGGCGATCCTTTATACCTTTACCTTGTTGTATCAGACTATGCCATGAGCTCCGCCTTGGTGTGTGAAAGAAAAGGAAGCCAACATCCGGTCTACTATGCAAGCAAGACACTTTTCGAAGCCAAGCCGCGGTATCTGCCATTGGAGAAGCTTGCCTATGCATTGGTGATACTCGAGGCTCATTCCATCTTCGTGGTCACTTCACACCCTCTCAAAGCTGTTCTGAGGAAAGTTGACCTCTTCGGCCGACTGTAAAAGTGGTCAGTCGAGCTCGGAAGGTTCGACATCCACTTTCAACCAAGAACAACCGTCAAGGGGAAGATTCTAGCTGATTTATCGCCGAATTCATAGGAGAACAGCCTGTCGATCAACCAAGAACTAGTCGACTATGGAAAACATACAGGGATCTAGCGCTTGGACACTATACGTTGATGGAGCCTCCAATTCAAGAGGGCAGGGGTAGGCATCGTGCTGGTAACCCCGGAGAATACGGTGCTCGAACAGGGCATTAGATTAGGATTTGAAGCCTCCAACAACGAAACAGAGTACGAGGCGCTGATAACTGGCCTGAGCAAAGCACAAGTGCTGGGGGCAAGGCACCTTCAAGTCTTTGGCGATTCGCAGCTGGTATCTAACCAAATAAACGGTGATTTCAACACAAAAGATGAAAGATGGCAGCTTACCTCGCCGTTGTAAAAAGACTCATGGCCAACTTCGATCGGTTGACGTTCAGCAGTTCCCCAGGGGACCCTATATGCTCTGAGTTCTGCAATAGACTCTGACCTGAAAAGAATGATCCAAATAGACTTTCTCGCACAACCCAGTATTGATCAAGCTACTTAATCCGAGCAAGCATCCGAGCAAGTTCTCCACATTGAAAGTGCACCAAGTTGGATGGACCCCATCATAGACTACTTACGAAGTGATATGCTGCCAAGTGACAAGAGGTCGGCACATCAGATAAGAGTCAAAGCTGCTCGCTTTCACTTATCTCCTGATGGGAAATTGTATAAGAGATCCTTCACTGGTCCCTACCTCCAGTGCGTTCATCCACAAGATTTCGAGCAGATTTTGCACGAACTTCATGTGGGCATTTGTGGAAATCATGCAGGAGGAAGGTCACTGGACTTTCGAGCAATGAAGGAAGGATATTGGTGGCCATATATGCAGAAAGATGCTGGAGTCTATGTCCGAAAGTGTGTAAAATGCCAAAAACACTCACCTATGGTCCACCAGCGACCTCAAGCCATTGACCAGTCCGTGGCCCTTTGCCCAATGGGGTTTGGACATCGTAGGACCACTGCTTACTGCAGCAGGGAATTTGAAGTATCTGTTGGTCGCCACAGACTACTTCACCAAGTGGATAGAGGCAGAACCACTGGCGAATATCTGGGACACATACATGACGAGATTCATATGGAAGAACATCATTACCCGCTTCGGCATACCCAGAACCATCATTACTGACAACGGGACCCAGTTCGAGAGTGGTTTCTTCCAGAGTTTTTGCAACGATCACGGGATCAAGCATTATTTCAGCTCTGTAGCATATCTCAGAGCAATGGTCAAGCTGAGGCTTCCAACAAGACATTGATCGACGGATTGGAGAAACGTCTGGAACGGGCCAAAGGAGCTTGGGCGAACGAGCTACCCTACATCCTCTGGGCCTATCGCACGACCCCAAGGCGAGCAACTGGGGAAACGCCCTTTGCACTTATGTATGGAATGGAAGCAGTCATTTCGCTTGAAGTCGGACTCCCTACCATGAGATCACTGCTGGTCGACCAAAGCCACAATGATGGAGCATTAGTCGCTGAACTTGACTTAGCTGATGAGCAGCGAGAATTGGCTTTAGATAATGAAAGAGTGCGCTTGCGTTCAAATTAATAAATTTTTTTATAAAACTCAGTTTTTCAATTTAAATCCTAAACATGCATCTAGGTATGATTTAAGAAGATGAAATCATGCAAGAACATTCAAACACACACAGGTGAGGAAAAATCCCCCAAAGGGGCAAAACCTTTTTATTTTTCACTATAATTTTGTAAGATATAGTTACACGGATTAAAATGAAAAACAAGTGTGACACAGAAATACCCGCAGGCGTCGGTTCTGATGTCGACGGCTGGAATCTCCCTCAGGAACTCCAGGTGAGCAGCAATGAAGAAGAAATACAGCTTCTCCACAAGTATGAACAAAGGCAAAACAGTGTTCTTGGGTTTCAAAAGGATTCACAAAGATATGGCAATGATGTGTGAATTAAAACATGAGTTTTGGGACTAAAAAATATGAAGACTAGAGCAAATAGAACTCTCAAAATCGTTTCTCCAAGTCTTGCAAAATAACTCCCCCGAAGTTGGCTTTTATAGGAAACCAAAAGGAATTTTAAGATTTTGGAACTCTTGCCAGCGTCAGGTACCCCGAACCGGTTCGGGTGGTACCTCGAACCGGTTTGGCCTTCGGTTCGCTATAGTTCGCTGGATTTGGGGTAAAAACACACACAGCATTCTTCCAAGGCTTTTCTCGGAATTTTCTCCATTTTCAAAGGGCCATAACTTCTTCACCGTAGCTCGGATTGATGTGCCGTTTCTTCCAGTATTTTCTTGGCGTCGAGCTCTTCAACTTTCCAGCTGACCGGACCTACGGATGGTGGCTGTAAAATTACCAAAATTCCCTTGAACTTTCCTATCTTGCCTTCTTTCATTGTTTTGACTTCTCTAGCGTACCACTTGTATAAAATCCATAAAATCGTGGAACGTGAAGTCGTTGAGGCAGAAGTGGGACACATGATGGAGATGATGAATGCTTGATTCCCGGAATTCGGATAGATGCCGTCATGTGAGATCGTGAAGTGACGTGCCTTTTGTAGCGGCGTACGACATACACAAATGTAAGATATCGGACATGAGAAAAATGTTCCTACAGTTAAGTTGGCATCCTACCAGCAACAATTAGCCAAACAGTACAATCAAAAAGGCAATCTAAGGAAATTCCAAGTTGGGGACTACGTCCTAAAGAAAGTCCTTGGCAGTGCAGTGAAACCATCAGATGGCAAATTGGGACCAAACTGGGAAGAACCTTTTAAGATAGTGAGGGGTGACCTGCAAGGAGCCTATCACTTGGAAACGCAGGAGGGCAGGGAGATACCAAGGGCTTGGAATGAGGCCAATCTGAAGAAATTCTACTTCTAGACTTTCGTTATCTATGCATCATTAGTTTAGGCAAATTTTTATTTACAAACTGATGTTGCGCTTCGTTTACAAATTCTATTAATAAAACTTGATTGGCCTTGACATGCTACATATATTGGTTGTCTCAATTATACTTCGATATGTACCCTTTCCACGTTACAGGCTTCACCCCTTTTATGAGTATAATAGAATTCTTGGACTACAGTAAGTTGGCTAACTTATTTCAGTCAAGGGATCTTGTCAACCATCCCCCTATGATTGCAACATAGTGTTAGGTCTATCCTAACTAAAGACATCCTCAAGCCTTTGTCCAAGAGCACAATTGGCCTCTTAGGTTGCTCCGGCAACAAATAAAGACCTACAGGGGATCCTTAGGCAACATGGCCAACTCAGGTTGGTCGCCAACATAGCTTGGCCCCAAAATCTTGCTCGGGTGGATTACCCGTTAATCAACTGCATTCTCGCCATCGCCCTACTTAGGCCTAAGGTAGTGTGACGACACGACCTAAAAGGTAAAGTGGACGGAATGGTATGGCTAAGGCATACTGGACTGGGGGAATGCTCAATTGAAATTAAACTCTAAATAACATTTAGTCGGCTGAAGTGCTTAAAATAATGAGAGTTTACTAACTAATAAATGGAAGGCAAGCAACACATGTTTAGTCGACCTATGCCCAAAACATAATATTCAATTATATTTTTTACTAAAGAGTTACATGGTTACATGTACAACAGTAAAGAATCAACTAAGACCTATGAAGGTCCTGGTCGGCGAGCAAGATAGTCTGCTACTCTAGCTCTCCGACCATCGTCAGGATGAGGAGCAAAACTCTCCACAACCCCCTCTGGGCACGACTCTAGCAGCTGCCTTGGGATAGCATCTATAGGGATCTAGCGGTCGTCCCTTCGAAAAGGATTTGGCTCCAAAGTTGGGGGAGTGATCTCATACCTGTACCACAGGGGAAAGTTTTTGGGAACCATCAACTCCCTGAGGGCGGCCAACTCCTCGGCCTTCTTCAGCTTTGTGGGGGCATGTGTCCAGCCTTGATCGTACTCGTCAGCTCACACCTGCCGAGGACCCTTTCAAAATAAGTGCCGCAGTCTTGTGACATCTCTTTGGAGTCCGACAGCGATTTCGTATGCTCGTCGGCTCGGTAATCTCCCTCTGGGTACTGTCATCATCAAACCTAGCTCGTGGTATGGACGACGATGAGGAACCTCGGATAATTCGAGGAGCATTGCTCGGAGCATTCTCCTTAAGGCGCGCGACCTCCCTTCTTAGGGCGTCATTCTTTCTCTGCAGCACTTCCCCTACCTGATTGATCTCGGATGCATCCAGAAGTTTCGCTTTCAAGGCATCCATTTCTTCCTGAACAAAAGCGCTAATCTCCTCCATCTCCGCAAGTCTGTCCTTTAGCCTAGCAATCACCTCAGACTGATCCTTGTAATCCTTGTTTCTTTCCCTAAGGGATTTGCAAATCGGAACGAAAACTCGGCGAGCTTGGGCGTTTATGTTCGAACCAAGGATTTGGCCCAGACGAGAACTGGCAGGAATATAGTCATCAAGATCAACAAATTACAAGCAGCGAACACAGAATGACACATAAATCAGTAAATGCAAAAGTGAGATTTCATTCGTTCATTATAAAGTGGCATTGGCCAAATACAAAGTACATCAGTTAGCCCAAAAGAAAAAAGGGAAAATACATAGATAGAGGGGAAGGCCTAGAAGTCCAACTGGTGGTGTCAACCTAATAGGAAGAAGGTGGCTCGTTTCCCTTGTCAGCAGTAGGGTTATCAGCGACCTCGCTTATGCCAGCACCTGATGCACCTCCTTTTACTAGGACGTGATTCATTCCCTGGTTATTAAAAGGAGCGTCAACAATTGGGGCAACAGGCTCCATGGTAGTTCGATTGGCAGGGGCATCCTCATTTATAATGGGCTTGGGGCCTGGATGGTGCTCTGAGAAGAGAGGGGCGTTAGCAGCAACTCCAGTGGCGACCAAGGCTCGATCCCAACCTTTCTTGAAGTTTGCTCGGCTGATATAATCGATCTGGTAGTCAGCATCCTCATACGCTGCCTCCCAACCCTCATTGTAACCACTCTCCCTAATGGAAGACGCCTCTGCCTCCAGTTTCGCCACCTTCTCGGCCATCACTTTATTGCCTCTGACAACACTTTATTCTCCTCTGTTGCGGACAACTTGCCTTTAACCACCAGATTAAAGGCCTCGCGTAGCTCTTTTAGCTCCTTTGCCGCATCGGCCTTCTCCTGAGCGAACGAAGCTATGGCTTTTGTCAAAGCTTTTTCGGAGGACTTCAGGGCCTCTTAGGAAGACCTCAGGCCCTCTTGGAGCTCAGTATTCCTTCTCGACAGATCAGCTCGGCTGCGCAGCAGGACGGTGTAATCAGACACAAACTGCAAAGAAAGACGGATGTTAATAAACAGAATAAGAGGAAAAATGCAAGTCAGAAAGATAGAGAAGTAGCCTTACCAAAGCAAGCCCTTGAGCTGGTTTTAGGGCTAACTGGTCTGGACCCATGCTCGACGAGCGCTCACGATCTGCCGTAAGCACTGCTTTCTCGAGCATTAGTGGAGCAAGGTGAGGGGCCACAGCCACAGAAGCCCCCTCAATTGGAACAACAACAGGCACCAGAGAGGCCTGTAAGGCCTGTGCCTTTTTCCTTCTCCCTTCTTCTCTTCTCTTCTCTTCTCTTCTCCTCTCCTCTTTTTTTTTTCCTTTTCTCTCCTTTTCTTCTACTCTTTCTTTTTCTCTCTCTCTCTCTCTCTCTCTCTCTCTCTCTCTCTTCTCTTCTTCCTCTTTCCTCTTCTTCTCCACCTCCTTCTTATGGGCTACTGTCATGGAACCACCAACAAAATCCCCATGCTTTTGCTTCTGAAACTTTAGCCTGCTGGACAACAGGGCATCATCATCATCTGGGATCAGGTTCCTTCTTCTCAGAGGAGCCATCTCTTCTTCCTCACTAGACTCTCCTCTACTGGATCCTTCTTCGCTGGATCCCTGTTCACAGGATCCTTCTTCGCTGGATCCCCCTTCACTGGATCCTACCTCGCGACTACCACCTTCAGCACAACCAACCTCTTAACGGCTCCTTTCCTCGTCGTCTAGCTCGATGGGTTCAAGAGCACCAACTTCTTCTGGGATGTCAAGGTGGGGAATGGAGTCTACCGGACGAGCAATAAAACTGGTGGTAGTATTCTTGTACTCCAACAAGAAGGCAGCAGACCTAGGGCGCCCTCAGCTAGGGAATCCCTCATCTCCCAAGCCTTTATTAGGTCAGCAGCTCAGATCTCTCGAGGAATAGGTTCTTGGTTTTTAGCCTTCGCTACAAAAGGAAAGAGGAGAACATTAGAAGAAAAGCACATCAATATGAGCAAGCAAGCAATAAATGAATAGGTTTGGTAGCAACCTATGTACTCCACCTCATAAGTAGGGATCCGAGATCCCTTGTACCTTATGCCCTCTATTTGGGGACGAAATTGCCAGTTTCTTGCAATAAACCCTTCATACCAGTAGTCCTTGTGGGAATCAAGTAAATTTACTACCAATACCCTATCTGAACTCCTTGCCTTCAGATATAAGAGACCCTTGCTAGTGCGAGAAAAAGTATAACAGTAGTAGATTTCAGCTAACCCTAAATTAGTGCCATAAAGTTGATTTATTTGATGGACTCCATTAACGATCTTCCAAACGTTTAGAGAGCATTGAGCAAGAATTATGCTAAAGTATTGAAAAAAGTGTAAAAGCAGACGATTTGGGGGAAATGTCAAACCCCCTTGAGATAATAGGAGGGCATGTATCCAGTGTCCATCCTCAATATCACGAACGTTGCGGGGAACAGGGGCACACTCAATATCTACCCAGTCGGGGATATTGTAGCATTTTCTAAACTCAAGCAGAGATTTGTTGTCTATCATCACCATGGAAAAATTCGAAAAACCCTAGCTACAGTGGAGTGAAGAACAACGACAAAAAGAAATTGAGAAAAAGAAGGGAAATGAAAACTTACGACGTAAGAATCAAGCTGGAAGCGTTGAAAAACCTTGAATTTTGGAGACGAAGAGCAAGAGATAACTTGGGAAGCACAAGATGCAATGAGGTTGGAGTGACGATCAAGTTCGTCCAATACTCGAGTTTAAACACTCCAATGATAGTGCACATAGTTCTAAGAAGATTTGTCGCTCTAATATCAAGTGAAGTGACGAGCCGCTCCTCTCCTCATAATGTAAATTACAATAGTGCCATCAGGAGAGAGATGGTACTTTTTAAAATTTGTGGGCCCAATTTGTCACCCCAAAATTTTTAAGGGGCAATTGTGGGTATCTATTTTTTATCAGCCCATAAGAGTAGCCAACCAAGTCCATAAATGCTAATTAAGTGTCCGACCCAAATTATGAGCCTCAATTATAAATCAAACCCGCGATTAGACCGAGTCTATCCCCAAGAATCTCAGAGAGATATTCAAGGGATTCAAGGTTTATCGTGTTGGTTACAACCACCCTCAATGAGGATAATATATTGTAACCCCTGGCCCGGGGCATGGGGGCCTCTATCAAAGACCTTCTTGAGAGATAATAAAAACAGTAGACCTCTCTGTGGACGTAGGCAATTTGCCGAACCACGTATACTCTTGTGTTGTGATTGTGTTTGCTTGTTGTTCTTAATTTTTTGGTGATTGTTTTCTTTTATTATTTGTGTTGTGTTTTTTGTCACCATAGTAATACTTGCCCTGACATATTTTGCCTTGGAAAAATTGATTTTGTGTTGCTTGATAGGCTGAATTTACCCGCTGGCAAAACCTGTATTTGCCATCTTTTTCTGTTTGATAGGCCCAATTCGCTGCTGCAATGCACTTGTTTACCTACTTATGTTGTTTGATAGCTAAAATTTATCATGATAAATGTAAACTTTGCCATGGTATTATTGACCCTTATGTAGTTTGTCCAATCTAACATTATATCATATTATGGATACTTACATTTGTGTTTTAATTTTCAGGAATAACAAAGTAAATATAAAAGCAAATATAATTGGATACAAGTGTGGAGGGATATCTCAATGAAGTTGTGGATGTAGATAGTGTTGATTGCAGTTGGATTAAATTATTCAAGTTGGAAGAATGTACTTTATTTTGGATGATAGCACATTTATTTAGACAAAATCTGTTGAAATTGAATGAATGTACTTGAATGGTGATGAAACAATGTGGACAAAATTAATTTAAAATGGCCTGTTGATAATGTTGTGGAAATGTGTTTTACAACCAGATTTAAAATAAAAAATACAAATAATAAGAAGTAAAAAACTTCAATATTAAAATTTACGTAATAAACACATAATAAAGAAAGTTATATATTAATTACTTCGTGGTTTCCTGGTCGACCACGGATCGCAACAGAATTCATTCCCATCACCCATCAACATGTTTGGTAGATGTTGTACAAAATCCATGTAGGAATCGTCACTTTTGTAGTCCTGAAGTTCCGGCGCCGATGCACAAGCTGGATCGTCAAGTTCCGTATTTATCAAATGTTTACAATGCCAGCGTTGTAATCTTTTTTCCACCTGTTCAATTTTTCATTGTATTAGAATATACATTTCTCACTGTCTTTGGTTGGATCTTTATAATATTTTGCAGATTTTGCTTGTGGCACGGGTAAAACATGCCAATTACAATAGAACTCTAAATCGCAACGTCTATTATATAACCTAGGCCATTTCAAATGATCATTACAAGGAATATTTTCTTTTGTTGGAGGTAACCATTTTATCACATGACCAACATCACCTAAACAATGTAGTGTGCATATAGGAATGTTTTCAAAAACCCTTTTCTCCCCAAACCAATTCCCTCCATGAGGATCTTCGTAGATTCCTGGGTTAGTCAAAACGGGTGCAACATCCTCAACATGGCAAACATCAGACGATGTTGATGCTTTAGATTTACGCTTGACCTTCATGGGCTCTTTGTTAGGAGCCTACCGTGAATAATTCAGTCCAACCATGTTTAGGTTGGTTTGGGGAGAAAAGGGTTTTTAAAAACATTCCTATATGCACACTACATTCTTTAGGTGATGTTGGCCATGTGATCAAATTGTTACCTCCAACAAAAGAAAATTATTCTTGTGATGATCATTTGAAATGACCTAGGTTACATGATAGACGCTGCGATTTAGAGTGCTACTGTAATTGACATGATTTACCCGTGCCACAAGCAAAATCTGCAAAATATTATAAAGATCCAACCAAAGACAGTGAGAAATGTATCCTCTAATATAACGGAAAATTGAACAGATGGAAAAAAGATTACAACGCTGACATTTTAAACATTTGATAAATACAAAACTTGACGATCCAGTGTGTGCATTGGATCCGGAACTTCCGGACTACAACAGGGACTATTCTTACGTGGATTTTGTACAACATCTACCAAACATGTTGATGGGTGATGGGAATGCATTCTGTTGCGATCCGTGATTGACCAGGAAACCACGAAGTAATTAATATATAACTTTCTTTATTATGTAAATTTTAATATTGAAGTTTGAGTTCTGAAATTTGCTTCTTATTATTTGTATTTTTTTATTTTAAATCTGGTTGTAAAGCACATTTCCACAACATTATCAACGGGCCATTTTAAATTAATTTTGTCCACATTGTTTCATCACCATTTAAGTACATTCATTCAATTTCAATAGATTTTGTCCAAATAAATGTTTTATCATCCAAAATAAAGTACATTCTTCCAACTTGAATACTTTAATCCAACTGCAATCAGCACTATCTACATCCATAACTTCATTAAGATATCCCTCCGCACTTGTATCCAATTATATTTGCTTCCATATTTACTTTTGTTATTCCTGAAAACACAGATGTAAGTATGCACAATATGATATAATCCTAGATTGGACAAAGTACATAAAGGTCAATAATACCATAGCAAAGTTTACATTTATCATGATAAATTTTATCTATCAAACAACATAAGTAGGTAAACAAGTGCATTGTAGCAGGCGAATTGTGCTTATCAAACAGAAAAAGATGGCAAATACAGGTTTTGCCAGTGGGTAAATTCAGCCTATCAAACAACACAAAATCAGTTTTTCCAAGGCAAATAATATCCATGCCAACTCATTTGCCAACTTGCAATCAAACGGGCCCTAATATAGTTTAAAGGTTGTTGTTTTTTTAAAATAATGTTTTTTTTAATCTTAGCTTGAAAATCACTGTTTTTTAATAAATGTGCTTGATATGTTTTTTTTAATTCACAATTTTTTAAGGAAGTTGCTTACAGCTTTGTTTAATTTTATTTTTTGTTAATAAAGTTGTTTTTTAATTCAAAAAATCTTTGATAAAGTTGCTATTTTTGTTAATAAACTTAGCTTGATATGTTTTATTTTTATTAATGTTGTAGTTGAGTTATGTCAAGAAAGGATCCCACTTGAAAATATGGTACGGAGGTCGACAATGGGAAGGGGTATGTCTATATTCAATGCAATTATTGCAATAAGATTGTAAAAGGGGTGTCAAAAGAATGAAAGATCATCTTGCGGGAACAAAAAGAAATGTTAAAATACGTGAGAGAGTCCCCCGGGATGTGATAGAGGAATTTTGGGAGTATATGAAAAATAAAATATTTGAAAGAGATGTGGCGCAACGGAAAAACGAGGAACGGATTGGGAGTGGTGCGTATTTCACCAGTCAAAGAATATGTGGTATGGCTAGGGGGATTAGGGGACCCATGGATAGGTTTGTGGTTGTCCTTGATGATGAGGGTTGTGATGACCAACCAAAGCCTAAAACTGAAAAGAAGGCCAAAGAAGATGCATGCCTTGACATTGGTAGATTTTTCTTTGAAAATGGTCTTCTAGTTCATCTTTGATTAGTATGGTGTGTTCATTTGGAAAGTTTGGGCGTGGGTTTGAAACCTACTACCGCATATGAGCTTAGCACGTGGATATTGAATGACGAAGAAAGACTTGCCAAAAAGATAGTCGATGACGTGAAGAAAACGTAGTTGCAAACATGGGTGTCCATATTATCTAATGGATATAAGAATATTTAAGGTCGACAATTGATAAATTTTCTTGTTAATAATCCATGTGGCACGGTTTTCTTGCGCTCAGTTAATGCATCGGAAGCTATGAGGGATGCAAACATGTTGTTTAAGCTTCTTGATAGTGTTGCTGAGGAGGTGGGGGAGAATTTAGTCATTCAAGTCGTAACCGACAATGCATCAAATTATAAGGCGACGTGAAAGTTGCTAATGGAGTGGACACCATGCGCCGCCCATTGCATTGACTTAATGTCGGAGAAATTGGAGAGTTACCGCAACACAAGAATGACTTGATAAAGTCAAAGAAGGTATTAATTCATTTCATCTCTTAATGGCTTATTGGTTTTTAATTTTTAATTCATTTCACAACATTGGATGGGTTTTGCAACTTATGAGAGATCATACCAAGAAGGTCCTTATTCGCCCAGCTGCAACAAGGTTTACTACCGTATATTTGACCATTCAAAGTATGTATAGTAGCCTTAAGGAGCCGTTGCAATGCATGTTCACTTCTCCTGAATGGTTTAGATTGGGCTGGGCAAAAAAGGATGAAGGGAAGCATATAAAAAAATCATTTTGCAAGATGGGAATTTTTGGGGTAGTATGTCTTATGCACTTAAGAGCATAAAACCTCTTGTGAGTGTTTTGAGGATGATTGATTCATAAAAGATGTCGGGGATGGGTTTTTATTTACGGTGCTATGGACAAAGCAAATGAGGATATAACTGAAAATTAGGGAGGAAATGAGGGGTTTTATGAGGAGATAGGGAGGAAATGAGGGGTTTTATGAGGAGATATGGAGCATCATTGATATGAAGTAGGAGTTCCAATACATCGTCATTTGCATGCAGTGGCATATTTTCTTAACCCCCAGTATCAATATGATAAGAACTTCTCTAACCATCCGGAAATTAAATTGGGGTTGTTGACTTGCATGGAAAAGCTTATTCTGGATGAGCAAGATAGATTGAAAGCAGATTTACAAATTGATGATTTCAGGATTAGGAAGTTTTTTTTTTCGTTTGTCCCAGCGAAATCAAGTTGCAAGTTGCATAGTCCCAGTAAGTAATTTTTTTAGTTAAGTACGCTTTGCTTTTAATTAATAGCATTAAATAAACTTTTGATCTAAATTTTCCCTTAATCTTATGTTAGCAGAAATGTGTATTCAATTTGGAGATGGAACTCCAGAATTAACTAGTTTTGCGGTGAGGGTTTTGAGTCTTACGTCTCTTCATCAGAATATGAACACAACTGGAGCACATTCAATCAAGTATTCGTTTGTTGAAAATTAGCTGAAATAAATGTTATTACACAAGTTTATTATTTAATGACTAAAAAATTATTATTTGTAAAAATTATACAGCTCAATACAAAGAAAAGAAATCGGTTGTCAACGATGAGGCTAAACTCATTGGTGTATATAATGTACAACAAGAAGTTGCAAACGGAGTTTTTGAAAAAGAAGGCACTTAAGGATTATGAGGACCCTTTGGTAATTGATCATTGAAGGACTTGGGGATGTAAGCACCCTTATGCAGCAGGAGGAGGTGAACAATTTGAAGGCCCAGCTAGCTTGGGCAAAGGATATCGGGGATGTTGGTGCCCTTTTTCAATATGAGAATGATGAGCTCAAAAAGAAGCTTGCTGACACAGAGGACAGTGGTCGAAGATCTCATGTCATGGTTAAGGGACTTAGTCGTGATATTGTCAAGCTTCTCTATTTGTTCAGAATGGGTCCTCGAGCTGCATGGTCGGCGGGCTATGATGAAGGTTGGGCGGATGCTGCTGTCAGATTGGAGGAGGCAAAGAGTGTGGCCTACAAACATGGTTGGCTGAATGCTTTGGGGATTTTAAAAGTTCCTAAGGACTCTCAACTTTGGTATATGTACCAAGTTGATTGTTCGGCTTACAGACATCCTCCTTTGGGCAGTGAAGAGAAGTGGGTTTCCCTGGACACTGTTCCTCTTCAGTTGATCCAAAGCTATTTGACCTCTCATGATAGTGACGATGAGTTCCGACTAAACCCCAACGATAGCCGATGAAGAGCAATTGCTGAATTTCTTTCCAGCCGACCATAGTGTGTTAATCTTTTATGTGTTTTTACTTATTATAGATGATATTTTTGTAACTTATAACTCGTGTTGTAACAAATTGTTTATTTAACATTAATCTTGCGCATTTTTCATTCCTTTATGCCGAGCATGTGTTTTATTGTCTTATCTTACCTTTTAGGTTGTGTCGTACACTACCTTAGGCCTAAAACAGACTATGGCAAAAATGCACCCGGTTTAAGAGCAATCCACCCTTTCAGGATTTTATCTGACCAAGTCGGGTTCATTCAGTGCCTATGAATCTCCCGTAGGTCTTTTGCTTACCTGAGCAATTCATGAGGTCTTTGTGTTTTCTATGATGAAGACCTGGAGACCTTAGGTTTAATTGCAATTAATAAATTCGTAACTGTAATTAAGCCAAGGTAACTCTGATTGGCTTTCGATCGCTAGTGCAAAATGTGATCTTGTCATTTTAGAATAATGCTAAGCAATTAATTGAACCACTTGGATCTTTATTAATGATTTTTGATCAAATTGTGAGCATTATAAGTCTTGAAATAAAAATTTGCAAAAACTAAGTATGCTGGAAATAAAGTCAAAAGTACAATTTCTTGAGATTAGCTGCATTCTAAGCTCTGGGTATCTCTCTGCTCTCCATTTTTTCCAAGTAATAGGCTCCTTGCAAATTATCTTTGATTACTTTGAATGGTCCTCCCAGTTAGGTCCTAACTTGCCGTCCGAAGGTTTTTTGGCGCTGTCGAGGACTTTTTCGAGGACATAATCCCCGACATGGAATTCCTCGGATCGACCCCCTTGTTGTACTGCTTGGCTAACTACTGTTGGTAGGAGGCCAGTTTTATAATGGTTTGTTCCCTCCGTTCTTCTGCTAGGTCAAGTTCAGCACTCATAGCTTTGCTGTTCAAACCTTGCTCGATAATGATAGTTCTCATGGTTGGCAGACCAACTTCTAGGGGAATTACAACTTCCATTCCATAAGTTAGAGCAAAGGGCGTTTCCCTGGTGGGTCTCCTTGGCGTAGTGCGATACGCCCAGATAACATGAGGAAGCTTATCCACCCAAGTTCCATTTGCTCTTTCCAACCTCCTTTTCAAGCTGTCAAGTATCGTTTTGTTGGAAGACTCTGCTTGGCCATTGCTTTCGGGGTAGGCCACATAACTAAAATGGTGTTTGATTTCAAGGTTGTCACTAAAAACTTGGAAAGACCCACTTTCAAATTGTGTGCCGTTGTCCATTATGATTTCCTTGGTACCTCAAAGCGAGTTATGATGTTCCTCCAGATGAATCTGATCATATCAGCATCTCTAATGTTCGCCAGTGGCTCTGCCTCAATCCATGTCGTGAAATAATCTGTGCCGACCAACAAGCTTGCGATTTCCTAGTGCAGTTGGGAGTGGTCCTACAATATTCAGCCCCTATTGTGCGAACGACCATGGACTAGCTAGAGATTTTAGGTCACTGGCTGACTGGCTGATGAAGTATAGGAGAGAACTTTTAGCACGTTTCACATTTCTGGGCGTAAGCATTTGCATAATTCTACATATACGGCCACCGGTAGCCTTCTTTGATTACTCAAAAAGTCGGAGATCTTTCTCCTGTGTGGCTCCCACAACTCCCATTATGTAGTTTGTAGAGAACTTGATCGACGTTTTTTGGATGCATGCATTGAACGTAGGGGCTTGTGAAGGATCTTCAATAGAGTTTTTCCGTAGGTCCAAGGTGGAACCGTGCAGCTTTTACCATGACTTGATGATTTTGTTTTTTATCGGTCATCAAGGTATCGTTCTTCAAGTAAGCGGCTATTGGATCCATCCAGCTGGGACCTATTCTATGGAGAGAAGGTACTCGAATGCCACTATCCTCGTAATGTTAGGCTTTTCGAGGAACTCCACTTCAATCGTTCTCCTCAGATTGGAATCCACTTATGAACTTAGAGCTGCTAAAGCATCGACATGATTATTGTGCCCCCGGAGGAACTGTTAAACGTGGACTTCCTCAAATTTTGATATTGTATCACTTACCACCTGTAGGTATGTTGCTATCCGTTCGTTTTTGGCGTTGAAGTCTCCATTGACTTGGTTGGACACCAGCATTGAATCGCAATACACTTCAAGGTGGTTTGCCCCCCAGCAAGTGAGCTACACAATCCAGCTATAAGAGCTTTGTACTCGGCTTCATTGTTGGAGGCTTCAAAGCCCAGTCTGATTCCTTGCTCGATCATGGCATTCTCCGGCGTTATGAGCACAATTCCTACTCCTGCTCCTTTAGAGTTGGAGGCACCACCCACGTATAATATCCATTTCTTGGATTGATCAAGCTCGTGATCTTTCAACTGGTTGGCGACCTGTTGATCGGTAGGGGCCTCTTCTCCAGTAAATTCAGCCAACACCTGCCCCTTGATTATTTTTCTTGGTTGATAGTGTATATGGAATCTTTCGAGTTCGATTGACCATTTGGACATGCGTCCAGATAGTTCGGCCTTGTGAAGAACGACTTTAAGAGGGAAGGATGTGATGACTGTCTGTGATGGAATGGGCCTCAAGTAATGCTTTAACTTTCAGGACGCGATGACCGGCTAGTTAGCCAACTTCTCCGGTGGAAGGTAGCGCTGCTCGGCGTCCAGGAGCATCTTGTTGACATATACCAAGGCTGAATGTGGCTTGAGTTTGTAAGGTTAAGGTAGAGAGGATCCCCTGTGTCTGGAATTGCTAATAACTGAGGTTTGCTCAGATAAGACTTGATTTCTTCAAGTGCTTTTAAGCATTCATCGTTCCAGGTGATCCCTTTTTCTTCTTGAGCAGCTAGAAGAAAGGTCTGCTATGCTTGGACCTTGGAGATGAAACGGTTTAGGACTACGAGCATCCCAATTAGCTTCTGAATTTCTCACAACGTCTTTGGTGGCTGAACATTATTGATCGCCACTATCTGGTCAAGGAATGCTTCGATCCCTCACTTACTGACCAGATAGTTGCGGAACTTCCCTGACTGGACCCCAAATGAGCATTTGCTTGCATTGGGCTTCATCCAGTAACGCCTGAGGTTTCTGCCAAGTTTTTAATGTGGTCGCCTTTGCGCTTGCTTTTGACGAGCATATCGTCAATGTATACTTCAATCATTTCTCCCATTTGTTGCTTGAAAATCTTGGTGACCAATCTCTGGTATGTGGCTCCAGTATTTTTGAGGCCAAAAGGCATGATCTTGTAACAATATAGCCCAGAGGGGCGATGAATAAGGTTTTGTCTTAGTCGGGGCGGAACAGAGGAATCTGGTGGTACCCTGAGTGGGCATCCAAAAAACTCATTCGTTCGTGGGCTTCTGTGGTGCCGACGAGTTGGTTTATCTTTAGTAGAGGGAAACTATCTTTGGGGTAAGCTCTATTGAGACCGAAGTCCACACAAACTCTTCACCTACCGTTGCTCTTTCGGAGCACCATCGGGCTCGAGAGCCACTCCGAAAATTGAATTTCTCTGATGGACCTTGCCTTCAGAAGTTTACCTATCTTCTTTTCCACCGCCTTGGCCTTTTCTGGAGCAGTGCGGCGAGCCTTCTGTATGATCGGCTGAAATACTGGGTCAACATAAAGGTGATGGCAAGTGATTCCAGGATCAATCCCTGGCATGTCATATGGCTCCCATGTGAAAAATCTAGGTTCTGCTTAATAAAAGCAATTAGTTTCGTCCTTTCCTGGTTGGACAACATGGTGCCGATTAGTAACTTCTTCTTTGGTTGACTCTCATCAAAAGCTACCTCCTCCAGTTTTTCCACAACTTTATCTGCGGGGTCAACTCTTGTCTCCTCAGTCCCTCCTCAACCCCTAGCCTGCCATTTTTTATTTCCTATTTGGATGGAGTGGCTCCGTTCTGAGATGTTTCGGGGATGGCTTCCTTCTCTTTCTTCTCTTATTTGGGCCTAATGGAGGCGATGTAGCAATTTCGAGCAATAGTCTAATCACCTCTGATCTCCGTTATGCCTCAATCCGTGATACACTTGAGTTACTGATTGTAGGTTGAGGAGACTGCCTTCATGACGTTTAGCTACCCTCTCCCGAGGATAGCGTGGTAATGTGAGTTGATATCTAATGCTAGAAACTCGATAAGTTTTGAAATGTTTCTTGCCCTTACTAGCAGGACTACCTTTCCCAATGACATAGTCATTTTTCCAGCAAAGCCGACCAGTGGGCTCCTTCAAATCCATCATCTTTAGTCTGAGGTTGTGAAAAAGCTCCAGGTACATCACTTTCTAATAGTTTCCTTGATCCACTAGTAGCTTGTCCAGATCGTAGTTCACAATCCTGAGAGTGATTACTAGTTAATCGTGGTATGGGGTTCTTACCTCGACCAAATCATCCTTTGTAAACACTATGTGCTTATTGTAATCCACATCTTCCGGTAACCTACGTTTTCCAACTTAGCTTGGCTTTTGGTGTGATCTACCTGGAAGGCCTCCATCACTGTCGTGACCTTCTTGAGTTCCATCCGAACTGCGTTGCCCTGGATTTGCTTGAGGTCGGACGCCCCTTGTATAACGAAAAATTTGTGTCCTGCTTCATCGTCCAGCACATTATCTAGTTTTGGGTCACCATTGGTGGCGACCTGACCAACTTTCTTCTTTATATACTCGTTCAGATGCCCCGCTTGGGCTAACTCCTCCAGATGAGACTTTAGGGCTTTGCAATTTTCTGTCTTGTGTCTGTTCTCCTTGTGAAAAGCACACCTGAGTGTGTTCTTCCTCTTGGTCGGATCTCCTCCAATCTTCTTTGGCCACTTGAGAAACTGTTGGTCCTTGATCTTCCCCATAATTTTGTAAATTAAATCCTTGAAAATCATATTAACGGCTTGGAACTCTTTGGATGAATCTGCTCTGCCCCCATTCTTGGCTCCTCCATTCTGTTTCATGTTCCCCTTTTTAGGGGTGTTCCCTTTATCGTTGCTTTTGTTCGCCTTAGCGCGACCAATTTCTGCGTGGCTAGTGTTGACCACGTCTTCCACTTTGACGTACTTTTCAATATGTGACATGAAGATGTCAATGGTGTCCGTTTCCTTCTTAGTGAGGGACTGATGCAACATAGAGGTAGGGGCAGGGCGATCTTAAATGACGCTACGGCTACCTGCTCCGAGCAGTCTTCCATTTCGTTGAAAGTTTCCCAGTATTGCTTGGCATACTCCCGTAAAGTCTCCTGTGTCCTTTTCCTCATGGTGAGTAGAAAATCCATCCTCTTCAGATGCGAGCTGTTGATTATGAAGCGAGCTATAAAGACCTCGATGAGGAACTTGAAGCTCTTAACCGACCTGCGGTGCAGCCTCTCAAACCACTTCTGGGTGATATCTCTTAGGCTGGATGGGAATATACGACACATAAGAACATCGTTGTGACTCCCCAGAGTCATTGCTTGCCTATACTGTTGAACGTGATCTATGGGGTCAATTTTTCCATCGTATATCGTGAACTTTGGGGCTGTGAATTTCTTTGGGGGTTCCTCTTCCTCAATTGCCCTTGAAAAAGGGGACTGCATCTGCGTGATAAAGACCCTTCTCGCTAGATCTTTTGTGGATCAAGCTCCACGATGCGGGGGGTGTTGGTCCATCTCTTTGCTGACTAAACTCCTTATATCATGCCTGTGGCGTTCTTCATTCCGACTTCGTTTCACCCGGTGACTTCCACGCTCCGAACGGTCCTGGTCACGTCCAGTGATCCGTCCTCAGCTGCGAGTTTTGCTTTCCTGAGGGGCTAGGAGTTCGACCACGACATTTTTAGTTCTCCTGACGGAGTTCTTTCTTCATCCTCTCCAGTCATCGCTGGAGGCGTGCATTCTCCGCCATTTGGAGGCGAGTTGCCTCCTCTTGCTGTTGGAGTCGTGCTTCATAAGCGTCGATCAACCGTGAGATCTGTGTTGATCTAGGCTGCTCATTGGTTTGCTCGGAGAGCTGCTCCTCTGGGCGAAATCTAGGATTCCCATCTTGGCGAACCTCAAATCTGATCTTGAGTGGGGCTAAGTTAGCTTGCACGTCTCCAGTTAGGGGTGCACTGCTTGGATGATGAGATATTGTGTTTGCTCTTTTGTTCTAGGTTGCTTGTGTAGAAAAGAAAATTGATTCCCGCCGACGACACCAATTGTGAGTACAAGAAATCGCAATTAAATAATTCTAGAAAGCAGAGGAATTAAAGGAGTAAAGAAAAATGGTCACAACACGAGATTTTACGTGGTTCGGCAATTACCTACGTCATGGAGGGGGTTCTCAATTGTTTATTAATTTTTCAGAAGTTCAAAATTACATGCCCCTTTGCCCTGGGATGAGAGTTGTATTTATAACAGTGAAAAGTAATTGAGTTGTACAAGAAACTCTTCTAGCTCTTTTATTAGCCCATTGGTGATTCGTGTTTATCTCGTCTGAGAATATAGGTAACCAATTAAGCCCGTAATTATCCACGTGATAAGCCTTTGTTATTATCCATGCGGCACTGAATTTGACCGGGGCAACGTGTTGGACCTGCTTGGGCCACCAGAAGTTGCGCCTTTATGGGTTGGTCTCCACATTTTAGATGCCAACTCTTTTAAAAATAACCTCTGAAACTTTTAAGCTTTACCAAATCACCTCATAACACTTCTTGGGACGAACGATCTTCAATCTTGCAAATTTCAGTAACGATTCTTCTCTTGGAAGACTTGAGAATGGTCATGAAGGTGCAGTGGGGTGTAACGGGATAAGGCAAATAAAAATAAAATGGGCAATTATAAATCTTGCTCTTACAACATCAGTTTTTTATAAGTATTTTCTAGATCCTCATTTGATAGCATGAAAGAAAATATTGGGAGGGCGGTTTGTTTAATTTAGGAGAAGGTGGATATCAGTATATAAAATTATATTAAGAGGGACCTTGGAGCGGTGGCAAGTGTCCTTGCCCAAGCTACAGTTGGTCTCGGGTTCGAGACATGGGAGCAACCTCTCCATATATGGGGGTAAGGCTAGCCGACAACCGCCTCTCCCAAGTCCTGCAGTTAAGCGAGAGCCTTATGCACTGGCTACGATCACATATTAAGAGGGGTTGGAATCTAAAATCCTCTTTATTTTAACCCATTGTGTGCACTCCCTTCTCTCTATTTGTATATCCGGTGCGTTTTCACGATACATGCAACTCGTTAGATTTAACAGTTCAATGAAGAAAAATAAAATTACCAAACATTGACAAAATCTCATATCTCACGTGTGTGTTGAGTGGGGGTGTTGTGAGCGTGTGCTGTAACGTGTGTGTGTGTTTGTCAGAGTTTATATAAATATGTAATTTTCTGGTTTCTTGGTTTGACAACATTTGTAAATGTAATAAAATATTTTACAAGGAAAGAGACCATGAAGACCATAGCTGATGGAGAATCTATAAGGTTAACATTTATAGTGTTACGTAATTTGTTTTGGATTCCATTTCAAACTATGAAACTAATATTGAATTTAATCAATACCTTTAGTTATGGTCTTCAAGTGTCTTGTCATCCCTTTTTTCCCAAGCTTGAACTATAGTTTGCCTACATTTTTCTTTGATTGCACTTTCTCCGGTGTGTGTGTGTGTGTGTTACGCTTTTACGATACACTACAGTTTGTCTCCAATGTCTTACATTCCCCATACATTCAAGGCTTTGTTTATGCTGAATGGGGAGATAGAAACTTTGTGAAAAAAATTCAAAGGGCTACAGTCTGTTTGGATTTAAAATTTATATATACGAGAGTTCCCATATACTGTATAGACTTTGATGCGCAAAGCCAAATAATAAGTAAAATGGTTCAACTTTTGGATTAGATGTGTTATATGAGTTTGTTTTATACGAGGGAATATTTCTTTGATTATGGGATGTTATTCATTGTTCTTCATATTTTGACAAAATATCATGTTCACTGATAATCTTGCTGCTTACATCATCACTTAAATGATCCTTTTATGTAAATTAATCTTAAAAAACAATCGCATTGTTAAAAAGTGTGAGATATAAACACTGTTTTGTTACTTTGTACATCACTTTGCAAATCTGTATCGACTCCTACACAACAAGCTCGTCAATATGAAAATTACTATAAAAAAATTCAAATTCCATGATGCATTAGAAGTTCATTTTTGCAGGCCTAAATTGCATATTATTCTTGGTTTGTTGCATATGGTTTGTGTATCTTATATTTTAATCGTTAATATAGTTATAGGTCCATGATATTTAGAGTTTACATCTATTGTCCACTACAAAAATCCCCAAGTTAATATATTTTTCGCAATGCTTGTTTGAAAATTTTGTTTATGGTTTGTGTATCTTATATTTTAGTCGTTAATGTAGTTATAGGTCAATGATATTTAGAGTTTACTTCTATTGTCTACTACTAAACTCCCCATGTTAATTATTTTTCTCAATGCTTCTTTGAAATTTTTGTTTATAAGCATGTGTACGCCTAACCATATAACCAACACCATACCCTTATGTTACTTTGGTGATGAATTAAGATGCTTGATTTGTAAAAAGACCATATAATCACACCTCGATGGTTAACTTTAGTGCTTGAATAGAAAAGGCACATCACAGTACTATATTTTTCTCTCTCCCAATGAAACTCATTAAAAGTGATTTCCATTCAATATGAGTTATAATTTCTTTGATTAGTTTTTACTCATACCCAATTTTTCTTGGGCTTGAATGTGTTGATGGTTCAGATTTTTGAAGGCCTACATCACATAATATTCGTATTTTTAGTTATGTTTGGAATTGGAGTGATGAACTTTGAAGTCGCTTGGAAGCACTTTCAAGTTAAAATAGTTGCCTAAGCTTCAAAGGCTCTTATATCATCCTCCCTTCTATATACGTCCTTGACTTGTATATTTAATGCATTGATTGTGAAACTATGTCACTCCTTTGCGCTGCTTGAAACTATCGAGATGGATAATTTTATTAGAATGGGTTTTAAGTACACTTATTGTGATAGTTAATACCAATTCAGAATTTTTAGATTTATAGATTCTTGGAATTTTATTATTGTCTTAATATTTTGAAATGAAGTTTGTCTTTGTTCAAAAATATTCAAAGGAGATGGAAGTAGAATCTCGATATAAATATAATTGGACATTGAGAGGATTGCATACTCAATAACAAAGTTAATATTCCATGTCTTCATCACAGACATCTTAGGGTCATCCTTTATATGCACTGGCAAATGTATGGGTAAGTTCTTTTGACGAATTTGTACTTCAAATTTTTTGTTTCTTTCCATTTTTTCCATTTGGTGTGTAATGTAATTTAGGACAGAGTAATATGTTTATTGTAGTTCTAAAATTGGGCGATTTAGTTGTTTGGATCTTTCAATTCGTTAGTGGTGAGTTTTTATTGATTTCTTTGAAGTTGTTAATACTTGAAATACCAAAACTGAATGAGTGTGAAGTGAAGTTTAAGACTTCAAGTGAACGATGGTGATAGATGTTAAAGCTTCTGACTTCATTAGTTTTCATTGTATTATTTTTTCCGTTTTCCATCTTCTAACCAACAGTGTGGGTACAAACCTGGCAAAGGGAAAATATAGGGTGATTGGGATGATTGTATTGTTAGTTAATTTTATTTTCTTTCCTTTGTTCTGACTGATGTTGTTATTTGAGAGGATGTAAATTAGCCCTATGTTTATTTCTTCATATTTCCATGTTTGGTAGGTTAATATGCATTTAATCCCCTCATTATATATATATATATATATATATATATATATATATATATATATATATATATATATAGAGCCAGGCTCATGTGTACACTAAGTTTGCACATCATTTTTTTAAAATAGTAGAAAAAATATTTTTGAGTTGATTTTTTTTGTGTGATATTTAAACATTTCAACGGACCCATGTAAAAAAAAATCAGCTAAAAAAAACTTTTTTTGTTATTTTTAAAAAATTGGTCAAACTTTCGCTGCTTTTAAGCACTTTAAAAGTTGCGAAAGTTTGATCAATTTTTTAAAAATAGCAAAAAAAGTTTTTCTGAGTTGATTTTTTTTACACGGGTCCGTTGAAATGTTTAAATATCACATAAAAAAAATCAACTCAATTTTTTTTTAATGCTTTAAAAAAATTGGTGTGTGCCAGTACTGTGCAAACTTAGTGTGCACAGGAGCTCCTCTCTCTCTCTCTCTCTCTATATATATATATATATATATATATATATATATATATATACAAAATTGCTCTTGTGCGGTCATCTCGCACAAGAGCAAAAACGGGAGTATTTGGTTGATGATTTTTATTGGCCAAATATCCTTGATTTAAGGAAGTTGGACTCTCACTCTTTTGGAGGCTCACCGTCAGGTGCCACGTGTCAAGTCCGCACTTTTAATTTGCTGGATAGTCCGCACAGGAGCAGTATTGTGTATATATATATATATATATATATATATATATATATATTTATATATATATATATATATATATATATTTTAGGAGTTGTTTGCTCCTATGAAATTGTCAGTTTAATTTGAAATTTGGGCAAACCAACACTGGAGGTTGAAATGTTTGTAATGAAAAGCATGGACATAGTGCTACACACTACGCATCAATCCCAGAAACACCAACTACGGTTGGTTAGGAAGAAAATCCACCAACTATAGTTGGTCGGGAATATAAAATTTCCCAGAAATACCAACTACAGTTGGTTGGGAAGAAAATCCACCAATAATAGTTGGTCGGGAATAAAAAATTTCCCAGAAATACCAACTACGATTGGTTGGGAAGAACACTCGGTTCAAATATGATACAACCATATCGAATGCCGCACTAAAAGGCGGTAAAAGAATGAATAAATGCATTTATATGATGGGAACCCTTAACTATTCCGAGCTATTGGCATTTAGTATCACTTGCTTTTTACATCAATGGCCAAAACTTATCCTGTGTTAAATTCACACTTGCCCGTGCATCGCACGTGTTACCACTAGTATGTATATACTAACATGTCTCATTCAATTAGACACACCGCGTGGCTCACAAGCTCTGGACTCAGTGGCGAAGGCCGCTCGCACTCGCACTCCAATCTCGGGTCTCCGAAGTCTTTGCCGTTGACATACACCCTGCGGCGACGATCGGCAAGGGTGTATTATTCGACCATGCCACCGGTGTAGTCGTCGGCGAGACGGCTGTGATCGGGAACAATGTCTCGATCCTTCACCACGTGACATTGGGTGGGACTGGGAAGGCCAGCGGTGACCGCCACCCGAAAATCGACGATGGGGTGCTGATTGGTGCTGGAGCTACGATACTGGGGAATGTGAAGATCGGAGAGGGGGCAAAGATTGGGGCGGGATCGGTGGTTCTGATCGACGTGCCGCCACATACAACGGCGGTGGGGAGTCCTGCTAAACTGTTGGGGGGAAAGGAACGCTCCTCAAAGCACGAGGAGGTGCCTGGGGAGTCTATGGATCATACATCCTTCATGACTGAATGGTCTGATTATGTTGTATAGTTTATCTCATAAACTTGTAACTTGTACTAGTTATGAAGGCTTGAATGTAATATTGCATTTGAGATTATGTATGTATACACGGGTGGATCTTGTTTAAGATTTATAATTTATTGTTGGGACATTTGGCTTTTGAACCCCAAGTTTATGTCCAAACTGATTAAGGGGGTTGCAGAAGAGAGGTTTTTGGCAGCAAGCCAAGGACATGTGAGAAGAGGAAGGTTATTCTTGAACTATATGCATGAAGTTGGTGTGAATTTTTATTTAAGGTTTGGACACAACAAAAACTCTTTACGGGGAAGTTAATTAAGGTCGCTGTTAAAGGCACTCTTTTATTTTGTATTTTTTTTGCACCAACACCACAATATTGTTTTTTTAAACATGTTGAATTTTGTAAGAGTATTGTGATTTGATGAAGCTGAATATAGGGAATTTGGCGTTGCAAATTCAGCTGAAATTTAAATGTTTTTGCAGATTTTCCCACTGAAAATGGGAATTGAAAATCAGAATAAGCGCATTACTGTACATTTTATTGGATTATCTAGGAAGAAAATTTGGTTGGAATATTTACCCCATGGAAAATGCTGTTTCTATTTCATTTTGTTTAATTGCAATGGTGGATAGTGACGTCTATTAGGCTACCAAATGTTGAACAACAAATAACTACAAGGGAGGTGGAAAATTATTCTATGGTAATGAGAAAAATACAATTTTATTAAGTTGTGAGTTAGGAAGGGGTGGGAATATTTTCAGGGCAAATTACCCTAAACCCCCATGTGGTACTTTAGATTTGCGGGGTTCATATATTGATATCCGACAATAGATACCTAACAACTAGGTTTAGGTTGATCATGTAATTGTTGAACATTTAGATTATGTTTAAAGTTGAGGAGAGAAAATAAAGTTTTAATAAGAGAGAAGAGAAAAGAAATGAAAGTTAATAAAAAATAAGAGAAATTTGTATTCCTTCATTTGTTTGTGAGTTTAGGAGAGAAGAGAAAATAACTTTATTTTTCATTGTTTGTAAATTGGGAGGACAATAATTTTTTAAGAGAGAAGATAATTTCATAAATTTTTTTTTCTCTTTGCTCTATTTCTTTCTGATTTGGAGAGTTAGAAAGAAAGTTTTTTTTTTAATCATTTATTTTCTCTCATTTTAAACTTTCAAACAGGAGAAAGTGTCTAATTTCTTGCATATTTAAACTATCAGACGAAAGAAACAATACATTTTCTCCTCCTTTCTCTCCTGACAAAATTGACAACCACACCCTTAATTTTACATTTATTGGATTGCCATGAAATACGATGATAGTTATGTAAACTAACTAATCATGAATAAAGTGAAAGAAGAAATGTGTGAAAATGACTAAAATGCGAGCGGCGTTCCAAAATCGTAATGTCACTATGTTAGAGTGAATACATGCATATGGGACCGCCAAAGAGATAACATGGATAAGAAAACTAACTACATAGATATAAGATGCTAACTATATGAATAAAAGGCATGTAGACGTGAGTTGAACAATAAAGTAAGGAAGAACTTGAATCCCAAAATAACTTTAGGATGCCTATGTAGTAAAATATGGCATCAAAGTTCACGTAGTCCGTAGTAAGGCCTTGGGGTTTAACCAATAATCTGAATCTTAAGTATCTCTTTTATTTATGAAAAAGTGAGTGAAATATGGTGAAAGTGTAGAAAATGTGTGAGAATTCTAAATTGGGAATTATAGTGTGAACCTTTCCTTTTTGGGTTTTTTGGTTTATAAAAAAGACTTTGGAATATATGTGGTAAAAAGTGTAGGTTTAGTGTGATAAAAGAGCAAAACAAGCTAGAAATACGCTAAAACACTGAGATATGCAAAGTGATGCTTATTAAGCAAATTAAATGGATGTAGGTATTTGAATTCTGTTTTTGAGACTTTTGTGGGTTGATTTTAGAGTGTAGGTGATGGTGGTGGAGTGGTGGATAAAGCGAGACAAGGGTGATGTAAATGAATGTGGTGAGAGTGATATGCGTTACATTTAAGGAAAGCTGCCGCACTGAAATTGAGGTTGAAGTTCCCCTCAAATCAGGTAAGGATACCATAATGACATATGATAAAGTGATACATGTGATCAAACAAGTCAACAAGTATCATTCATGGCATGATAAGAAGAAAGCATGGATCATAGCAAAAGTCAAGATTATTATCCACACTCAAGCCATGAGTTCATTCCTAGAGATTCACAACCAAAGAAAGAATAACACAAATCAGACATGACAATATCAATAAAAGCTTTTGATCATCATCATCAATCAGAAGAAGTATCATATGTTCCATACAGTTAACATAAGTGATCAAACTCCAAAAGACCTTCCTAGATCTTCGAGTAGTTACGAAATGATTGTAATAGTGTAAATAAACTCGTAGGACCTTATACTTGCTCAAACCAACCAACCAAAACCTTCCCACAACACAAAACAAAGCCAAATAGCCTAAACATCAAGTCAATCACTTTAAGTCGACTTAAAAATAAGTCTAAGTTCACTTAAACTGCCCAATATGATATGTCTTAAAAATGGTTTCAAAAGAGAAATTTTTTGAAAAATTCGAAAATGGGCCTAAGACTTTAAGTCGAATCAAAGTACTTTGAGTCGACTCAAAGTTCCTAGGTGACCAAATTTTCAACGTCTAGTTTTCAACATTTAAATTTCAAAAGTTCTAGAATTTACCATATTACCCTCCAACGATTAGTTTTTGAAAAAGTCTATAAAAGGACCCTTTTGGATCCTTCTTCAAACACACAAACTTCCTACAATATCTACATTGATCAAAGATCCACTTCCTAGCATGTGTCCCTTTACTTGAGCTTTCTAGAAAGAGAAATCAAGTTCCAAACTCATTTCCATGTTAAGAGTTTTCCAAAACTTCATTGAAGCAAAGCTCCAACCAAAACCCCTTTTTGAGCCTAAGCTTACTCCACAATCACTCTTTAGCCAAATATATAAACCCAATACTCTTGTGTGCTAAATATCCAATCCAAAATCCACTTGAGCAACATACTTGTTATTAATTGTCTGTCTACATTTTTGGAGAGAGAAAGTAAACTCATTTCAACATTATTCTTTCTAAATAAGCCTTGCTTTTATGTTTTGGTTACACATCTCATTATTGATACTTACAGTTGAACTTCATTATATTTGAACGATCGAAAGTGTCGTAGTTGCGGAGAGTCAAGGCATGATAAGACATTGGGCTCTTGTGTGTAGTGCTTGTGCAAGGACGGTGTTGATACCAAATTTAATCTGCTGACTTGGACCAATCGTATGGAGACAGGTGACTATCTACATGGCAACAACAAGCACTTCCGAGATGATCACACGCTCCGAGGAACAGACCTCTCCGAGGAACTCATACGCTCCGAGGAGCAGATCTCTCCGAGGAACTCTTGAATATCAGGAAGCTTAGGCGGTCCGAGCTGCATCTCGAACAAAGCATTAATAGCTGGATAACCAACAGTTCAACTGATTCATTAAATGATTATCATTCAGACGCACACGCAAGGAGGGCATTAAATGTATTACCCTTTCATATGTATATCATTTAATGTATTACCCTTCCACATTACAACCTCAGGGCTATAAATACATTGTATAATCCTCATTGTAAGGGGGCCGAATCCAAACCTTGGGATCGATAACGAAATTTCTTGTAATCGAGAATTCCCAAACACTCAGCAATAAAACAACAGTAGACGTAGGCCATTCCTATAAGGCTGAACCACTTTAAAATCTTTTGTCTCATTTATTTATCTGTGATTGAATTATTAGAGTGATCTAATTTTTTACATCAACAGACGGGTATAGTTTTGTTGTTAGTTACAGTTTGCAAGGTGTTATAATTCCTTGTGAGATTTTTGGTTTTGTTTTAGTGAACCGGAGACAGTGAATGTTCTCGAGTACCGTATCGAATGTGACGAAGGTGAACCATGTTAAAACCTCGGGTTGGAAAGTTTCTTTAAACCCACTCTCTTAACTACTTATGCTCGTTGTTGATTAATTTCTCATACTTAAATTGATTTATCATATCGTAATTAATCTTAAAATAAAGTTAAAAATGTTTTAAAATTGACTTTAATTTTATAAAAACTCAATTCACCCCCCTCTCACTAGAAGAAAAAAAATGCTATTTATCACGATTTTAAAATAGTCATTTTCTCGTTTTAGGTCAACATGACATAAATATAAAACTCATGTATTTTATATCACACTTTATGAGATATTGATTTTTTTTAACCACGATTACTTTTAAAAATCATGATTAAAATAAGTAATAAATTCCGCTCAAAATGCCCAAATACTTTAAAGGGATCTCAAGTGTTTACCCTTTTTCTAAATTTTTTTTCCATCCACTCCCATGTATTTATTTATTTTAGTTGTTGGTCCCATTGTAACCACTATGAGACAAGTGACATTTTCTCCCCAAATGAAGATAGGCGGTTGTGGGGTAGTTATGGACAGTTTTGGATGGTTATGGGACTTACTACAATTTAAAAAATATATGTGATGAGAGCCTAAAAAATCTTAGAAGATGGGACTGAAGTAAAAAACCCTAACTTTTAATCTCGATTTGTTAAAAGTTGGGAATAGCTATTCCCACACCCTTTATGTCTTCCTCCACGCTCTTTTTAACATTTAAACACTAAAAGAACACAAGACCCTCTATGCATATATGATTTGAACAAATATAATCTTTTGCCTAAGAATCTGTTACTTAATAAAAAACATAATATTAAAAAAAAAATAAAAACATAATATTTTAAAAAAAAATCCTAATTTCTTGAAAATTAAAATTTCAATATTTTGAAAATATGAAAATTATAAAGTTATTTTTTATTTAAAAAACATTATGTTATTTATAAAAAAAACTTATTATTTTTTTATTTAAACGGATGTTGATAAAAAAAATTATTTCGTTATTTATTTAAAAAAATGGACGTTCTTTTTACTATTTTTAGTTAAAAACTGTTTCTTTTATTTATTTAAAAAAATAGTTTCGTTATTTATTAAAAAAAATCATTTCATTATTTATTTTTTTAGTTAAAAATTGTTTCTTTTACTATTTTAAAAATAATCTTTTTACTATTTAAAAAAATAGTCCGTGCCAGCGGTATTTATAAGCAGTCCGACCACCTATACATACTGCTGGCACGGACCAACATATTAGAAAAAATGGTCCGCGCCAACAGTATGTATAGGTGGTTGGACCGCCTATACATACCACTGCCGCGGACCATATTATGTTTAAAATAGTAAAAAGATTATTTTTAAAATAGTTAACAATTTTAACCAAAAATAAAATTTGTAAAAAAAAAATTACTTTTTTAAGAAAACTGTTTCTTAAGAAAACAAATTTTACGTTTTATAAATAATTTTAGTAATTAAAAAATAGATAAGATTTTACGTTTTATAAACATTTTTTTAATAATAAAAATAGTTTTTTTTATTGAAAATATAAATTTTTATTTTTGATCAAATGTATTTGTTTTAATTGGAGGTAAAAAAATAGAATATTTAGATTTATAAACCTAAGAACACATTTATTATTTACTGATGTGGGGGAAGACATATTTTTTGAGCACCATGCTTTGCTAAACAAAAATATTTGAAAAGCCAATGATGAGAAAGTTTGTTTGACAATAATTTGCTTATTGGAAAACCCCCCAACTCAAACAGGAAATAATCACTAGGAAATGGGGGATTTTTAGGGCTGTTTGACAACCCAATTTCAAGGCTTGGAATTGGAACCGGAAGACCAATTTCAATTATGTGGAATTAAAATTGACCTTCCAATTTCATTTTCATAGTTTGGAATTGAATTGTCAAACGATCCCTTAGTGAATTTGGTTATTATTGGTCTCGTTCGGTTTGTGTAATAAAACTATTAAATTATCTATAATGAATAGGCTATAACTCTTTGTTTTCCTGAAGAATTATAAATGTTTTCTCAATTTAATGTGTTGGAAATTGATAAAGCACAAATAGTGCATCGATTTTATTGGGATGTATAATACAATTGAGACATCAAATTTATACTCACATGTTTGATGAAAAGTCTCATTGAAATTAGGTTATGGATCTCGTTAGTTGTCGTAGACATTGAGTCATTGTGATGTTTTGAAAATTGCTACATAAGATAGATATTTAAAAATTTGAGAATCAAAATGTCAAGGGTGTTTAGTTGTGAAAAATATTTTTCTATTTTCTATTTTTAGTTTTCATCTCTATTTTCCCTTTTCATTTTCTGTGAAAAATTTTGGAAAACTAGAAAATGCGTTTATTCGTTAAAAATATGAAATCATTTTCTACATGTTAATATTCAAAACTGAAAATTTTGTTCAAAAACCAGAAAACGCGTTCATTCTTTAAAAATATAAAATAGTTTTTTACATGTTAATATTCAAAAATTGAAAATTCTGTATCATATAATCAATGTAATAAAAATAATCATGCACACACCAAAAAAATATTATGCAAACATATGTTATTAGATAACAAAAAAAATATTACATGTTAAAATAATGAATAAAAATCAAATCCACCCACCCCCACCCCAACCCCTAACTGTTTCGTCACCCCTATCGCCAGGTCTGTTTTTTTTTTAATTTTTTTTCTAATATTTGCATTTTTATTAGTTTTCTAGGGTATTTATTCATTTTCATTTTTTAATTTTTTGAGCGCTTTTTATTTTCTTTTATTTTTTACTTAATTAATAAATTTCTGGGTGTTTTTTTAAACTAATTCAGGGGATAATATTTATTTTCTATTTTTTATTCATTTTATTCATTTTTTTCATTATTTTTGTTTTTTTATTGATTTCTCTTTCTTTTTTTATTTTCCGAGCTTTTTATTCTTATTTTTTGGTGTTTTTTTAAAATTAATTATGGGACTAATATTTATTTTATGTATTTTTTTCATTATTTTATTTATTTATTATTATTATTTTTAATTTTCTGAGCATATTCTTAATTTTCTGTTATTTTTTTCTTATTTAATAAGTTTCTTACTTTTTAATAAATTTATAGGTGTTTTTTAAAATTAATTCCGTGGTTAATAATTATTTTCTTTTTTATCCACTTTCTGGATTTTTTTCATCATTTTTGGGGTTTTATTCACTTTTTGTATTTTTTCATTATTTTTGGGTTTTTATTAACTTTCTGGATTTTTTTCATTATTTTTTCATTTTCTGGATTTTTCCCATTATTTTTGGGGTATTATCCATTTTCTGGATTGTTTTCATTATTTTTGGGGTTTTATTCACTTTCTGTATTGCTTTCATTATTTTTGGATTTTTATTCACTTTCTTGATTTTTTTCATTATTTTTGGATTTTTATTCATTTTTTGAATTTTTTCCTTATTTTTGGGTTTTTATTCACTTTCTGTATTTTTTTCATTATTTTTGGGTTTTTATTCACTTTTTGTTTTTGTTCTCATTATTTTTGGGTTTTTATGCATTTTCTCAATTTGTTTCATTATTTTGGGGGTTTTATTCACTTTTTGTATTTTATTCATTTTTTTCATCATTTTTGGGGTTTTATTCACTTTTTGTACTGTTTTCATTATTTTTGAGTTTTTATTTACTTTCTGAATTTTTTTCATTATTTTTGGGTTTTTATTCACTCTTTGTATTTTTTCATTATTTTTTGGGTTTTATTCACTTTCTGATTTTTTTTTTCTATATTTTCTAAACTTTTTATCAATTTTTTGGGTGTGACAATTCCTTTTCACAATCTGAGTGTAAATGTGCTACAAATAGGGATGGGAGAAATGGGTCTCCATGTATACGTTGGATGAGAGATATGGAATATATGTTCCCTTTTTTAAAATGGGATGAGAGAAATGGGTCATTCTTTTAAAACAGAAAATTAGAAAACAAAAAAAAAAACGTTTTCCATTTTTGTGGAAAAATAGAAAATTATTTTTCAATTTGAAAAAAAAACTTATTTGAACACATTCTCTATTTTTCTATCTCTACAGAAAACGTTTTCTAGAAAATACTCCCATTTTTCCACAACTAAACAATCCTCAACATCTCTAGGAGGAGATTCTAAGCAAAACATCATTGCCTACTAAAAAGAAAATGTTGAGAATTTGACTTTTTTAAAGGTTATCATCCCTATTTTTCTTCTCAGTAATTGTTAAGTTTCAAAGTTATTCAAGAACTTGCATTCATCCAATTTCGTGTGTGTCCTATTAATCAAAGAAGTTTTTTTCACTAGTTAATTCACTCAACTTTTTTCACTATTAACTTTTTTCGTCTAAATTATATAAATTATTTAACAAATTGCGACATTAAAATTAGGTGCCGCAAATTGATTTGTTAATTGGATGGAAAAAGTAACGGTGGAAAGATTGTATAATTATTCTTCCAATACTTATGTTTTTAGAGTAGTCTTTACCTATAATTTTCTTTGGCTTATATGTATTATAATTTGTATTTTTTTCCTAGTTAACGATTATCTTAATCTAACAATTTACTCAACATGCAAATTAATGTTGAAGCTAACTTTTTGTTGCTCTCTCCCTCTTTCTCTCATACACGAGCACATATAGAAACTAGAGTCATTATTTTCTTCCTGCAGAAAAAAGGATGCATGCCATTTACGTGCAATTTGGATTGTATTTTTTTTTTTTTGGGACTGTATTTATGATTAAGATGCAAACATATTTTTTTCACTTGCATTACTCAATCACAGGTTCTACCGCTGAGACTGTGGAGAACAAGAAATACTACTAGGGACATTGAAGAACATGATAAGGTGTGCGACCCCAATGTACTTAGGAAACTAATAAAATATCATCCAAACATATTCTAACTTACTTTGTCTACATATGTATGTATGTATGTATGTATGTATGTATGTATGTGTTTATGATGAATTAGCCCTGTAGTGACATTCAAAGCTAACTATTACCATTAACTGGATTGGTCAAACTATTTTTGAAATAATGCCAACGAACTTTTGCACTTTAGGGATTTTTTTTTTCATTTGCACTATCTACATTTTTATCATTTCAGCAATTTTATTTTCCTTAGTCCAATTAGTTTGAAAGTATAACAAAAACGATAAAAAGCTAATTTTAGACCTTGGTAGTTGATGTAGAGAACATTGTATGTTCTGCATATATACTATAATTTATATTTTTAGCATAATTCGTAAGAACTTCCCCCTCTTTTTAATCTTATTATTATCTATATTTGTACCCCACAACTATGGTCTCCTCTCCCATTTTTTATCTTTTTATTATTGTGTTCAATGTTTTGTAAAGACCTACACATATGGAACGTCCATTGATATTCACTAGGATAGTTAGACATGGTATTGATTTGATTGATAAAGAAATTAGATTTCTTATCATATGATATGGACTGGGATCCTTAAAAAAAATTTGTCTTGTATTTACTATGCGTTTGCCTTTTGATCTGAACCTTTTGTGCTCAATCTATACAGTTTAGTGCTAAATCTTTTAATTTTTATGAAATATCAACGCAAGTTTTATGTTCGTAAACTAGGATATCTCATAATGTCTTAACCTCCAATTTCCTCCAAATTGTGTTATCTATTTTATCCTTTATTCTTTTTTTTTTTGCGATTAACTTTCGTTTTGAGCTATAATAAATTCTTTTTATCTAAGGTTTGGGTTTGGGTTGTGTTATATTGAATATGTTCTCAATATATTGAATCTTTATTATTAGATGATTCGTAAGCTTAAATTCTCAACTTCATTAGATGAGAAATGAAGTAAACATCAAACTTTTTACTCGCTAACAATTTGTGCTATGCTTTAATGTTCGCAGGTGCAACAAACTTCCTAATATAAAGATGGATACTAAGTTAATTACAAAATTTGGCGACAAACAACACTTTTTATGCTAAGACTTACTAATTAAACCTTTGGGTAATAACTTCTTTTAATAGTTTCTCTTCTCTTCTCTATCACAACATAATGTAATATTTCGTTTCATTTAAGTGGTTTTGGTTAATTACTCATTGCGAGATTCACAAGTTTTCTGTTTCATTTAGGTGGTTGTGGTTTAGTTAAGTCATTTGCTTCATGATTTAGGTGGTTGCGGTTAATTACTCTGATATGAGGAACTTGGGGCCAAGCTTGGGATTCTTTACTTTTTCTAGTGTGAGAACTAACTTTTTATATGTTCCCAATTTGAGTATGTGGGTGATATTTCTACTTCATTCTCAATTAGGTTTCTATTAATTTTTAGATAAAGATATCTAAATGTGGTTTGAGATGGACTCAAGTTAATGGTTGTACTTCACAATATGGTTTCTACAAATAAATATGCAACCCGAAACAATGAAATGTAATGTAGTGGATCGTTCCATATATTTCATGATTATTTTTTTTCTTCATTTGATAGATGGTTTATGTGTTGGCGGCTTATGTTGTTACTGTGTTGTGAGATTTGCCTTCAGTGGTCTCTCTATTTTCAATTGTGTGTTTTTTAAATTCATTCAGACTTTTCCTTTTCTTTTCTAATTATTAAAATTTCTTGATGGGTTTTATATAGTTTTAATCTAGCATTGTGATAATAGTTTTTGTATAAGTTATCAGATAAACATGTATTTGTGTCCTTAGAACTAATTTATTAATTTATGATTTTTACTAATTTGAGAAAATTTTATGTCCTTAACTCTACTTTTTGTAAGTGCTCGACATTGGCAAACGTTACATCATTTCGAATTTTAGGAGAGAATATGATTATGTCTTGAACCTTTTGAAAATTACTAACACAAATTGTCATAGAAATTTTACAAAAGAGAATGTGCCAAGCTCTTTAGTTCGTGATCGATAGGCTGTTTGGTGTGAAGAAGGATGTATTATTATGAACAACTATTTTCTCAATCCATTTTAACTACCAGAGCCTTTTATTAAAGAAAATACTTTACATTCTAACCAAAGAGACTAAAAGTTTTTTAAATCAATTTTTCTTAGTGATGTGAGAATGCTTTGTTGATTTATACATGCTGAATGTAACTTCGTCCATGGAAAATGCTCAAGTCCACCACCTACTATAACAAGGGATGATAGAACCACGATCTTTGTTCCATAAAGTACGATGTAAAACTTTAAGAACTCCATTAGTTGTCGTGCGTGAAAAACTTTTCTTGATAGGACCCTTTTACAATTTTACATGGGCAACTCTTGATCTCTGCATTACTGTGTCTGTAATACCCATCCACGTGATTTGACTGTACATGAGTAATTTGGTGACTTAATGTGACTCAATTGGTCTTTAGGCTTTGCAAGATGGATTATATGTCAAATTTGGCTAATATCGTGGCCTTATGTTTATTTGGAGGGAAGTCAGGGTCACTCAAATGAAACCCTTGGTCGTTCGAACGAGATTCAATTTTGTTAGAACGATGATTCAAACAACCTTCCAACGAAAATTACCTGTTTGCATTTACAGCCTCGTTAGATTCTCGTTAGAACCTCATTTGAATGAGAACAATTATAATTTGAACGAGATCCAAATCTTCTAACGAGAAAATACTGTCACACTATAGGCCATTGAATTTGATACGTGTCACACTCCCACACAACAGATCAATTCAGGATTAAGCTTTAAGGAATTTCGATAATTTACCTCTAAGGGTTTTGGGGTATTTAAGTGAGACTTGGGCCTATTCTAGGGCATTTCTCTCTCTCTCTCTCTCTCTCTCTCTCCAAGCTCTTAGAATTTCACTACCACCCAACCACCTTCTATCACCCTAGCACCACCATTCATCAGCCATAAACCAACATATTTTAACCCTTTCCCACCATATTTAAGCCTATAAAACCCATTTACGCCATTTGTTGGGAAAGATATAAATTTATGGAGATGTTGGGGATTTTTGGAGATGAAGAAGAAGGAATTATGGAGTTTGAAAGGTATATTTGGAGGATTTAAGGAGACAAGCTTTGTGGAGCTAGGCAACCTCTTTACGGCCACCTTAAGAGGTGGGAGGTTGCCATATTCTTCTACATTCATCCATCCATTTTTGGAGCTTCAATAAGGTGGGAAAAACTCTATTATATCAGTTTAAGAACTCTATTTCATCAACGTTTGGTCTTGTATTTAAGAGTAGGATGCATGTATGTTGTAGAGGGCAATTTTATCATAATTGACAAAAAGGTGGTTCTCAAGATCTTGAGAAGATGACATATTTTCAAGAAAACTTAGTGTTAAACATTTTATGAAATAAAATGTTTTAAAATAATATTTATCTTGTTGAGATATTTCGTGAACATTGTCTTGAAGTTTTCTTGGAAAAATGGATTTTTTGTGAAATTTGACATTTATTCAAGTTTGAAGAACAAATATAACTTTTAATCTTGAAGATCACGTTTTTGTAAGTATTATGAAATTTCTTGAATAAATCATGTGTTAAACTCATTTTATGGGATTTTTGGACTTCAAATCTCTCTTTCCATGTATATAAACTTGTAGAAATTTGACAATGAGGATATGAACAAGTTTAGTAAAGGTTTTAATAAGTCTTAACATAAAATAAAAAATAGAAATTTCAACTCTTAAAGTGTGTTAATAAATGTATAAAATGTGATAAGTATAGGTTTTTAAGACTACATGTATTAATAAAGGAAAATGGTATTTTTCTTGTAAAGTAGCCTTCAAAATGCTAAATGATCTCCTCGATAAAGAAAGCAATGAAATAAAGAGATTTTGAACTTATGAAGTATATTAATCCAAAGTATTAATATAAGTGGGGTTAAAGGTCAATTTTGATTGTAAGTGGGGTTTGTTATTAAGAAGTTGGGGTTTACTTTGTTTTGTTTTGTGGTTCAAATCATAGAATTAACACTTTTCGTGTTCGTTTATTTGCACTTTTTGTTTGTAGATCTCAGCATATGTTTTTGACCCAAGGCTTTTAGATATGAGATTTGTATCCCTTACAATGATTTCATGGTCAACAATCTTGGATATACATAGAGTTAATCCTGATTTTTCCCCCTAATAACACGTCTAACTCTTCATATATTTCCCGAGACTGGATGTGATGGATCGATCAACTGCAAGGAAGTTCTAATACCATCTTTTGCATACTTCATTCAGCATTGTGTTCGAGGTTGGGTGGCACATGATTGATCAAGCAGGAGCCGGAGCCAATACTCAAGTCTTCCATTTTTTTTCTTCATCATTTTTAGTTTTCACTATTTTCGAGGTTGGATTTATCCATTTTGTTTTGGTTATGTTGATGGAAAGAATATATGGGTTTAGTCGATATGGTATAGTTCATCCTACTGATTCTTGAATTTTTTAGGTTTTGATGGGGTGGCACTAGGCTATGGGAGGCGATAAGGTGTGTTGGTAGCAGTAGGTGGAGCTGAGTTGACTGTCCTCTAAATAAATTTTTTCTGTTTTCCATTTTTTATTTGGTAATTTAAAAATATTTTGTACCGTTTCATATCGTAATAAATAAAGTATTTGATGGGTTTTAGATCAAGTTTAAAGCTTTGATATAATGTCAGATTTGAGAAAATAAATAACTCTTACTTATGCGTGGCTCTAGAAAGCAAACAGATTTGATGGGTTTTTTGATTTATCACTTTAAAAGTTGTATAACAACTTCTCATCCACTCACATTTTTAATACCGTCTCTCTCTCTCTCTCTTTCCGTCTCTCTAGAGCAACCATCTCATTTCAATTATGGATATCTTATGGTGTTTTGATGTCGTGGGTTTCTCACGCCAACCTCAAATTGGGTTCTCTAACACTTTGGGTTTAATTTTATGATGATGTACAACAGAGACCTGACGACACTTATTCTGTTTTCTTTAGGGGCACCAGTGCTACCACAATTTTTTTTTATTTTAGAAATTTTGAAATGATTTACACTTTTTAATGTGCATATTGTTTGGCTGAGTAATTTAGTAATGTGTTCATTTTTTTTAACACAAAGAGAGATAGTGACTTCAAATGATTTTTTTCTTTTTCCTTTTTGTAGTATTCATGCTTTACATTATAAGCGAGGTTGGTACTGAAGTGCTTGGAGCCGAAGGCGAACTGTTAAATTGAGGTCATTATATTATATTAAATTTAAAAAGAAAAGACATGTGTTAAACCGACAAAAATTAACACTTCTTTTGTTGATTCTGTAAAAAATGTCCAAAAACGGGGGCATAAAGATTGTCAAAATTCATGGGTCGGGGCGGTCGCCTCTTTAGCCTCCCCTAAGGGCTGGCCATGTTCATGAGTTCATACTTAAATAATCATATTCTTAGTTCCAATAAATGCAATGTTCTACATAATATAGTGGGTTGGTAATTTTTAACACGAGATGTTTATCAACATGTCTCCCTGCATTACTTTATAATCAACATGGACTATTATTATTATTATTATTATTATTATTATTATTATTATTATTATTATTATTATTATTGTTGTTGTTGTTGTTGTTGTTGTTGTTGTTGTTGTTGTTGTTGTTGTTGTTGTTGTTGTATTTTGTATTGTCTAAATAAGTTAGATAGTCGTACAAACAAAGGAAATTTTGTCCAATTTTTATAAAATATTTGTATTATGAATGGAACAAATTTTATTATATACTTTAGAAAATTACCAATCACGAACACTACCATTTTTTTTTAAATTACACTATGTTTTGTTGGGGAACAATATTTTTTTCATTTTCTAATTACGTACTTTGAATTTTTTTGCCATGCCTTTAGGCATGGGCATACTTTAGTGTATATATATATATAAAAGAAATTATGTTTCTTAACTCTTTTTCGACATTTGATTTATATTTTTCAATCCTGGGTGTTAATTTTATGGATTTTGAAGTATGGATGTTTGAAAGGTTGTTAGGTAATTCTTGATTTTGATAATTTATTAGTTCTTTCATGATTGATGGGCTGGCGGATTAATGGTTATATGTTAGGGTTTGTGGTTGTGGTATGTGATTTTGAGATTATATGTTCTTGAATTTGTGCGTACATGTTTTTGTTTGATTATTGACGGGTTCTTATCATGGAATAAGAAAAGGATTCAAAATTATCACATCTAAGCTCTCAAAGCTTGCATAATTTTTTGTGCTAGGGTTTTAAATTATGTTTGGGCATGGTCCCAAACCAACTAATTCCAAAACAACTTTGCAATAAGAAAATGAAAAATTGAAGGAGGCTCTTCAGGAATTCTCTAGAATTCAATAAGATTTGATAGAGCGCCTATACGCTAATGAGGTAGAGGCAGTAACTTGGAATGAGGAGGTGACATTTTAACGAGCAACCATAGAGGCCATTTTAGCTTGGCAAGCTGAATCTGATAACCTCATTTAAGCCTTGCTAGCTTCAAGAGGAGTTAATTCCACATCTTTTGGTTAAGGCTATTTTATTGGCAAATGTGTGACAACCCGCCTATTTTAATATCGGGTGTCTGATCCTCTACTAAAATAAAATAGGAATCTCAGTATGGATCATACTCAACATCATTGTCTCAAAAACAATACAATATAGATAATACCAATAAACCATACAATCATAAAGAACGAAATAATAGTCATGCATAAATAGATAATAAGAATGAACCGAATAAACCATCGGTCACTAAATAAAACAACCACAATAACTGTATAAATAAATTGAGTACTGAAATATAAATGTGTAACAGAAATATAAAGGCCTGATAGTAAAATAAAGCCTATCCATCTACGAGCAACATGCCCAACTGTAAACTGAAATGACTGATCCTATCTACATAAAATCAACTGAGGCGTCTAAGTAAAGATGTAACATCCACAGTTACTACACGACAAGATTGGATTTATCCATTTTGTCCCCGCTGCTGTTGCTGCACACCTTGACTGTAAAAAGGAAAAAACAAGGTGTAGGAGGGTAGTGAGACTGGGGTCTATGAATAACTGGAAAGGGTGAGGCGTGACCCACTCCAATGGACGCTGCCTGCAAGGCCTTCAAGGTCTCCTGGTGCAACTTCTGAAGAAAACTTCTCCTTATGGTAACAATGGAACTCAAGCTTCAACTCACTCCGTGCAAGAAGATGAACTTTCACAGCAAAAATAGCAATTTTCTCAAGGGAAACACCTGAGAGTGATGGCTGTCAGTGGGGAGTGAAGGAACAAGGCACTCAGCACTATGAGAATGAGCAGGGAGAGAATACTAGGTAGGTCTGGTGATATTTTAGCAGAGTAACAGTGCAATTTCTATTGTCTATATGACCTTGCCCAGGGGTCCTATTTATACTTGGGCACTAAGGCTGGGTTGGTACTTTTGGCGCCAAAACTTAGAGGGTTGGTGAGGGACAAAGTCTGCAGTGTACTATTTATCCCTACCTGCAGGCAGGTCTGTCTGTCCCCTCTGGCAGATGCCCCTGGCGCCGACCAAAGTTCAAAAGCAAATATGTCTTCTAATGGAGAAAAAATATCTGATTTGCTAAATATCTTTTGAAACGGTAACTTTGTAAACTTGAGGGGGGGTCTCGAGGACAACCTCCTCTAAAATATTTGCAAGCTTGAGGGGGGTCTCGAGGACCCCCTTCTAAAATCATTTTTCTTGAGAGGGGTTTAGAGGACCCTCTCCTCTAAAATCATTTTATAAACAGTTATTTTCTTGTGAGCAGCCAGCCCTTTGGCTGCTCACTTCACTTTTGACTAAGTGTGAGGTGTGTGAGGACTAGGTGACCCTAGGGTCTCCTACTAGTATTCTGTCAATCCTATAATGCTAAGTGGTTGAGCTTGCTCAACATACCTTGTCCCTCAGCCGCCAAGCCAAAACTCCCGGGAGGTCCCAACTAGCCTGCTTGAGCTCTGCTTGCTCAACTAGGCAACCTGTACAAGAAAGTAAAGTGTTAATACTGTTGTTCATTTAAAGACTGACGTCTCATGATGAGGAGTTTCTCGTGGTAGCTACTCCCTCATCCTGGCCACTCTGGGTGGATTCCTTCTCAATATTAGTTTTTGCCGAAACCTTTGTAATGGCACTTCTCAAATAACATTTCTGCAGTGACCCTTGCAGTGGCGCTGACCCTCTCGAATGTTATTACTGCGGTGACCTTGCAGTGGCGCTGACCCCTGCAGGAACTGACCCTTGCATTGGCACTTCTCAATCTTGTATTTTTGTGGTAAGCCTTACGAGGCACCTCTCGAATGTTATTAATGCAGTGATCCCTGCAATGTCACTGAGCCTTGCAGTGGCACTGACCCTCTCGAATGTCATTGCTGCAGTGACCCTTGCAGTGGCACTGACCTCTGCAGTGGCGCTGACCCTTGCAGCGGCGCCGACTCTTGCAATGGCACTTCTCAATCTTGGACTTCTGCGGTGACCCTCGCGGGCACCTCTCGAATGTTATTGCTGTAGCGGCGCTGACCCTCGCAGCGGCGCTGACACTTTCAGCGGCGCTGACCCTCGCAGCGGCGCTGACACTTTCAGCGGCGCTGACACTTTCAGCGGCGCTGACACTTTCAGCGGCGCTGACACTTATCAGCGGCGCTGACACTTGCAGTGGCGCTGGGGGTTCCTACCCTTGCAGCGGCACTGACACTTGCATCGGCGCTGACACTTGCATCGGCGCTGACACTTGCAGTGGCGCTGGGGGTTCCTACTGAATATGAGTTTCTGTCGGGACCCTGGGGTGGTTCCTGCTCAATATGAGTTTCTGCCGGGACCTTGGGGTGGCTCCTCCTCAATATGAGTTTCTGCCGGGACCCTGGGGTGGCTCCTCCTCAATATGAGTTTTTATCGGGACCCCGGGGGGTTCCTGCTCAATATGAGTTTCTGCCGGGACCCTGGGTTTCTTCTCAGTATTTCTAATAAAATAATATTTTTACTTTTTTATAGGTAGACACCCTTCTACATTAGCCCCTCGTGCAAATTTTTTTAGGTTGGGTAGACCAAAAAAGATTTGTACTCCATAAAGTCGATTTTTATTTTTTTATTTTGGGGGACCCTAGGGTTCCTTCATCATTCCCTCTTAGGGTCATTAAATGTCCTGTCACTTCATCCCAAGGGTCACTGTAGATGAGGCCACTTATAGTGTACCTCCTTATCTGGGTATCAACTTGGGCGGAGGGGTTCCTCGCGGTGAGCCCCTCATTCTTGGCCTGCTTCTGTGGCCTTTTTTCTAGGGCGGAGGGGTTGCGCGCCGTGAGCCCCTCGCCCCTGGCCTTCTTCTGTGGCCTTCCATCTTGGGAGGAGGGGTTGTTCGAGGTGAGCCCCTCACCCTTGGCCTTCTTCTGTGGCCTTCTTTCTTGGGCAGAGGGGTAACTCGCGGCGAGCCCCTCGCCCTTGGCCTTCTTCTGGGGCCTTTCATCTTGGGCGGAGGGGTTGCTCGCGGCGGGCCCCTCGGCCTTGGCCTTCTTCTGTGGCCTTTCACCTTGGGCGGAGGGGTTACTCGTAGTGGGCCCCTTGCCCTTGGCCTTTCATTTTGGGCGGAGGGGTTACTCGCGGTGAGTCCCTCGCCCTTGGCCTTCTTCTGTGGCCTTTCCTTTTTTGGGCGGAGGGGTTACTCACGGTGGACCCCTCGCCCTTGGCCTTTTTCCGTGGCCTTTCATTTTGGGCGGAGGGGTTACTCGTGGTGATCCCCTCGCCCTTGGCCTTATTCTGTGGCCTTCTTTCTTGGGCGTAGGGGTTACTCGCGGTGAGCCCCTCACCCTTGGCCTTCTTCTGGGGCCTTTCATCTTGGGCGAAGGGGTTGCTCGCGGTGAGTCCCTAGCCCTTGGCTATTTTCTGTCAAACTTGCAATCTTGGGCAGGTGGAGTCACTCTAAGTGGGTCCCCACCCTCAAAGCTTATTTTATTATTTGTTCACTTGCTTAAGGACTTCTCAATATTAGCCCCCCTCGTGCAGAAGTGTCTTGTAATGTCGAGAGACTTGTGCACGAAATTATCGTACCCTTTATTTATACTTGGCAGTTGCTCAAGACTATGAGTGCTCTGATGCCCTTGGAGCCTTAGGTACTAAACAGTTGTACCTTATGTTTGTACTTGGCCTTTGCTCAAGACTGTGATCGCTCCGGCTCTCTTGGAGCCTTAGGTGCTAAACAGTCGCACCTTATATTTATACTTGGCACTTGCTCAATACTGTGAGCGCTCTGGTGCCCTAGGAGCCTTAGGTGCTCATCTGGAGCACCTTACGTTTATACTTGGCACTTGCTCAAGACTGTGAGCGCTCCGATGCCCTTGGAGCCACAGGTGCTCAACCGGCGCACCTTATATTTATATTTGGCACTTGCTCAAGACTGTGAGCGCTCCGGTGCCCTTGGAGCCTTAGGTGCTAAACTATCGCACCTTATACTTATACTTGGCAGTTTCTCAAGACTGTGAGCGCTCCGATGCCCTTGGAGCCTTAGGTGCTCATTTGGAGCACCTTATGTTTATACTTAGCACTTGCTCAAGACTGTGAGCACTCCGATGCCCTTGGAGCCTTAGGTGCTCAACTGGCACACCTTATATTTATACTTGGCACTTGCTCAAGACTGTGAGCGCTTCGGTGCCCTTGGAGCCTTACGCCTTAGGTGCTCATCTGGAGCGCCTTACATTTATACTTGGCACTTGCTCATTACTATGAGCGCTCCGATGCCCTTGGAGCCTTAGGTGCTCATCTGGAGCACCTTATGTTTATACTTGGCACTTGCTCAATACTGTGAGCGCTCCGATGCCCTTGGAGCCTTAGGTGCTCATCTGGAGCACCTTATGTTTATACTTGGCACTTGCTCAAGACTGTGAGCACTCCGGTGCCCTTAGAGCCTTAGGTACTAAACTTTTGTACCTTATATTTATACTTGGAGTTGCTCAATACTTTGAGTTACTCTTTTTTATATGAGAACCTCAAGATTGAACTTCCCGCTTCTAATTGTGGGGTATTTGCATATGAGATGAGCAAGTTAAAATTTTGAAGCTCCCCTCTAACTACGGGGCACTTGCATATAACTGAGCAAGTAAAAATTTGGACGTTGCCCATCTAACTGCGGGGTACTTGCATATATCTGAGCAAGTTTAAAATTATAAAAGTTTCCCCTTTAACTATGGGGTACTTGCATATGAGATGAGCAAGTTAAAATTTTGAAGTTTCCCCTCTAACTGCGGGGCACTTGCATATAACTGAGCAAGTAAAAATTTGGACGTTGCCCCTCTAACTGAGGGGTACTTGCATATAGCTGAGCAAGTTTAAAATTTTAAAAGTTTCCCCTTTAACTGCGGGGTACTTTTAGTGCAGCCCCATTTTGTTATGCATATTCATTTCTTGGGAAGTAACTAAGAGATGGGTTAGCCCTTCTCCTTCCACAAACTTTGAATAAAATTTCACATATATCATAAATAAAGAAATAATTATTTCTTTATACAAAAAATTTCCCTTGGTCTGCAAGGTCTTTGTTCCAAACTTTTCTTGAGAACATTTTTTGTCTTTATAAGAATAACAAGTTTAGAGAGGGGTTAGACCCGCTTCTCCCTATTTTCTGAAAACTGATCAATTACATTTTTCTTGAGAACAGAGGTTAGGACTTGTTCTCTAGGCTATAAATCTGTATGGAATAATAATAAAAATGTAGATTTTTATTATTATTATTATTACTAGGAGGATAACCCCCTACTGGTCAGGTGACAAAAAATAATAATTGTTATGTCTGTAAGGGCTTTATTCAGTATACTTTTCCCTTGGGATGGATATTCCTCCAAGTATAATGAGGAAAGACCTTCATGTCATGGAACCTCTTCTAATCTAGTAGATGTTCTACTATTCTATTAAGAAAGAGAAAACATTAGTCCGTGTACCTTTTGTTGAGCGACTCTAGGCCTTTCCGCCTATATTCCGACTGCTTCTACTTTTTGAGTTTAAATGCTTCAGGCGTTTTCCGTGCTAGGTATCAGTCATGGGAGGTTCTCTGTCTGGGATTCTGTCCATCTTGGGTTCCTCGCTTAGGATCTGTACCCCTGGGGGTTCCTTGTCAAAGGCATCACAGAATTTGGGTTCCTCACCCATAGCGCTACTGGTGGGGATTCCTTGCGAAAAAAACATCTGTGGCAGTGGGGGTTCTTTGCTGATGAGGGTTCCTCGCTTGGAGTCCCCAAGCCCCTTCTTCAATGGGTTCGTCATTGGAACATATAGCTACTAGTGGTTCCTCATGCGAGGTGTTGCCCATGGGGGTTATTCTCTTGGAGATTGTACCTGTGGGTTCCTCATAATCACAGTCAATCAAGGTGGGTTTCTCGACGGCATTACTGTCCATGGGTTCCTCGATGACATTATCGCCCATGGGTTCCTCAATCGCTGTCGTGAACGAGGGGTGTCTCGACCTCTCGTTTCGTCAAGGGTTACTTCCACAAATCATGCGTTGATTGATGAGGGTTCCTCGACGATGGCTGGTATTTCTGTGGGTTCCTCGCCAACCATGGCTGCCATGGGCAGCACGCTACCGAGGGAGGGTATCTCGCGACCCACTAAGTTAGTGGGGAGTGGATTTGCAGCCTTTGGGTTCCTCGCGACCCACCCTATTGCTGGGTTCCTTACCAATTCTACCGTCAACAACTTTGAGGGTTCCTCGTGCGCAGGAGCTTTGAGACTTAGGCGTTGCTTGCCCCATAGAATTTCAACTATGGGACCCACTTCCAAGGGTCCCTCACCAATAGATGCTTCTGCCATGGGTTCCTCGTGCGCTGGATCTATGTCCGTGGCTGGATGTTCTGCTGCCACAAGTTTTTCGCTGACAAGGGATTTTACTTGGGGTTCCTCGCGAGTTAGGTTTCTACCATAGGCTTCCTCGACTATTCCAAGTAGTTCTTTATTTGATTTGCCATCCGGCGGTGGTGTAGCCAAGGGCTCCTCGCGAGACCCATTTCATACTATGGGTTCCTCGTCCACAGTGTCGTCGTCACAGAATGAAGTTATAGGACTTGCTACTAGCGAGGGTCTCTCGCGTGGTAATTTTGTATCTGTGGGATTCTCATGTTCCATTACTACCCATGGGTTCCTCGACGGCATTACAGCCCATGGGTTCCTCGACCGCTGTAGTGGATGAGGGGTGTCTCGACCTCTCGATTCGTCAAGGGTTCCTCTTCAGACCCAATATCCGAGGGTATCTCGACATTGAATTTCGTCAAAGGTTCCTCGACCTTGGGTCACGTCGAGGGTCCCTCATGCGTTGACTTCACCTCCAAGGGTGTCTCGACCTCACGCTTCATCGAGACTGCTGCCATGACTTTTTTTTATTGGCGGCGAGGAACACCCAGGGTTCCTCGCCCATGAGTTCCTCGCTCCTCGACTTCCCATCCGGGGGTGTCTCGACCCCATGCTTCGTCGATACTGCTGCCACAACTTCTTTGTAGGTGACAAGGGCCACCCAGGGTTCCTCGCGAGTTGACATCTCTATAAGGGTTGCTGCTGTTACTTCCTTTTTTATACGATAAGGGACACCCAGGGTTTCTCATCCATGGGTTCCTCGCGAGTATGTGTTTTTAGAGGGGATGTTGCAGCTGAGAGTTCCTCACTTGGAATTTCTACCACGATGGGTTCTTTTCATGAGGGTTCCTCATCGCTATCATTGAGCGAGAGGAGTTCCTCGACCATATCAAATTCCTCCCCAAACATTTAGGGTTCTTGGGGTTCCTGTCAGTGAACTTGACGGTTGTCACAACTTGGTCCAGCGCCGTCCTCCGCGACTGAGCTACTTCTACCGGAATCGTCTCCGGATCGACCCCCCCTCCACAGGGGGTTACTGCTGGTGTTACACAAACTTGACCCAAACTTGCCAAGTCTAAAAAAACATACTCATAAGCCTCTGTCACCGGAGCTACTGCCAGTGAGCTGGTCTGCTCTCCCGGAGGAGCAGGTATCTTTGCTCCGGTCACCACCACATCCACCTGAGTGGCCTGGTCTCTTTAAGCTCCATTCCCAGATGGAATGTCTTCAAACACTAGCTTCTTAGAAACATGAAAACCTTCTATGTCCATTGAAGTGAGGATACCTACCCAGCACAGTCGCCAAATGTAGGAGGGTAGTGAGACTGGGGTCTATGAATAACTGGAAAGGGTGAGAAGTGACCCACTCAAATGGACGCTGCCTGCAAGGCCTTCAAGGTCTCCTGGTGCAACTTCTGAAGAAAACTTCTCCTTCTGGTAATAATGGAACTCAAGCTTCAACTCACTCCGTGCAAGAAGATGAACTTTCACAGCAAAAATAACAATTTTCTCAAGGGAAACACCTGAGAGTGATGGCTGTCAGTGGGGAGTGAAGGAACAAGGCACTCAACACTATGAGAATGAGCAGGGAGAGAATACTAGGTAGGTCTGGTGATATTTTAGCAGAGTAACAGTGCAATTTCTATTGTCTATATGACCTTGCCCAGGGGTCCTATTTATACTTGGGCACTAAGGCCGGGTTGGCACTTTTGGCGCCAAAACTTAGAGGGTTGGTGAGGGACAAAGTCTGCAGTGTACTATTTATCCCTACCTGCAGGCAGGTCTGCCTGTCCCCTCTGGCAGATGCCCCCTGGCGCCGACCAAAGTTCAAAAGAAAATATGTCTTCTAATGGTGACAAAATATCTGATTTGCTAAATATCTTTTGAAACGGTAACTTTGTAAACTTGAGGGGGGGTCTCGAGGACCACCCCCTCTAAAATATTTGCAAGCTTGAGGGGGGTCTCGAGGACCCCCTTCTAAAATCATTTTTCTTGAGAGGGGTTTAGAGGACCCTCTCCTTAAAAATCATTTTATAAACAGTTCTTTTCTTGTGAGCAGCCAGCCCTTTGGCTGCTCACTTCACTTGTGACTAAGTGTGAGGTGTGTGAGGACTAGGTGACCCTAGGGTCTCCTACTAGTATTCTCTCAATCCTATAGTGCTAAGTGATTGTGCTTGCTCAACATACCTTGTCCCTCAGCTGCCAAGCCAAAACTCCCGGGAGGTCCCAACTAGCCTGCTTGAGCCCTGCTTGCTCAACTAGGCAACCTGTACAAGAAAGTAAAGTGTTAATATTGTTTTTCATTTAAAGACTGACGTCTCATGATGAGGAGTTGCTCGTGGTAGCTACTCCCTCATCCTGGCCACTCTGGGTGGGTTCCTTCTCAATATGAGTTTTTGCCGAAACCTTTGTAATGGCACTTCTCAAATAACATTTCTGCAGTGACCCTTGCAGTGGCGCTGACCCTCTCGAATGTCATTACTGCGGTGACCTTGCAGTGGCGCTGACCCTTGCAGTGGCGCTGACCCCTGCAGGCACTGACCCTTGCATTGGCACTTCTCAATCTTGTATTTCTGTGGTAAGCCTTACGAGGCACCTCTCGAATGTTATTAATGCAGTGATCCCTGCAATGTCGCTGAGCCTTGCAGTGGCGCTGACCCTCTCGAATGTCATTGCTGCAGTGACCCTTGCAGTGGCACTGACCTCTGCAGTGGCGCTGACCCTTGCAGCGGCGCCGACTCTTGAAATGGCACTTCTCAATCTTGGACTTCTGCGGTGACCCTCGCAGGCACCTCTCGAATGTTATTGCTGTAGCGGCGCTGACCCTCGCAGCGACGCTGACCCTCGCAGCGGCGCTGACACTTTTAGCGGCGCTGACCCTTGCAGCGGCGCTGACACTTGCAGCGGCGCTGGGGGTTCTTGCTGAATATGGGTTTCTGTCGGGACCCTGAGGTGGTTCCTGCTCAATATGAGTTTCTGCCGGGACCCTGGGGTGGCTCCTCCTCAATAAGAGTTTATGTCGGGACCCTGGGGGGTTCCTACCCAATATGAGTTTCTGCCGGGACCCCGGGGTGGTTCCTGCTCAATATGAGTTTCTGCCGGGACCCTGGGTTTCTTCTCAGTATTTCTAATAAAATAATATTTTTACTTTTTTATTGGTAGACACCCTTCTACACAAGGAAAGACAAAAGCCTACGGGTCAAAGCCCTATGAGTAGAAGATGTTTTGCAAGTAGATATTTGTTTTTAATCTATTAAAACTGTAATGTATTACTTTTAAGATTAACCGGTCACACTCCCATGAGATAAAACCTCACCTCTCAACTGCAATGTGTACCTAACGTGTTCATTTTAATATCTTAATTTAACTACTTGGTCTAACTAGGACATATAACCACTATTTAAGCCTAATCCCGCTAACACTCTTTACTAGCTAAGTATAATTACCTTCACTAGGTACTCGTTCATAAATAATATTGTAGTGACACACTTGCTGTAAATAATTATTCACGTTGTAAACATAATATATCTACACTCGTGCTAAAATAGATAGATACACTATATTGTATAAACACACACACACACACACACACACACACACACACATATACATATATATATATATATATATATATATATATACAGCATTAGCTATATACGTATAACCATATCCCCAGAGCTTGGACCTCGCGATACATTCCTCGTGTTCTATCAGCTTTAGGCATTATGCCTCACACCAAACCACCAGGTCGGAATCTCACTCCTATATGAATTAGGCGGTCACAGACATACATCTGTGGGTGGGTCACAATAATACAACTTAGCGCCCAAGCGGACTCGAAACCAATATTTATTCTCACATATGGATAGTGGCCATGTAACAATATTATGACCTAGGGAATCAACCCAACACCTACTGGTCAACGTTGGGTGAACTGTCCACTATGCACAACCTTATACGATAACACCCCCGAGTGGGTATGTTTAAACAAAACAAGTAGCATGCACACATACATATATATATACACGTCACTATATTATGTATATATAATAGGTATCGAATTCGTACGTATGTTCCACAAGACACGATCCACCCAATCCCAAAGTTTGAACCAATTTCTCGATTAATTGTTTAACTAGTCCCTTACCTGAGCACCCTAGTTAGTTATTAAATTCCCAAATAATGAATAGCAATACAAAACTATTTTTAATTAAATATCTGCTCACTTGAGTAACTTCCCATATACTCGTTTGAGTTCATAAAAATCCTCGAAATATTTTCACGATCCAAACTTGAACCAAACCCATGGGTCATTCACTCGAAATCCCATCTCATATGAACTAAAAGGTCATCTCGTTCGAACGAGGTTCGAATGAGATTACAGTAACCCGGATCTGAAGCATTTTTCCTAGGCAGGATTTATCCCCAAAAATCCAGTTTTGTTCTTAGGGTTCTTTCTACCAAAATTTCAAGAATCGTAATCTAATTATACATAAGAAAACACGACTCCATCCTTGTCTATACAATCCTCATATAGTAACCCCCATAAATTCAAGATTCAAGATCCTTTATTGATTTTTAACGATTCAATATTTTTATTTAAGTTCTACATCTTCTTTCTTTAAATCACAAAATTTTATTTCTAATTGCATGTATAATCAATCACAATAAAGCATCTGATTAATATCCTTTATTTCTTAACATTTAAGTTTCAACATCATATAATCAAGTTTCAAGCTTGCATGCTCTAGAGCTCCTATTTCTCTTTTAAACCAAAAAAGTAATTAACTACAATAAAATTGCGATATAAAGCAAGTAACTACTAGCCTTGAATACTTAGAATCTGAAGTTTTGTACGAATTTGATGACGGGTTGAGTTCTTTTTCTTCTCCTCTCCAAGTTTCCTCCTCTTTCTTCTTCTTTTCTCTTCTCCAGGGCTCTTTCTCTCTCAATATATTGTGTAAATATGAAAGGTGGGCTGTTATCCACCTTCCCAACCTCTTAAATATCCCTTCAATTAATATAATTCTGTTTTCTTTTTAGCCCTAAGTATAAAATGACCCTACTACCCTTATACGAGTCTTTGTATGTCAAAAAAGCCCCCATAATCCAAACATAACACCCGGTTACCTATTTTAGACTATTTTGACCCCTCCCGGATCACTGGTGCGCTTGAAAAGGTCATCTGAGTCACTCAACTCCAAATATTTTAATGTCTCATTAATTGGGCCGACTCGTGCGTACCCCTATGCGTCACTGATAAATTATATTGATCCGTCAATATAACACCCTATCGACATATAACAATATATCGTCTCTATCACTCATACGCGACATATAATAATTCACATAAATATTTACTTATTAGACACAAGTAAATAATAATTATAATAAATAATAATTATTTATCTTGGTAATTAATATTTACTGAATTCCAATTTAATTTTCCCCCAATTAAATTAATAATATAAAGCACATAGAATTTAATTAATAATAAAAGTACGGAGTATTGCATTCTTTCCCCTTAACAACAGAATTTTATCCTCAAAATTTGAACGTACCTGCCACGAAGAGCTCCGGATACTTTCCCGCATGTCATCCTCATGCTCCAACGTCGACTCAAAAATATTGTGGCGTTCCCACCGTACACGCACTGCGGCACCACCTTTGATCGAACTTATACTCACAACGGTCCAAAATGGCAACAAGTCTCTCCTTATATGAGAGATCTAGATTTAATTCAATCTCGTCTAACAGTATGTGCCAGTAAGCCACGTCACCCCTGAGGTACCTCTTTAATGATGACACATCGAACATGTCTTAAATCAACTATAAATGCACTGGAAAGGCCAACCTATACGTAACTGGACCAACCCTCTTTATAATAGAAAAAGGCCCCACATACCTCGGTGCTAACTTCCCCTTCTTCTCTAATCATATCACTCCCTTTACGGGCCATACACGCATCAACACATGATCACCTAGGTGGAACTCTACAAATCTCCAATTTGCATCGACATAACTCTTTTGTATGTGCTGAGATATCCGAATACGACTCTTGATCAACTCGATCTTCACTGATGTCTCCTAAATCAAATTCGGTGCGAGTACCTTGTTTCCCCCGACCTTTAACCAACAAGAGGGTGAACAACAGGATCTCCCGTGCAAAGCCTCAAATGATATCATGCCAATAATGAACTGGTATGAGTTCTTATATGCAAACCCTACTAAAGGCAAATATTTCTCCCAGCTACCCTTAAAGTCTAGAATGCACATCCTCAGCACGTCCTCCAACATCTAATTTTCCCTCTCTGTCAGCCCATTTAAGGGTGGTAAGCTGTGATCAAACACAACTCTTTCTCAATCGCCTCCAGAAAACTTTGTCAGAAGTGGGACACAAAGATCTTATCATGATTTGAAATAATATTGAGAGTCACCTCGTGAGATCTCACATTCTCGGCTATGAACAGCTGTGCATACTGCCCCGTTGCGTAATCGACCGAAACTCAAAAGAAATGGATTACCATAGTCAACCAATCCACAATGATCTAGATGGAATCGTGACCCCACTATGATGTTAGTAACTTTGTGATGAAATCCATTGAAATATTCTCCTATTTCCATACCGGAATCTCTAACGGCTGTAGAATCCCAACTGGTCTCTGATAACCAACCTCATTATTTGAAAAGTGGTGCACCTGGAGACAAACTCTGCTATATTTCACTTTATCTTGACCTACCAATACTGTCGCCTCATCCCCCCGATAAAGTTATGATCACTTCGCCTTTCACATTACTGCTAAGTGCCCCTTTGGCATACGAATCAATGCATCTTCCACTACGTTAGCCTTCCTCGGATGATACTAGATGTTAAACTGATAATCTTCACAAACTTAAGCCACTTATGCTGCCTCATATTCAGCTCCTTTTGCGTGAAAAGATACTAAAGTGACTTATGGTCCGTGAATAACCGGAAGTTGTCCCCCAAAAGATAGTATCTCCAAATCCTCAATGCAAATACGACTGCTGCTAACTCCACATCATGAGTGGGATAATTCTTCTCATGGGGCTTAAGCTTACGAGATGCATAAGCTATGGTCTGCTCCTCATATCATAGAACTCCTGCAAGTTCGTGTAAGGACGCATCAGTAAAAACAAAGTACGCCACTCCTCCCGTAGGCAATGCGAGTGCTGGTGCTGAAGTCAACTTGTTATTTAGCTTGTAGAAAGCTAACTAAGAATGATCATCCTAAGCAAAAGACACTCCTCTACGAGTCAAATTCGTCAAGGGAGCTGCAATCTTTGAAAATCCTTTGATGAACCAACGGTAATACCTTACTAACCCCAGAAAACTGCACACCTTCGTCAGTGTCGTGGGCTGGACCCACTCCCTCACTGCCGATACTTTACTCGGATCCATAAAAATTCCTCTCTCGGAGACAATGTGACCCAAGGGTTGCATCTTTCATAACTAGAATCCACATTTCTTGAACTTAGCATACAACTGGTTGTCCCGCAAGGTTTGAAGAAACGTACACAAGTGCTCTGCGTGCTCCCCCTCTGTTCGAAAGTAAATTAAGATGTCATCTATAAAAATAATGAAAATTGATCCAAGAAATCCCTAAACACCCTATTCATGAGATCCATGAAAACTGTCGGCGAATTGGTTAGCCCGAATGACATATCCCTTAACTCATAAGACCTGTATCTCGTAAAAATGCAGTCTTAGGGACATCCTCCTCCCTGATATGTAACTGATGGTAAGCCGACCTCAAATTAATCTTAGACAAGTAGGCTTCTCCTCTCAACTAATCGAACAAGTCATCGATACACGACAACTGATACTTGTTCCAGATCAAGATCTTATTCAACTTTCGGTAATCGATACACAATTGTAACGACCCATCCTTCTTCTTCACAAACAGAACTGGGGCACCCTAAGGTGAAGTATTCCTACAGATAAAATCCTGCCCTAATAACTACTGAATTCGATCCCTTAACTCCATCATCTCTAAAGGAGCTATACAATACGATGCTCGCACTATCGGTCTAGTCCCTAGTGCTAAGTCGATCACAAACTCAATCTCCTAACTCGGTGGTAACCCCAGTATCTCCTGAAACACATCAGCATAATCCCTAAAAGTAGGGATCAAATCCAACGAGATGACTATACCCGCCGAAGTCTCATTTTTAAATATAATACAAATTCATGATCGAAACTCCCTACGGACGAGGCATCATCATAAGAAATATATCTTGCCCTGGTATAGCAAACCCAATAGTCCTACTGTAATAGTCCACCATCGCTCTATACGCCATTAACCAATCTATACCCCAAATAACATCATACTTGCCCAAGTCTAACACGAGCATATTCGCTACTAAACACAAACTCACCATGTCTACACATGCCCCTTGCAGATGGAATGAATAAGAGTCCTACCACCCAACAGTAAATCTAAATTCATAATAATATTCATGGATAAATCCGCTAAACCCAGCGCACGTTCAAACCTAGTGCTGACAAATGAGTGTGACGCTCCTGCGTTAAATAAAACTCGTCCCATGTGATCATTGATAGGAAACACACCCTCAGTCACGGAAGTGTGTAATACCCCGTATTTTTATAGCTTTTAAATTATGGGATTTATTAAATTTAATTGAGATAAATTAATTTAATTTTAATCCGGAATGTTGCTTTAAATATCTACTAGCGTGACGAGAGTTAGTAATTATTGGAAATTTTTTATTTGTTGCATATTACTGGATGAGTATAGTAATATATAAGATTTATTTTTATAATATTGTCACGTGAGAATAAAATGACAATTGTGGAAATTTAAGTCGGGACGCGCCTATGTCGTGTCGGGACTAAATGTGAATTAATAAAAGTGAATATTTTATAAGTCATTCGTATGGTCATTTTGAGCGCGCCAACGCGTCCGAAAGGGTCGAGATAGTCAGAAAAGTGTACCCGGAGATTTAGTTTGGGTCTCGGGGGGTTTTTAGGCCTAATTGGTACCCCGGGAGGGCGTTTTGGATATTTCACCTTTTTGGGTAATTAAACCCACGAAAATTAGAAGAGTTATATCAGATACCTAGGTCACCTTCTAGGGTTAGAAACTCTAAACACAAATGACGGCCATTGGAGAGGAAGATGAGAAGCTCTCCAAGGAGTTCTAGGCCAAGAACACCTCCGATTGCACCGCCGTCACCACCAACGCGTAGATCGCGAGACGGGGAACGAAACCACACAAATTTCGGCACCAAACCAGATTTCTAAAAATTCCAGGCAAGTGTTTATCTTGATTATTTCGTTGATGCATCTTTCATATTGGTTTAGGAATGATTAAGATGAATTGTATGGAAGAAAAACCCAATTTGAGATAGGAAATTGCATGTAGTGATGACTTAAATGATATTTTGGAAACCCTTTGTCATGTAAAGGATTAAGAGTTTGATTAAGAAAAGAGTTCTAATTAGATACAAACACTAAAAATTTTATTCCGGATGATCGGACCATTGGAATCTTGTAGCGAACAGCGAGACAGGACTGCTGACAAAAATCCAGCTTGATCGAACGGTCGGATTTATAAAAATATTATTTTTACTAGAGAGTTTTATGTTTTGAGGACTCTTAGAGAGTTTTATATTTTGAGGACTCTTCTAAATAATAAAAAAAAATTTCAATTAAAACTCCATTTTAATTCCGATTTCGAAACCATTTGAAATTCTCATCTTTGAAAATAAAATTCAAAATCCTTTAATGTAAGGCGAAATCTATATTTTTGGGATATCTTACATGAGGGACAATGTAAGTATATGTTAAAGAGAGAGAGACACGTAAGAGAGTTACTTTGGGACAAATGTGTATACCTACTGAATTTTATAATTGGGAGGATAGAATCCATGAGCGTTATGTAGTAATTGGAAAAGTTCCTCAAATTAAAATAAGATGTGAATGGTTATACGTAATAACTAAATAATGAGAAATAAATACGAATGTCGTAATTATGGGAATTGAGAATATACCCATTATTGATATGGTAATATTAGTATAGTTATATGATTGTGTATGCATATACTATCTATGTGTGAAAATCATGCCCACGCTACTTGCTATCCCTGAGGTTGCCGCGCTGGGACGATCTTATCCTGTGTTGCCTTATGGGGGATATTGACTCGTACCCTAGAAGATATATATTCTTGGTACAGGCTAGTGATGTGATGGTTCAGACGGTCCTAAGAGACGCAGGCATGAGCCATCCTCTTAGAGACTTGGAATCTATGCTTCGCCTCATTTTGTTTGTGTATAGGTATCCTTGGTACAGGCTATCGCAGTGATAGTTCAGACGGTCCTAAGGGACTTGGAACCTATAGTTTGTGTATGTGTTAATACAATTCGAGAGTGATTCCGAATTTGTATTCCCCTTAATGTGAGTGATATGGGGTTTGGATAGTAGAGTATGCCCGCACCATAAGTTATTATGTGGGGTGCTGTTTTGATATATATATTCTCGAGTAGTTAATATATATATATATATATATATATATATATATATATATATATATATATATATATATGAAATCTGAAACTGCCTACTGTGATTTGATATGTAGGACATGGTTGATGACTCAAATTGTAAATACTTGTTTTGAGAAAGTATAATATGAAACTGGAAAGCTTTATTGATTAATAAAGTCAAAATGAGAACTTTGGTTACTAATTGAAATATTATTTTCAAACAATTGAATCGTGAAATTTGGTATCTTACGAGTAATATAAGATAAGTTAAATCATTGGGAAGATTAGTGCGATAAATGATAAGACAACCCGTTGGGGAGGTTAGTGCGATAGGTGTGCACATTAGAAGAGAGGTGAGAATTTCTCAAGAGAGTGTCGCACTAATATGTTGTTGCATTGGTCTGTATCAATTTAAATACTTGCTAAACGTATTTTAAATCAAACACACTTTAGGGCTCTGACCCGTTTTCCTCTCTCTCTCTCTTGTATATATATGTATGTATTACAGGTGCCCAGCCACAGGGGCGTCTTGCTCAGGATCTCTTGGAAGGAACGCGCTGTAGCTTAAGTGGGAGTTGCAGGTCTCTTGATTAGACGACTTCGTTCATTCAGACCCACTCTTAGTATTTTCATTTAGATGGGCATGTGTAGCCCTTTCCATTATTTCATTGTTGTTGGGCATTTGTATTTCAGTTATTTCCAGCACTGTTACTATGGGATTTATTCCGTGGGTGTGTTTACTTTAGATTTCGCATGTTGACATTCGATTGACGAATGTATTATATTAATTGGGTTATGTTGCAGAATTTATTGTGGTGTGATTCTTACTTATTGAATGTTGTTAATGAAAGAAATGATTTTTCTTTAAATAAAATTTGGAAAGTATGTATGAAAAATGGTTTTGACACTTAGCTTAATTATTTAGGGTGTTAAATTGGAAAATATATTTTTATCGACAGTGATGCTGAGAATGAACCAACTGTTTACCTTGATTTAATTTAATAAAGGAGTGATCGCCCGGTATTTAATTAGGCGGGGTGTCACAGGTGGTATCAGAGCATCAGGTTCTAGTGTCCTTAGGATCTGTACGGCTTATTATGCTTCCAGCGTTGCTTTGTTTGTTATAGAGCCCTATGTTTAGGATTGTCGATTCCTTTGACGAGATTTCGTTCTCCTGCTATATTGTGTTTGCACTAGTGAATTCTAATTTCGTTCGGATGTGTGCGTGTGCCGAGCGATGACGGATGTCAGAAGAGGATCGTTAACCGTACTTCAGGAGGCAGGGCTCAGTTGATATTATGAAATATATCCGAGGATGATGACCGTAGTCGAGGTCACCTCCATTATGGCACGAGAAGTCACGACTAGAAAGGCGACTAAGGTGGAGCAATGATTTTTCAAATGCTGTTATAGTCAAATGAGATGCGGGGGTAAACTTACCCAACGTATTACAAAAATGTGTAGAGACTATCAATGGGAAATTTTAGAAACGCGAAAATTGTATGTGTCTTTACCAAAGGCGGTAAAGTATCCAAAGGCTTAAATATAGGACGGAGTGTGGCAAACCGAAAGTGAAAATTTAGAGAAAATTTTCTTGGCTTTCGGGACGAAGTTATAATGGTTGGAGTCAACCACCAATTTTAGAAGTGGAATGCTATGCCTATAGGAGAACCTTAGGTACAGTGTTGACCGTATGTTCCTTCCTCAACTGTTCAGGGTGAGAAGCAAACGTGGTTCTGAACTCATCACGGGAGGGCATGATAGATGTCCGATTGTGGATATGAACCCTAATCATTAGCAAATTTTGTATCGAAAGATGTAGGTACGAGTGGAGGAAACAACTCCAAGTGGGAGACCAACTCGTAATAGTAATTGATAATACTCGAGGAGGAAATTCTGATGGACGGTTGATTCAGAGGTTGACAATGTTGTATTTTGTCAATAAAGATGATAATGCTCCTTGTGTGGGAAGCTTAAAGAAATCGAAGAATTTAGTCGAGAATAAGACTGAATACAATGGTGGTGATATAGCACCAAAAAGAGATGTGGATATACATCAGGGGACCCATTTAAATGATTCGGATAATGGAATTCTTACCAAGTGATGGTAAATTCAGTAAGTGCTATTATAGATAGTAATATGATCTTTATGGCCTAAAAAGTTAGAGGAACAATCGAAATAATTAACAGGAATCGAGTTTACTAAAGTCCGAGAGGAGGACAAATCCTAACCTGGTCAGTAGGACAGGTGGTAAGTGGATTATGTACTGAGGTATTTTGTGCGGAGTGAGATCGCTCACGATAATATGTTCCAAAGTGAGTATAAGGACAAGAATATGGTGCCTAGTAAAAGGCAACGATTAAAATAATTTTGTTATGGTTTGGCAGACGTGTTACGTCCGAAAACCATTTGCGCAGTCAAGACGATTGACAAGGTAAAAGTGTAAGTTGTATCCTCAGAGGATGAGGCGTGTTTATGTGACACGAGAGAGTCACTATATTTTGTTCATTGCTAGATTAGCATGTGAGACGAGCTTAATGCATATAATTATAAATGTTACCATTATGTGAATATTTTTCCCTAGTGTAGCGGGATTTTTCTTTAGTGCTATCCGCGGAGGATGAATGAGTATATCAACAGTGTTTTATACTTTATTGAGGTTACTCGTTGTAGTGATGCGATACACGAGTATGATATTATCTTGTTTAAAACATTACAGAAATGGTTAGTACGATAGTGGGCATTTATTGCAAGGCTATCGGAGTGGTTGCATTAGTGCAACATGTTTTATGTTTGTTTTGGCGAGGCTTTGCCCGTGAGAAGGTTGGACTCGCACTTATATTATCTATCCTAGAGACTTCGGAGGAGATGGTGGGCTCGAGATATTCGATGCCAAAGTATGTATAGACTTTGCCAATATGATTCCGTATGTATCGGGATTTACCGTTGAGCGAAAAGATTTGACGCAGTATTATATTTGGCACTCCGGACTTAGTGATAGGAAGAGTGCAGTGTTATATTTATCCTTAAGAGACGTGGGAGTTAAGAGTTATACCCCTAATGTTAGAAAAAGGAATTTTGAGAATTCCGATTGTTTGTATTCGAGGTTTATGGAATGCTATTACCACCAACCTATGCTGAACGATAGTGAAATTTGGTGAAACGTTCTTTGTTAAGCATAATTACGGGAGAAATGATAACTTTTCTGTCAAGGGACGGAATAAAGGGGTATATACTATGGACGGAGGACCTAACGGATTTCGATAACCGACAATGCTAGGTAGTAGTGTATCGGGGGGGGGTTCCTTATTTGGATTTCGCTTTGCGAGACATCCCACGCATGAAACTTAGCGTAAGGTTGGAAATAGGGAGACGTTTGGTCACTATTCCATGAGTTCGGTACCCTGGTCGAAATGGGATCAAGTAATTATGTATGTAAGTTGGAAGTTGAATTTTGTTTTAAGGTCATTGGAGCCGGATTTTTGTGGTAGGAAAGCATTAAAAGTTATCCCCACGAGTTGAGGGGTGGAACGATGATAAGGAGAATTTAAGAATTTTGATTTCTAGGGTGATTGAGAGTACCCAAATGTCATAACCGCGTACAGAACACAAGGTGAATAAAGAGTTGGAATGATTTTTAGCATGGATTATCTGGAAAGAACTTTATATTATACAAAAGAGATGACCTGTAATTATTTTTATGAATAGAGCGTTAGTGATTTATTTTGGTTGTTGTACCTATTTGGGAAAATTGTTGTACTTATCTGAGGAAGGTTGAGAATTATTATTCCTCTTTTATTGTCATGGAATTTGAATGCCCTATCCCTTCTATTCCGTTGAATTTAGTTAGTCCTACAGATGAGTAGCACGCCGTTCGCTCTCCCAGGGCGGTCGGAGTGTTGCAAGAATGTGGGCATCTTGGTTAACTACAGTTAAAATAGTCCGAGTTGAAGGGACGTGGTAATAGACGTGTGAAATAAATGTTTGTGGGACTAATATAAAGAAGTGGAAGTGATAGAGTGGATTAAACGTCACGTGAGGGGCGAGGATCCATACATAAGTGTGCAATTAGAATAGCACGCCCTAACTTGATTGGAAGGCTGTGGGAAGCCATTTAAGAAGGGGTGTTCCTTGAATGGAACAGAATTAAATTATTATGAGGAACACTCGGAGCGGAGTTGTTAGTAGTCAAGTGTGAGAACGACTTGCACATACAAAGAGTAATGATGTTAGTATAGTATAAGAGTTCAAGAAGTGCGCTTCGTGGAGAGAAGAGCACGGGTGGAACTTTCGGCATACTACAAGGAAGGAAGGGGAGTATTACGTGTCACTAATGTGAGACATTTCAAGGTAAGAATCGATGTTTAGCGAAACGTAGTGAGTAGTCTCTACATGCACTGCCCATAGGTAAGGTTTGGTTGAAAGAGAAGAATCAACCAAAGAAATTTTGTGTTTATCGACAATTCCTGAAATTGGAAGAGGTTGGTAAAGTCGGCAAAGTTCTTGGATGAGTTGCCACCCTCAAAACAAGATCAAGGGTTTATCCCGAACATGTGAATTAAGTCGTCGAGAAGGAAGTGATTGATATTCCTTTGGGCTGGCTTACAATATTAACTAGTATGCCCCAGACTTCCTTTGAAAGGAAGGATCGCGCCAGTGCATGGTCCGGTGCAGTATAAATTTCTGAATCAGGATGAGATTGGTGAATCCCACCTTTGAAATGGGATTTTAGGAACCATCGGAGAAAAGATTTCATTTCGAGTAGGATGTATCACCCTTAGCCAGGGAATGAGCGCACGGTGATTAAAGATTTGTGGAGCCACGTAAAGGAGATTTTGGAATCTTGATACGATGATTTCAAGAATGCTCTGTAGAAGCACTCGTACCTGTTTGTCGCGTACAAAGTACTTATTAAGGTTTTGTTATGGAAAAACCTCGACTACTCTCTTTCCGCATGTCTATAAGAGAGTAGGTAATCAGAATTTTTGGATCGGTCGAGAGAACATCCGATAAATGTGGTAGAATTCCACGACTGTTTTAAGCGAGCAAGAGTGATCAAATGTTCGTAATATTTTCTCAGAATGGGAGTTTTGTATATGAATAAATCCGAGTATTTGTCATGTAGTGAGGTGCGGCATCCTAATGATAGTGAAATAATGAAATTATAACGTATAGGCGTGACCTATGCGAATATTGTCGGGTGGGAGCACAATGTGAAGTGTCTCCAATGAGAATGTAAAACAATGTTGCTGTAAGGAAAAAGCTATAGTGATTGAGCGTCGTACTATGTAGATAGTTTGCGTACTGACAAGGATATCCAGAATTGTGCTACCTGGTAGGCCTTATTTTTCAAATTTCGGGACGAAATTTAGTTATTAGGGGGGGAAGTATGTAATACCCCGTATTTTTATAGCTTTTAAATTATGGGATTTATTAAATTTAATTGAGATAAATTAATTTAATTTTAATCCGGAATGTTGCTTTAAATATCTACTAGCGTGACGAGAGTTAGTAATTATTGGAAATTTGTTATTTGTTGCATATTACTGGATGAGTATAGTAATATATAAGATTTATTTTTATAATATTGTCACGTGAGAATAAAATGACAATTGTGGAAATTTAAGTCGGGACGCGCCTGTGTCGTGTCGGGACTAAATGTGAATTAATAAAAGTGAATATTTTATAAGTCGTTCGTATGGTCATTTTGAGTGCGCCAACGCGTCCGGAAGAGTCGAGATAGTCAGAAAAGTGTACCCGGGGGTTTAGTTTGGGTCTCGGGGCGTTTTTAGGCCTAATTGGTACCCCGGGAGGGCGTTTTGGATATTTCACCTTTTTGGGTAATTAAACCCACGAAAATTAGAAGAGTTATATCAGATACCTAGGTCACCTTCTAGGGTTAGAAACTCTAAACACAAATGACGGCCATTGGAGAGGAAGAGGAGAAGCTCTCCAAGGAGTTCTAGGCCAAGAACACCTCCGATTGCACCGCCGTCACCACCAACGCGTAGATCGCGAGACGGGGAACGAAACCACACAAATTTCGGCACCAAACCAGATTTTTAAAAATTCCAGGCAAGTGTTTATCTTGCTTATTTCGTTGATGCATCTTTCATATTGGTTTAGGAATGATTAGGATGAATTGTATGGAAGAAAAACCCAATTTGAGATAGAAAATTGCATGTAGTGATGACTTAAATGATATTTTGGAAACCCTTTGTCATGTAAAGGATTAAGAGTTTGATTAAGAAAAGAGTTCTAATTAGATACAAACACTAAAATTTTTATTCAGGATGATCGGACCATTGGAATCACTTGAAATTTTAGTATGTTGTAGCGAACAGCGAGACAGGACTGCTGACAAAAATCCAGCTTGATCGAACGGTCGGATTTATAAAAATATTATTTTTACTAGAGAGTTTTATGTTTTGAGGACTCTTAGAGAGTTTTATATTTTGAGGACTCTTCTAAATAATAAAAAAAAATTTCAATTAAAACTCAATTTTAATTCCGATTTCGAAACCATTTGAAATTCTCATCTTTGAAAATAAAATTCAAAATCCTTTAATGTAAGGCGAAATCTATATTTTTGGGATATCTTACATGAGGGACAATGTAAGTATATGTTAAAGAGAGAGAGACACGTAAGAGAGTTACTTTGGGACAAATGTGTATACCTACTGAATTTTATAATTGGGAGGATAGAATCCATGAGCGTTATGTAGTAATTGGAAAAGTTCCTCAAATTAAAATAAGATGTGAATGGTTATACGTAATAACTAAATAATGAGAAATAAATACGAATGTCGTAATTATGGGAATTGAGAATATACCCATTATTGATATGGTAATATTAGTATAGTTATATGATTGTGTATGCATATACTATCTATGTGTGAAAATCATGCCCACGCTACTTGCTATCCCTGAGGTTGCCGCGCTGGGACGATCTTATCCTGTGTTGCCTTATGGGGGATATTGACTCGTACCCTAGAAGATATATATCCTTGGTACAGGCTAGTGATGTGATAGTTCAGACGGTCCTAAGAGACGCAGGCATGTGCCATCCTCTTAGAGACTTGGAATCAATGCTTCGCCTCATTTTGTTTGTGTATAGGTATCCTTGGTACAGGCTATCGCAGTGATAGTTCAGACGGTCCTAAGGGACTTGGAACCTATAGTTTGTGTATGTGTTAATACAATTCGAGAGTGATTCCGAATTTGTATTCCCCTTAATGTGAGTGATATGGGGTTTGGATAATTGAGTATGCCCGCACCATAAGTTATTATGTGGGGTGCTGTTTTGATATATATATTCTCGAGTAGTTAATATATATATATATATATATATGAAATCTGGAACTGCCTACTGTGATTTGATATGTAGGACATGGTTGATGACTCAAATTGTAAATACTTGTTTTGAGAAAGTATAATATGAAACTGGAAAGCTTTATTGATTAATAAAGTCAAAATGAGAACTTTGGTTACTAATTGAAATATTATTTTCAAACAATTGAATCGTGAAATTTGGTATCTTACGAGTAATATAAGATAAGTTAAATCATTGGGAAGATTAGTGCGATAAATGATAAGACAACCCGTTGGGGAGGTTAGTGCGATAGGTGTGCACATTAGAAGAGAGGTGAGAATTTCTCAAGAGAGTGTCGCACTAATATGTTGTTGCATTGGTCTGTATCAATTTAAATACTTGCTAAACGTATTTTAAATCAAACACACTTTAGGGCTCTGACCCGTTTTCCTCTCTCTCTCTCTTGTATATATATGTATGTATTACAGGTGCCCAGCCACAGGGGCGTCTTGCTCAGGATCTCTTGGAAGGAACGCGCTGTAGCTTAAGTGGGAGTTGCAGGTCTCTTGATTAGACGACTTCGTTCATTCAGACCCACTCTTAGTATTTTCATTTAGATGGGCATGTGTAGCCCTTTCCATTATTTCATTGTTGTTGGGCATTTGTATTTCAGTTATTTCCAGCACTGTTACTATGGGATTTATTCCGTGGGTGTGTTTACTTTAGATTTCGCATGTTGACATTCGATTGACGAATGTATTATATTAATTGGGTTATGTTGCAGAATTTATTGTGGTGTGATTCTTACTTATTGAATGTTGTTAATGAAAGAAATGATTTTTCTTTAAATAAAATTTGGAAAGTATGTATGAAAAATGGTTTTGAAACTTAGCTTAATTATTTAGGGTGTTAAATTGGAAAATATATTTTTATCGACAGTGATGCTGAGAATGAACCAACTGTTTACCTTGATTTAATTTAATAAAGGAGTGATCGCCCGGTATTTAATTAGGCGGGGTGTCACAAAGTGATGGTGGTAAAACTGATCCTCGGAGATGATACACACGCCCAAAATGCCCCTACCCCTCCCCCTGCCCCTACGGAGGTGGCAATATTGAAATTGTTGATGGGGATGGAAGTTGTTGTACCTTTTACCCTTGCTGGGCACCCTACTCCTGACCCATAGCCCTGTTCGGGCATGCACACTGCATGTGGCCCTGCTCCTCACACATAAAAAATCTCCCAATAAAGTCTATCTACCTCTGGTTCTACTAGTCCTGACAAGGTTGCCCCTGCCTTTGCCCTGTTAGCCTTGATTAATTTAACCCTCCTAGTCGTCGATTTGATTCCCATGACCTGCTGGCCCTGAGGGGTATGTTATTGGCTCTGCCTGAAGTTGTCATTACCCGACCCGAATCTCTTAGCAGAGTCCCTCTGCTGGGAACCCCGTTCATGCTGCCTATGATGCTGTTGTAGTGCCCCGCTACTCCTGATCTCCTACTGTCCAAACTCTCTAACCCTATTCACTCCCCTTAGATGGAAGTGATGATCGTGATATGAAAAAACGCGGTGTTAACGACCTCAGTGTAGGTTCACAATGTTGGGTTCCCAATAAGTGCCAACGAATCCTCCAAGTGAGTCCATTAGTAAACTTGAGGACCTTTTTATCCTCAGTGTCGAACTCCTCATATTTATCCATAATCCGATCCTCTCATAAAAGGTCTAAGAATATTCTCCTCATCTTTGTCTGAACTACTTACGAAAAGAATTTGTCGCCAAACTTCACCCAGAACTCTTGGATAGTTATAGTTTCTCTCTCCTCTACTGTGGTGATCGACTCCCACCACTGAAGTGATACTCGTACTAGCTTAAATGTAGCCATTATCTGTTTTTGAGTGTCACTACACTCAATAATGCATAAATGCCTCTGGATGTCTTTTTTCCATTGGCTAGCTACAACCATATTCGCACTCCTCTAGAACTCTAGCGGATGACGCTTTTGGAAAGCCTCTGTGACTCTCTCCCAAACTGACGGCACTAGGTGAGCTTGAACTGGTGCCACTGGATGCTATGGCTGTGCATGGGGAAATACTATGTTAAGGTAGTCATCATGACATTAACCGTTTGTGAAATAATAGTAGTGACCTCTGCTACGATCACCGTCCCCTGAGTGGCATGCGGCTCCAGTTGATCCTCCTCCTCCTCCTCTGCGGCCCTCCTAGCGGCACGTACTGGTCTTCCTCTTCTATTATTTGGCATCTAAAACCAAATCCAAATTGTATGAGATTCACTTCAATCATAAATAATATAGAAGAATGTAAATGTATAATATGAAACAACAATTCAAAATATAGGGCTCTACATCAAAGAAACGCAATGCTGATAACGTAACCAATTCACAAAGATCCTAAGGACACTAGAACCTGATGTCCTAATACCAACTATGACAACCCACCTATTTTAATACCGGGTCGATAATCCTTTACTAAAATTAAATAAAAATCTCAATATGGTTCATTCTCAGCATCACTGTCGTAAAAACAATATAATATAGATAATACGAACAAACCATACAATCATAAGGAATGCAATAATCACCATGCATAAATAGATAATAAGAGTGAACCAAATAAACCACCAGTCACCAAATAAAACATCCACGTTAACTGAATAAATAAACTGAATACTGAAATATAAATGTCTAATAGAAATTTAAAGGTCTGATAGTAAAATAAAAACCTATCCATCCACGGGCAACACACCCAACTGTAAACTGGAATGACTGATCCTATCTAGATAAAATCAACTGAGGCATCTAAGACATAGCGTCCATAGCTACTGCACGTCAAGAATGAATCTATCCCTGCTATTCCGATTGCTGCTGCTGTTGCACATCTGCAATGTAAAAAGGAAAAACAAGAAAAGAAAAAAATGTTACAGGTCAAAGCGCGAAGAGTAGAAAATATTTTGCACGTAGATAATTATTTAAATCGATTAAAACAGTAGTGTATTACTTTCAAGATTAACCGATCGCACTCACATGAGATCAAACCTCACTTCTCAACTACAGTGCGCATCTAATATGCCGATTTTAATATCCTAATTAAACTACCAAGTCTAAATTGGACATATAACTGCTATTTAAGCCCAACCCTGCTAATACTCTCTTTTAGATAAGTATAATTACCTTCATAGGTACTCGTTCATAAAAAATATTGCGGAGACACACTTCATGTAATTAATTATTCACATTATAAACATAACATAGATACACTCGTGCTATAAATAAATACATACGCTCTATCGTATAAACATACATATATATTACTCGCTATATATATATGACCGTATACCTAGAGCTTGGACCTCATGAATACATTCCTCATGTGCTATTCGGTTCCAGGCATCGCGCCTCACAACGAGCCTCCAGGTTAAAATCTCACCACCGATCCAAAAGGAATACACATACAACGGAGGCGGTCATTGACACACATCCATGGGTCATAACCATACCACATCGCGCCCAACCGGACTCGAAACCAACATTTATCCTCACACATAAATAGTGGCCATGCAACAGTGCTATGACCTGGGGAATAAACTCAACACGTATTGGTCAAGGCCAGGGAGGACTGCCCACTACATGCAACCTCCTACGATAGATCCCCCGGTTAGGTATGTTTAAATAAAATAAGTAGCATGTACACATACATATATATACACATCACTCTAATATGTATATAAAATAGGTACCGAACTCGTACACATGTACCATCATGCACAGTCCACCCAATCCTAAAGATCGAACCAACTTCCCGATTAAGTATTTAACTAATCCCTTACCTTAGCACCCTAGTTTAGAATTAAATTCTCAAATAACGATCAGCGACACAAAAATATTTTTTATTAAATATCCCATTATTTAGATAACCTTCAACATATTCGCTTGACTTCATTAGAATCCCCAGAACATTTCCCCAATCAAAACTTGACCCAAATCCTAGGATAATTTGAACAAAATCCCATCTCATTTGGATGAAAATGACTTCTCATTCGAATGAGGTTCGAACGAGATTACAGAAACCCAGATCTGAAGCGTTTTTCCTAGGCGAGATTTATCCCCAAAAATCCAATTTCGCTTCTGGGGTTCTTTATACCAAAATTTCAATAATCGTAACCTAATTATAAATAATAAAACACAATTGCATCCTTGTCTATACAATCCTCACATAGTAATGCCCATAAATTCAAGGTTCAAGATCCTTTATCAAATTAGTTTTTAAAGATTCAATCTTTTTATCTAAGTTCTACATCTTCTTCCTTTAAATCCTAGAATTTTATTTCTAATTTCAAGTATAATCAATGTCAATAAATCATCCGACTAAGATCCTTAATTCCTTACCATTTAAGTTTCAACATCATATAATCTAGTTTCAATCTTGCATGCTCTAGAGCTCCAATTTCTCTTTTAAACCATGAAATTAATTAACTACAATAAAATTGCGATATAAAGCAAGTAACTACTTACCTTGATGGATTAGAATTCGAAGTTTTCTATGAATTTGATGACGGGTTGAGTCCTCTTTTTTTTTCCTCTTCTCTAGGGCTCTCTATATCAATCTCGTGTAAAATATGAAAGGTGAGTTACCATCCACCTTCTCAACCTCTTAAATATCCCCTCAATTAACATAATCGCATTTTTTTTCTTAGCCTAAAGTATAAAATGACCCTTCTACCCTTATACGGGTCCTTTTCTGGTTCTTTTTTTTGTAAAAAATTCTCGAAATCCAAACATAATACATATGGGTACCTCTTCTGGGCTATTTCGACCCTCCCCGTATCACCGGTGCACTCGAAAAGGTCAACCGAGTCACCCAACTCTAAACATGTTAATATCTCATTAATCGAGAGCGACATGTGCCTAATCCTATGCGTCACCCATAAATTATATCGATCCGTCGATGCAACACCCTATCGACATATAAAAATAAACTGTCGATATCACTCATACGCGAAATGTAATAATTTACATAAGTATTTGCTTATCACACACAAGTAAATAATAATTATAATAAATTTTAATTCTTTATATCGATAGTTAATATTTACTGAATTACAATTTAATTTCCCCCCAATTAAATTAATAATATCAAGCACATATAAATTAATTAATAATAAAAGTACGGGGTATTACAACACGCTGTTTTGTTGACATCATTTTTGTGTCACACTTCTTTATTGGATTTGAAATAGACGTATTTAGTGATTTCGACTTAACTTTTAGAATTATATGCTAAATGTTGAGAATGTTGATTTTTATTATTATATGTATGGATTTATCAAATTTGTGAATGCATAACTTATAGGAAATTTTATATGATGTATTTAATTTGTTAGCCATTAATTATAATAAAAGTGTGACAAATGATTAATTTTGTTGTTGGTTAAATGATAATAACATTAGCAAAAACGTGAAAACATGAAAACAGTATTGTTATCATTAGTTATGATTTTTTTGTTGTCAATTGTGCTAAAACTTTTTGGGAAAAAAGTCAACCTATTGGCCCCAAAATCTCACATTTGCCAACGAAAATAGTGAACAAATAGCAACAATAAATTTCGTTGCTGAAGGTCAATCTTAGACCATGATTTTAATTTTGTTGTCAATGGGAATACAATTGGCCTCGAAACATAATTTCGTTGTAAAACACATTTAGCCACGGGGCTTTTGCTACAACTGTGCAAGGAAAAAAATTTCGTGGCCAAAAATGTTTATCTACGAATTTACTTATTTTGGCCAAGAATTTTTTCGCAGAAAATCATATGACTTGTTGTGGTGAACGGATCATAATGTCTACCACGATGGACAATGTCTCGTGACATTCTATCAACCACGTGTTTAAAGTTCAACACTTATAACTGTATCATGGGAAAAATTTCCATAGTACTGGTTGTAAACACCTTTAACATATCTAGTATGTTTGACTGCTTATTTTTAATCTCCTAAAGCTGATTTGTTATGGAAACCATTTCATTACCTGTTTGCAAACAACATCCGTTCATGTCTTGAGAGCTCAAATCTATAACAGTTGAATCAAGGCTCCTGTGGTCCCGCATCTTTATCATGTATCTATGTTCTTCAGTACTAATTTCTTCATCAATAAACGTCGATTTGTCCAATTGTCTTCAGCAACTTAGTTTCACGGTCATTAGAGATGAGATTGTACACAAAATAACATTATTATTTGTCATCCATTTACACATATTCATATCTGGTATATTGATTACTTGATATATCAACTCTATTTCTCTTAAATGGCTTAGTAATAGAACTTCGTTCAAATTCTTCATTGTGAACATCTGTTAAAAAAGCATTATGAATTTTTACAACTTTAATCTCTACATGCTAGGCACTTGCTTCAGAATACTGAGGATTTTCCATATAGTTTTGCCTTACTTTCCTAATAGAAAGAGGAATTCTTTTCCTTATCGAGTTATCGCCAACTTTATTCTTTATCATAGATTCATTAACACTAGTAATATCACTATAATCACCTCCTAGGAAATTTTATTTAATAGAAGATCTAGCGTCTGAAGGCTCAGGTGTATCAAATACTAGATAATTTTATTTAAAATTATCGTTACGATTTTTAGGGGATATTATAGACTTGTTGAAGTTATTTTCTCAAACTTCTTTTCATCATTTGATTGTTTTTAAAACTTGAGAAAATTTTCAAACTTCATAGAAAATATGGCCATGTCATTATAATTTATGTCAAACTCATCAACAAAAACACATGTTTCCTCATTCTGGGCCTTCAAAGAAATTCCCATATCTTTCTTCATATTGTTGGAGGAAAACGTGTCGAGCTCATAAGTTTGAAGATCCTCAACAAGCTCTTCGAGTTTTGTAAAGTCTAAAGTACCCAAGGAATTTAAAACTATCACTTTAGAATTAAATCTTTCAGGTAAGGACCTTAAGATTCTCTTGACTTCACGGGTGTTGATGTCTAAATTTGGTATGAAGTTTATAATGAGTCGTAAATTGATTATAACAATAATTTATATAACGCTAATAAAGAATAAGTGATTATGAGCTAGAGAGAGATGAAAGGCAAAGAATGAGACAAAGGATTTTACGTGGTGAATCTAAAAAAGGTGCCTACATCCACGAGTACTAAGTCTATAGGGATTAGGGTTGAGTATAAGCTCTCAAGAACTCTCTAGGGTTTAATATAAGTTGTTTTTTAGTTATTCCCCAGCTAAGGGGTGTAGTAAGCTATTTATAATAGTGGGAAGGAGAAGAGGTGGAATACTTATATATGTCAGATATTTACACTCTTTTACATTATGGATAACAATTAAAAGTGAGCCAACATATCTTTCACGTGCATGTGCATGGGTGACTATAGAAATTACCACATGTGCCTATTTCACTTTGTTGATGGTTTGCATTCCTGAAGACGGTCAATCATTCTACCGATCAGAGGGGATAATAAGACGACCCATTAATATCATGGGATTGTGTCCACTGGATGATGATAGTGTCATGTTATCGCTGGTCCACATATTACTATTATTTTTGGTTACAACAAAAGTCCCAATACTTCATTCTTGATGGAGTGAGCAGTAATTGACAGAGTGAAAGGATAGAGTATTATCTATCCGGAGTTTCTCTACTTTATGAAAGATCTAGTCGGCTGCCGATCTCTGGGAGTTTGCAAATTTTTTATTGTCGTTGTTTGAGCCAATGGCAGGTTTGTAAATAATGGCAAAAATAGTGAACCATCTAAGGTACGGTGGTAAATTCATTTCTTGGGAACTGACACACCATCAAAAGATGAAGCGATGGGTACATTTAATCATACCATTTCGTGCAATTCATGAGATGTCGCCGAGTCCTAAAAAATGTCAATTCCCTCCTTGTTCACTTCACCTTGAATTTAAAATCCTTTTCTTCTCTTTCAAGCTTTTCCTTCGCCATTTGTGAGAGTTGTTCCTCTTTGTCGTCTTTTTCACAGTAAAAATCTCTCCCTCCTTATATTTCTTTCTTATTTGCTGAAAATATGGTGGATGCTCTTGATGAGAGTCCATTACTGCTCTTTAGGACTACCCATAGGATCCCTCAGTGGGTAAAAATAAAGTTATTAACTGGTCCTTGTGATCTTTATTCGTTAGAAGAGGGTCACTGGATCCCTATGATATTTATTGAGGAATGTCGGTTCACCTTTCCCTCTAATCATTTATTTCTAGAATTTTGTTAATATTTTGATGTGGTCCCTGATCAAGTAGCCCCAAATACTTGGAGAGTTGTAAATGGAGTACACCTCATTAATGAGAGATATATGATAAATATTGGAATAAAGAAATTGATGTATTGTTACAATTGGGGAGCCACAAATAAGAACATTTATTATTGAAAGAAGAGATTCTCAAACAGAGCCCTTGTCATGAATTTGCTAGATCCCAATAAGGACTATTAGGATCATAGTCTAATAGTGAAGGATTGGAAATTTGCACCTCTTCACGAGGGTGAAGAGTACACTGAACCTCATTTCCCTCAGGAAGGCCAGGGCATAGGTCGACACTCACATGCACCTGTATATTTTTCCATCTTTTTGGACCTTATTTCAATTATATTACTAATTTCATACTTCTATCTTTTGATTTTCTAAATAAAAGGAAGAACGACATTTACTAGCTCTCTGAAGTCAACTTTCACTACACCAAAAACAGGATTCTGGCACGGTTTAAAACTGTGCCAGATCAAATCTGGCAGGGTTTTGAATTGTGCCAGAATCAAGTGTTCCAAAATGGCAATTTTTTTCTAGCACGACTCAAAAGTGTGCCAGATTCAGCCAAACAGGAACACTTCTGGCACACTTTTAAACCGTGCCAGAATTTGATATTTCTAGTACACTTTTGGCACAGTTTTTAACTGTGCCAGATTCAGCCAAATCGGAACACTTTAGGCACACTTTTAAACCGTGCCAAAATTTGATATTTCTGGCATACTTTTGGCATAATTTTTAACTGTGCCAGATTCAGCCAAACAGGAACACTTCTGGCACACTTTTAAACCGTGCCAGAATTTTATATTTCTGAAATACTTTTGGCACAGTTTTTAACTGTGCCAGATTCAGCACAGTTTAAAAAAATTTGGCACAGTTCAAAACCGTGCCAAAATATAATACACTTTTGCCACGGTTTTGAACTGTGCCAAATATTTTATAAAAAAAATATATATTATTTGAAAGCACAAAATTCACAAATTAATAATATTGCGCATTGTTAATAAACTGATGTACATACCAACTTCAAAATATTACAAGTCTTTAATAGCTCACAGGCCCAAAAAAAATTGGCCAGAGTTTTCTCTATTTTTAGGACATTCCAAAACCTGCCTAACATAAAGCCCGCACGGCCACAAAATATAACAATTAACTTACAAAAGCCGCATGACCATAAAAGTCAACAATAAAACACAAAAGACCTTACGGCCATGACACAAAAAAATGAAATCATTAATAATCCCCTTGTTGTAAACCATTGAGTTCTTTGTGTGTTCCACGTGAATAAAAGCCAACGATAAACCGTTATCCTGCAAAAAAATAGGATACAAAAAAGATACGATATTAGTAACTAAATAATTTACAACAAAAAAAAAATACTCAAACTAAAAAATTACATATATGAGTGGAAATTATCGTCATACTCTCAAACCGAGAGACCCGGGACTGCGCGGTCAGTTCCTACAAGTTACATTGGTCCCGTGCGAGGTGTTCGTGCCTCCTACGAGGTCGTTTGGGCCGGTTTTGGTTTTCACCCTTTAACAGCATATTTTTAATTCTAAGTGTGATTTTGGCAAATTATCGTCATACTCTCAAACCGGAAGACTCGGGACTACGCGGTCAGTTCCTACAAGTTACATTGGTCCCGTACGAAGTGTTCGTGCCTCCTACGGGGTCGTTTGGGGGGATGGTTTGGGTTTTCACCCTTTAACGACATGTTTTTAACTCTAAGTGTGATTTTTGCAAATTATCTATATACTCTCAAATCGGGAGACCCGGGACTACGCGATCAATTCCTACGAGTTACATTGGTCCCGTGCGAGGTGTTCGTGCCTCCTACGGGGTTGTTTGGGGGCTGGTTTGGGTTTTCACCCTTTAACGACATGTTTTTAACTCTAACTGTAATTTTGGCAAATTATCGTCATACTCTCAAACCGGGAGACCCAGGACTATGCGGTCAGTTCCTACGAGTTACATGGGTCCCGTGCGAGGTGTTCGTGCCTCTTACGGGGTCGTTTTGGGGCTGGTTTGGGTTTTCACCCTTTAACGACATGTTTTTAACTCTAAGTGTTGATTTTGGTAAATTATCTTCATACTCTCAAACCGAGAGACCCGGGACTACGCGATCAGTTCCTACGAGTTACATGGGTCCCGTGCGAGGTGTTCGTGCCTCCTACGGGGTCGTTTGGGGGCTGGTTTGGGTTTTCACCCTTTAACGGCATGTTTTTAACTCTAAGTGTGATTGTGGCAAATTATCATCATACTCTCAAACCAGGAGACTCGGGACTACGCGGTCAGTTCCTACAAGTTACATAGGTCCTGTGTGAGGTGTTCGTGCCTCTTACGAGGTCGTTTGGGCCGGTTTGGGTTTTCACCCTTTAATGGCATGTTTTTAACACTAAGTGTGATTTTGGTAAATTATAATCATACTCTCAAATCGGGAGACCCGGGACTACACGGTTAGTTCCTACAAGTTACATTGGTCTCGTGCGAAGTGTTCGTGCCTCCTACGAGGTCGATTGGGGGATGGTTTGGGTTTTCACCCTTTAACGGCATGTTTTTAACTCTAAGTGTGATTTTTGCAAATTATCGTTATACTCTCAAACCGAGAGACCCGGGACTACACGGTCAGTTCCTACGAGTTACTTGGTCCCGTGCGAGGTGTTCGTGCCTCCTACGGGGTCGTTTGGGGGCTGGTTTGAGTTTTCACCCTTTAACGGCATGTTTTTAACTCTAAGTGTGATTTTGGAAAATTATCGTCATACTCTCAAACCGGGAGACCTGGGATTACGTGGTCAGTTCCTACGAGTTACATGGGTCCCGTGCGAGGTGTTCGTGCCTCCTACGGGGTCGTTTGGGGGTTGGTTTGGGTTTTCACCCTTTAACGACATGTTTTTAACTCTGAGTGTTGATTTTGGTAAATTATCGTCATACTCTCAAACTGAGATACCCAGGACTACACGGTCAGTTCCTACAAGTTACATGGGTCCCGTGCGAGGTGTTCGTGCCTCCTACGTGGTCGTTTGGGGGTTGGTTTGGGTTTTCACCCTTTAACGACATGTTTATAACTCTAAGTGTGATTTTGGCAAATTATCATCAAACTCTCAAACCGAGAGACCCGGGACTATGCGGTCAGTTCCTACAAGTTACATTGGTACGGGTGCGAGGTGTTCGTGCCTCCTACGGGGTCGATTGGGGGCTGGTTTGGGTTTTCACCCTTTAACGGCTTATTTTTAACTCTAAGTGTTAATTTTGGCAAATTATTGTCATACTCTCAAACCGGGAGACTCGAGACTACACGGTCAGTTCCTACAAGTTATATTGGTCCCGTGCGAGGTGTTCGTGCCTCTTACGGGGCCGTTTGGGGGCTGGTTTGGATTTTCACCCTTTAATGGCTTATTTTTAAGCGTAATCTAGATATTTTCAAATTATCGTCATATTCTCAAGCCGGGAAAATCGTGACTATATGGTCAGTTCCTACAAGTTACATTGGTCTCCCGTGCGAGGTTTTCGTACCTCTTAAGGGGTGTTTGGAGGCTGGTGTGACACCCCGCCTAATTAAATACCTGGCGATCACTCCTTTATTAAATTAAATCAAGGTAAACAGTTGGTTCATTCTCAGCATCACTGTCGATAAAAATAATTTTTCCAATTTAACACCCTAAATAATTAAGCTAAGTGTCAAAACATTTTCCCTACAAAACTTTCCAAATTTTAATTAAAGAAAAAGATTGATTTTAATTAAAACAACATTTCTACAATAAAGAATCACACCACAATAAACCAAATAACATAATACATTCGTCAATCGAATGTCAACAAATGGAACTAAAACCACAAATCCATCCTGAATAAATCCCATAGGACAATACTGGGAATAAAAGAAATACAAAATCCCAACAACCAATGAAATGATAAAAAGGGCGACACGTGCCCAATAAATGAGAATAATAGGAGTGGAGTCAATAACAGAAGCCGTCTACTCAAGTGACCTGCAACTCCCACCTAAGCTGCAGCTCGTCCTTCTCAAGGGATCCTAAGCAAGACGCCCCTGTGTCTGGGCACCTGAAAATATACATATATATATACAAGAGAGAGAGAGAGAGGGAAAGAAACGGGTCAGAGCCCGAAAGTGTGTTTGATTTTAAAATACGTTAAGCAAGTATTTAAATTGATACATGCCAATGCAAATCATATTAGTTCGACACTCTCTTGAGAAATTCTCACCTCTCTTCTAATGTGCACGCCTATCGTACTAACCTTCCCAAATAATTTAGTTTATCTTAACTTACTCATAAGTTTTCAAAACCGAACGATGACAATGTTTTAAAAAGGTTACTTTCAATTTGTAGCACTACTCTCGTTTTAGCTTTATTAAATTATAAAGTTTCCCAGTGTCTTCTCATACTTTCACAAAACAAGTATTTATTATTGCGTCAACAACTATGTCCTACTTATCAAATCACAGTAGGGATTTTAAAGTTTATAACCTCATATATATATTAACTACTCGTATAATATATATATATATAACAGCACCCCAACTAAACTATGGTGCGGGCATACTCTGCTATCCAATCCCCGTATCGCTCACACAAAGGGAAATACAAGTTCGGAATCACTCTCGAACTGTATTAACATATACAAAACAACGTTGAGGCGAAGCATAGATTCCAAGTCCAAGAGGTCGGTACATACCCACAGGTCTCTTAGGACCGTCCGACTATCAATCTGATAGCCCGTACCTAGGATCTCTATCTTCTAGGGTACGAATCAATATCCCCCATAAAGCAACACAGGATAAGATCGTCCCAGCGCGGTAACCTCAGGGATAGCAAGTAGCGCGGGTACGTTTTTCACATGTATATAATATATGTACACACAATCATATAAATATACTCATTTCATCATATTAATATAGGTTCCTCTCGTAACCCATAGTCACAACATTTATCCTTAATTTCTCATTATTATGATTACGTATAAGGTTTCGTCTCTAACCTTAACTCGAAGGGTTTTCTCACTAGCTATGTGACACTCGTGGATTCTATCCATCCAAGTAGCAAAATCAGTAGGTAAACGTCTATTCACTATCGTAAGTATTTGACGTAATCTCTCACTTGAATTACGTAGTTTCCTCGTCCTTTAAATAATTGTCCCTAAAATACAATTATCATCTCATAATAAAGTTCTCAACACTAAATCATATGCCCTACTGGTCTCTCCTATATCCCAAGACATTTTATTCATAAAGCCCAAAAGCTATTTCACGATGAATTATGTTCAATTAATTAAACAAGGGGAAATAAGAGTCTGCCAGGAAGGGTCGATCGATCGAGGTCTGGGGCTCGATCGATCGAACCTTCGATCGATCGAAGCTCTAGGCTCGATCGATCGATCAAGCAGGTCTGCGAAATCCTGCAGAAGTCCAGTTACGGGTTTTACCAAAATTCTTCACCCAAATCAATATTTTCCAACACTAATCGTCCCAAAACTCCTACTACAAACATAATAACATATTTCCAGATGTTTTTAACGTTAAGCATGCGTATATCCATCATTAAACATGGTTAAACAACCCAAAATCTCATTTAAACATCAAGAACCCTAATGTTTTCTTAACTTTTGTTCTAATCAGTTTTCTCCAGAATTTCCTTCTAACATAACATCAAAAATTCGTGGGTTAATCATCTACTTCACATACTATTTCCAGAATATGGTTATAATGTTTTCTACATGCAAATTCCTATCAAAATTTGGGGTTTTCTTCCATTGATTACACTCCTAATCATTCCTACACTAATATGAATATTGCACCAACGAAAATACGCAAGTTAAACACTTGCCTGGGATTTCAGAGGTCTGGTTTCCTACTGATATTGGTGTGGTTGCGTTCTCCTCCTCGCGATCTACGCGTTGGTGGTGACGGTGGTGCAATTGGTGGTGTTTTGGCCTTGAATCACCTTGAGAGCTCTCTTCTCTCTACTCCAATGGCCGTTCTAGGGTTCTGAATGTTCTAACCCTAAAAGGCTGACTTAAATGGCTGCTAAGGATGGCTGAAATTCGTGGGTTTAATTACCCTATTTTGTAAAATGACCAAAATGCCCTCCCGGGTCACTAATTAAGCCTAAAAACATCCCGAGACCCAAACTAAACCCCCGGGTACACTTTTCTGACTATCTCGACCCTTCCAGACGCGTTGGCGCACTCAAAACGACCATACAAACAACTTATAAAATATTCACTTTTATATCTCAATAATTAGTCCCGACGCGACACGGGTGCGTCCCGACTAAAATTCTCAAAATTATTATTTCATTCACTCGTGACCTATAATATAACCCATATCATATATTACTATGCTCATTAGTAATATTCAACAATTTTATATAATTACTAACTCTCGTCACGTTAATAATTATAACATAATTAATTTCAGGATTTTTATTAAATAATTCACTCTCATTAAATTTAATAAAACCCCCAAGTTAATATAACATAAAAATACGGGGTATTACAGCTGGTTTGGGTTTTCACCATTGAACGACTTCTTTTTAAGCCTAATCTAGATATTTTCAAATTATCGTCATATTCTCAAACCAGAAGACCCGTGACTACACGGTCCGTTCCAATAAGTTATATATCCTGTCCGAGGTGTTCGTGCCTCTTATGATGCCGTTTGGGGGCTGGTTTGGGTTTTCACCCTTTAACGACTTGTTTTAAAGCTTACTCTAGATATTTTCAAAATATCATCATATTCTCAAACCGGAAGAACCGTGACTACACGGTCAATTCCTACAAGTTAAATTGATCCCGTGTGAGGTGTTCATGCCTCTTACGGGGTTATTTTGGGGCTGGTTTGAGTTTTCACCCTTTAACGGCTTGTTTTTAAGCCCAATCTAAATATTTTCAAATTATCATCATATTCTCAAACCGGAAAAACCTTGACTAAACAATCAGTTGCTACAATAGTCATTGGTCTCGTGCGAGGTGTTCGTGCCTCTTACGGGGCCATTTGGGAGCTAGGTTTAAGCCTAATTATGGCTTGAGCTGGTTTGAGATGTTATTTACGTGTACAAGCATTACTAGCGCATAGGTTGTAAGGACAAATGTGGCAATTAAATTTACTTGGGTAATTTTGAGGGTTGATTTTGTATCCCCCATTCAAAATTTAGGATAATTTAGTCTTTTATGTTAGTTCCAGTGGGAGATAAATGTTAAGCTTTTTTTTTATATGTGATAAGGTGTGACTGAATAATGTTATAGCAGCTATATATAATGTTATATATACTCTAGCAGCTATATGTAATGTTATATCCACTATATAACATTATAGCCACTGTATAATGTTATAGCAGCTGCTATAATGTTGTTATAGCTACTATAACAGTAGTATAGCAACTACTATGACATTATATAGTGGCTATAATGTTATATATATATATATATATATATATATATATATAGTAGACACCTCAGGTGTGAAAGTGTCCCCATGATAGTTCGAACTCACCCAGATAAACTATAGGTTGGACTCCTTCTATGATAGTTCGGAGTCAGCCTTGTGATGGGGCCAACACAGATATTTTATAAATTATAGACTATAAAAGTTGTATACAATAAAAATTCAGGGGCTATTATTTGAAATTTTCTAGATGTTAAGGGGGCCCATGCCCCCCTTGAAAATGGCTAGTTTCGTCCCTACCTAGTGCTAATGATTTCAGCACATGACCTGCCCCTGACATGGTATAGTTCGGACGCTGATGCATAACTATGAGTGGACAGTCCCAATTTAACAACAATTGGGACTCTAGAGACCATAACAGACTGGACACTACATGACACCTACAATTCTATTAGAAGTGGGATCATATCCTAGCTGTTGGATAATTACTAAGACTCCTAAATGTATATGAATTGTATAACTTAAATTATAAATAAATGACCCCCAATGACTTAGGGAGCCTCTATTATTATTATTATTATTATTATTATTATTATTATTATTATTATTATTATTATTATTATTATTATTATTATTATTATTATTATTATTATTATTATTATTATTATTATTATTATTGTACTCCCTGTGATTTGGCTCTAACAACACATCACCCAAACTGTATTATCATCAGTAAAGAAACACACACACCTCTTGTGGGGTTGATTATTGCTTATATTACTATTATTAACTTGGCATTGTTATTGATCTTGGTAGCATAAAATTTATCTCCAACAATATCATTTTGGTTGAATATGGAAATGATGAGTATGTTCACAAGATTTTCTCTGGCTATCCGGTTCTTGAGGATCTGATCATACTCGGAATGAATTGCAATAATGTATTCACCTTAAGTATATGTGCTCGTGTACTGAAAAGGCTCGAAATAGATTTTTGAATATATAGTCCTAAATATCATGGTTGTCCTCTAAGAAATGCGCCTGCCCTTCAGCACCTATATCTTATAGATTCTGTGTCGGAGGAGTTCTCATTCGAAAACCTGTCATCTTTAATAGAGGCAACAATTGACATTGAAATCAGTTGAAGGTGAGATATTGAAGATGATTATGGTGAAAATGTGTTCAAACTTCTTCATGGAGTATATAATGTGGTGTTTCTCCAATTATCAAGCCGGACAATGAATTTACGTTCGCTACTCTTTCTTTCTCGTGTTGCAAACTAGCTAACTGTTAGAATTGATAGCTAAGTCTATCATTTTAGGCACTTAGTTACGATGCTTCTTCTACTACCCCCATGTTTCATACTATTACTCGGCTGGAGGTTGATATTAAAAGCTTTGACTGGCAGGCACTCCCAAGCTTGCTAATGAATTCGCATAAGTTAATTTTTTTATCTCTTCTTGCGCATGCATCGGTAACTAAAGACAACTAATGGCCTCATGTGAATTCAGTTTATAGGGATATTGGAGTCTTTCTTACTGCTAAAAATGGACTTGGTGCTATGCTAAACAGAGGCGTTTTTTGTAGTGTTCTGAAAATGAGAGTTTTATCTACATATTTCTAGTTTCTCTTTCGAACTGTTTTATGTTTTAATTTATGATTATTTTAAATAATATTATGCTTCAAAATAGTGACATGAAATTTTGTAGCCATAACGGCTAACAGTTCATGCTACCTTCACATAAAAACATTCCAATATTATATGTTTACTATAACAACATTATAACAGCTATAACAATGGCTATAATGCTGTTATAACTGCTATAACAACTGCCGCAGATACAAATCTGTTTGTCAAAATGCAAACACGGTCAGAAAGAATATGATCCATTATAAACTAGAGAAGGTGAAATCAGACCTGCTCAGGATAACCATATGTAATGATTTCCAGATCTTCATTCCAGTCTTTGGGACCAATTGCAGGGGCAAGCGTTCGGGGAATCGGATGTGTCTCCATCCGAAGCTCAGTATGGCCATAATATTCCCTAAGAAGACAATATTAGTGTACCAAAGCAATGCCAAGAAAAATGAGTACATGGATCACGATATCGATGTACTCTGACAGAAAAAGGGAACACATAAATTGAAAATTTAAACCAACAAACACATGCTAATCAATACCTACTAAAGATTGGGCCAGATATAGACCGGGAAACTTCACCACTTTCCTCTGGGAAACTTCACCACTTTCCTCTGTGAATTCAGACCTGTTTGTCAAAATGCAAACACGTTCGAAGGTTAATATCATGAACAATCACAAGCAAACAATATATCATTATAACGACTATTGAGTTTAGGGGTGTTTGAAAAAATCGATATCCCGACGAACTAAAACGGGCCGAAAAATTCGGTTTAAGACCAATTTATCCGCCAGTTCATTGTTTTATAACCGACTATTTTTTATTCGGATGGCGATTTTTTATATTGAAAATCAAAAGTGGCCAAACTAAATATTTCTCTCACGTAAGGTCTAACAGCAAGCCCTGCTTGCCATCAAACTTTCTGATTTGACCCACAACCTATTGTATAAGTCAAGACTCGAGTGTGTGATTTAAAAGTGTGATCCATGCATGGACACTTCACATCCAGTGAAGTATCCGTGCTTTCTAGTTGAACATTTAATATGTATAACTGAAAGTGAATGTAGTCCTCCCCTAGTTGTCCTTGTGTAATATTATATTTTATTTTAGTACTTAAAACTCATAAAATTTTAAAATATCTATCCAGATCAAACCTAAAGGTTTGAGTTGAAACCTAAGCCTTCAATTCAAAACATTAACCATTACACCAAAGCATATTCAATTACCATACTAATAAATAATAGCTACTATCCTGGATAGTAATGCGGCCTAATAAAATAAAGAGATAGAAAAGAAAAGGAAAGTGATCAACCTTCATGCATGCACGCATTGAAATCAAACTGGTACTTGGATATGAAGTCAATTGAGGTTGATTAGGACATGAGCTTTTTACATGAGGAAGACTTAGTTTTGAAAATGCATAAGTTGTATTAAGCTCTTTGTGATTTGTGATGTGAAAAACAAGTTTTGAAAGAAAGTCAGTGATTCCCCAATTCTATCTCCTCTTCTACGTCTCTTTTTATACTTTTTTTTTGTAAGAGACATTGTTATACCTCTCATTAGTAATATGAAGTGTAGCCCACTCTCCCAACTTAAATTAGAGACTTATAGGCAATATACTTTCTGAGTTATCATAAAATAAAAGTTAATGGGAAAATATTTTAACATTGACCGCATTGAAAGGCATTGCAGGATGACCTCATTGAAAGGCATAGCAGGAACTGGTTCAAATTATTTTAATTTGGACTTATCCCTAGCTGAAATAGGAAGGTCCAAGAAATCATTCTCCGCAATTGAAAATTAATGCCTCAAAATCAACATGTAACGATGGCAATATAAAGCACATAAACTTGTCTACTATATATTGTTTCATCGAAGTGTTGTTTGACAATTGCCCTTGCAACATAACAAACAAAATATTCATATTCCTATTGTGTTTAAAACGCAATTAACATAGCAAGTAGGAAATATCTGGTTTACAAAATGGTCTACTTCCATATTAATTATGGCGGCTTTTAATTGTGAGTGTTCTTTGTTGCATAATAACTAAAGTTCTGGAATAGCGGTGGCTCCAGGTGGTGACAAATGGTGAGAGTCATAAAAATCACACACAAAATTCAGTTAGAGTCATCATAATAACAGATTTTTACATGGGTTTGTATCTTAATAAACATAGCTAACATATATCAAATTTGAGAAAATTAACTACTCAAAACCAAAAACTAAAAAAAATCACCAGTTTAATTGACACGATAGAGCTCTAACAAACGAAATACTTAAAGTGAATAACTCCATTTGAAGGCCAACTTTTATGCTTTTTTTGTTCCAACACTTCAGTCTCTTCGCTTGTGTATGCATACACATAGTATATAAAATGAAACACAAAAAGAAAATGTTCATTGATTTATACAATCACTAAATACACAAAAGTCTAATTAGTTCCGCTAACTTCCATTATTGAACTAAATTTAATGCATACACATGCTTAAAGTCAAATTAATTATGCTTGTGACATTAAAACAAAGGATATAAGTGAATTCGCTACACCCACCATAAACGACAAAAGCGTATTCCAATAACCAAAAATCCAAATGAAGCATAATTGAAATATGTTCATACACCCCAGAAAACTTACACTTTTTTCATAAATACTGAACATTGAATATATATATTTTGTTTAAAGTACAACCCTATTTGCAATTTACTTGTACATAGGACACCTTATATGCATATCTTGTGATGATTTGACAATGTAAGTGGCGATGATTGGACGCAATTCTATACCTACAAATTAGATTAAGAAAATAAATCACGTTAATTTACACCCAAATATATACACAACCAAACTTCCAAACCATAAAAAATAACTAACCTTTGCAAGTTGGTCTAAAGCTTTGAGAAAAAAACACAATTTATATGACATGTTATGAGCATACTTATTTATCATTTCACATCCATAACAAAACTTCAAATAGGAAAATCTCTGCATTATCACAATAATTAAAAAATGTGTTAGACCTTTGTAGCGCACACACAATCAAGTCTGCAGTGACCAGCATGAGCTTCAAATACTTAGAGAATAAAATTAATAAGGACATTGCAATATAATATCTTTCACTAAATTGAATCAAAATCAGTAACCCATATTTTGAAAACAATGCAACATCCAAATCAAATGAACAACAATATAGTCATGTATGAACAAAAACATAAAATGCATTGGATATAAATATTTCCTTAAGTTCACATTGTTCTAGTACATGAACAATAATGATTCTAATAGGATTAAAAAATTACTTCTTAATAAATATATAAAGAGAGAAAAGAACATTTGGCCATCTTTTTAACCCACAAAGCCCCCAAATATTAAAATATGATTTCAAAAATCCAGATTTGAGCATGATTTTGAACCATGAACAGGGTTTCAAAGAGTGAGATCTAACAGTTATGGGAGACCTCAAAAATCAAATGTAATAAAAAAATCATTAACATTATTCATCAAACACTCAACCCCCTAAATTTTAGAACCCAAAGACTTGTAGAATACTTGGCCAGAAACAAACACCCAATAACTTGGTTCTCTCTCATCTCTGTGAAGGTCGCTTTATGACAGTGGATGCAGAGCAAAAAATGAGAGATGTGAGAAAAATATGTGAATGTTAAATCAAAACCCTGATGTCAAAACAAAATGCTAATGTTAAATCAAAACCCAAAATTAAAATACCTTTCCTACAACAAAGGTTTGGTCGTAAGAAGAGGTTGAAGAGAGAGAGAGTAAAATACCTTTCCTAAGCTCCATTGATGAAAATCCTTATAAGCTTCCTCTTTCACTTCTCCACATCGATAAATCTCGCGTAGGAGCAGGAGAGAGAAAGTGCAAGATTGATAATAAAAGAGGAGAGAGTGCGGGAGATGAAAAATTGGAGGGAGATTATTTTTTTAGGTTATTTATATTTTATTTAGGTGTACTCAATTTTGGCACACTTTTTAACAGTGCCAAAATTTGGCACGATTTTAAAGTGTGCCAAATTGTCATTAAACCGTGCCAGAAATTGGCATGGTTTTCAAGTGTGCCTGATTTTTAATATCAAGGTGTGCCAAATTGCTGTTTTTGGTGTAGTGTTTACTGACCTGAAGATTTCCTAATCCCTACAATAAAGGATTACTGAAGATCATCCTCACTCAGCTTCAGTTTTGCTCGGCTATCATAATTCCATCGCATCCTTTGTTTCTTGCCCAACAGAAGACATAACATGAGTCCCCATCAACCTAGAAGGTATCACTTCTTCATTTTTCTAGGGTCGAGTTTGATGCCCTCGATAAGCAGAAGAGAATTTGTTAACAGAGAGAACTTCATCATCTTTTGAACCTCTAGACATATCACTTATGTCTATCGACATTACTTTAACAAAAATGGTGAAGTGGAAAATTCCCAACCTTTTGGCTGGCTCCATGTCTTCCCTTCTTGTTGAAAAGAAATTTTATGTTAGGGGATCGAATAAGATAAAACCTCCAAAAATTTTATGTTAGGGGATAATTGTCATGGAAATATCTTTCGAAAAAATCAAGAGTCCCAATTTAAGAGGTTGAAGAGGGATTCAACTTTCACTATGGAGTTGGTTAAAAAAGGACCGGTCGATAAGGGAAAAGGTAATGCCCAGTCTGTTTCTACAAACCCTAGGCTTGTTCAGGGTTTGATTGGAGCAGGAATCCTTCTATTCGATGAGGCTGTAACATCCTCACTCTCTCACACACGGCTGGTTGATCGTGCCAACCAAAATTTGTCTCTTGTGAGTATGACTTGCGAATTTTTTTTTTTTTTTTTTTATCATATTCAATACAATTTATTTGTTAATTATTTTCTTTAAATGTTAGTTTTTTATAGTTCCCAATTGACTATGACCAGTTGACGAGGAGGAACGATTTGCTAAATGAACCTTCTTCTAATGTGGAGGCAACTTTTAACAACGTGCGCAAATCCTTAGAGGTTTCTAATCGTTCATACGAGGATGATAAAAATAAAATGAATGATACCATCAAGGAGATGGAGGATGGGAATAATCGGTCAAAGTAGTCTTTTGACGATGCTAAAAAGAGGTCCGAGAATCCTGAGAAGGTGGATGACCAGGCCAAAGTCCAGGTTACAAAGATGAAGGCCAAGGCTACAAAGGACAAGTAGGATGTCTATACTCGAGGATGGGATAAGGAATTATCTACTGTTGTGATCAAGGTCTAGTGTCTGAAGATGTCCTCCTTTAAGGAGGGATGGGATGCTGCTTTAACCCAGGTCGGCATAGCTATTGGTTCAGAATTATTTCTTTAGCATAATCCTGGTACTCCTTAGCACATTGAGGAGGAGGTTGATGATGAGGAGATGGCAGAATCTGTGGTGACCTAGGGTCAGGTAGTGTTGGCCTCCCGATCAAATTATGATATGGCCGTAAATTAGAAGAAGGTATCGTGATAGGGACTTTGACATTTTTGCTTTGTGTATTTTTTATGCATTTTCCCATTTTCCTCAGCTGTAATATCTTCACATTTTTAATGAAATTCTACCTTTTCCTATTATATTCTTGAACAATTTGGTAATCCTTCTTTCATTCTGTCGTTACTTATGTACTATCATATATTTATTTTTAGTTTGATTCCAAAATGGCCAATTTGGTCACCATTGAAAGCAAACTTTTCCTGAGGAGTAATAAACTATTCGGTATTTGCCATAAAGAATTGGATAAAAAAGTGATGGAGGAGATTCTCAACATGGACATGCTTAACCAAGCCAAAGATGCTTATCTCAGTATGCGCAGGTTGTTTCATCAAGCTGCAGCGACTTACACCTCTTATTAGGAGATGATCCTCAAGCTCTAGTAGGACCATGAAGATGCTGTTGCCAACTTATCTGCCAATTGTGAGAAGAAGTTTGCCATTCTACGGAGTGATAATGGATTTGATCAGAAACTGTAAGGTTTGTCTTCAACATACTTTAAAAAATGAGTTTTTGTTGCATTCAAATCTGAAGAGTGATCGGGAGGTGTTAAGTCTTCTTGAACAGAAGAACAATATGTTGATGGATGAGTTAGAAGGCCTCAAGAATTCAACTATGGCCAATCAGAGTGAAGGAGTTTCCTTTCTAGAATAGGATAATGCCCATCTGATGGAAAAGATGGAGCAATTGAGGAAATCAAATGGGGAGGTCAGTCCTCTCAGCAGGTAGTTAGGGCTTTCCAGTAAGTAGAAGAAGAGTGAACCATGAAAACCTTGGTCGGCTAAGCAAATCTTATAAAGAATCATTCGACCACTATCAAGAAATTAAGTAAGAAGGTTGATCATCTTACCTATCACTTTTACAAATAACATCGTACAGTATGGATTGATGGTTATAATGAGGCATTGTCGCACTTATGTAAAGATCTTGAATAGACCTGTATAGAAGGTTATAAATGGGGGTGGATAAATGCCCTCACTGTGATGAAACTTCCAAAAAAAGATAAGCTATGGTATTGGCATTACCCTGATTACCTCGACCATCCTAATTTTCCCTTCAAATTGGATGCATCTTGGGTTCCTTCAGATATGATCCCGATGAGCTTGATTAGGAAGTACCTTAAGGACTATGGCTTGCATGGGGATGATGTCCTTAGCTGACCACTGCATCTGGTGAACATGATAAGTTCTAGTGGACAATCATGACTTAGGGATCTGAGCACCACTATTACTCCTTATGCTTTAGATGTTCCTCTTTCTAGAATAGAGAAGGCATTCGGCAAACTTCCTTCTGATATGGATTAGATAATTGATATCAGGTTGGTATTTTAATTATGTTGGCTATTTCTCTGTAATAAAATTTTAACTTCTTGATTATCTGTAGTAACACATTGATTATTAATTGTGTAATCATGGCCTACTAGTAGTTCATTCTTTTGATTATGTGGTCAACGTTTGACCAACTAATCTGCCTTATCGGTTTCTAATTTAGACGGACTTATGTTATCTAGCCTTAGGTTCTACTGATGTTCGATTATTTATGGTCGTTTAAACGGATCTTGTCATTTCTTTAAATGCCAACTTTAGTTACCAGTGGTGACCAAATGTGTGGGGATTATTCCTTAATTTGGTTTGGTTTTATTTGAGATTGCTTTTAGCACATCTCCAACTAAAAAAAACATAAAAAAGGCAATAATATTTACTGAAAATTGATAATTTTTTTTGAGAATTGAAATGAGTCGTAAAAAATGAAAAGAGGATACATTTCACCCAATCACTGAAAATACTTCCTCAAATGCTCAACATTCCATGGGTTGTTGAATGGTTCCCCTTCTAGGGTCTGAATCTGATAAGTTCCTGGTTGGACGACCTCAGAAATATTATAAGGATCATGTCAATTGGGTTTTAACTTGTTTCCATTCTAGAGTACTTTCTTCAGCACATAGTCTCCTTATTTTAGATTCCTCTACTTGACCCTTTGGTTATAAAACCGAGCAGTTATCTACTGATATGCTATCTAACTTCCTCAACCAAGTCCAAATCCAATCTCCTCATCAGATCACTCTTCGGCGGATCAAAATTAAGCACCCTGTGACTAGGCAGATTAATTTTTATAGGGATCAATGATTCTATACTAAAAGCCAAAATGTATGGATTTTCACCGGTGGTTGTCCTCAGTGCAGTCTTATAAGCCCAGAGCATACTTTGTAGTTTGTTAATTATATTTCCCTTGGCATCATCCAGTCTTTTTTTTATTCCATCGAGCAGAGTTTTGTTCGTCACTTCTATCTACCCATTATATTGCGAATGTCCAGAAACAGTATGTAGCCTTTTTATCTTGGATTGAACATAATAATCTTCAAACTCTTGGTTATTTAATTGCATGCCATGATTATTGATGAAGGCATATGGCATTCCATAACAGAAAATAATGTTCTTCTATATGACATGGAAGACCTTCTCATAAGGCATATTTACCAGAGGTTCTGCTTCCACCCACTTGGTGAAGTAATCCACTGCAATGACTAAGTACTTGAACCTTCCCTTATCTTTGGAAGAGGGTCGACTAGGTCAACGTCGCATATGAAAAATATTCAAGGGAATGTCATTGGTGTGAGCGAAGCCCCTATGTTTTGTGGATTGTAGCATATTTTTGGCATTTATAACAACGTCGAGCATATTTGGCACAGTCTTCCTTCATAGTGGGCAAAAAATAACCTTGCATGTCTACTCTTTTGACTAATGACCTTACTGCAGAGTGTGCTTCACAGGAACCTTCATGTATTTCCCATATTAAGTTGGCTACCTTGGCTGGATGGCCACACCTGAGTAATGAAATAATTAATCCTTTTCTATATAGGATTCCTCCTTCCATAACGAACCTTGTTGCCTTGTATCGTAGCCTTCTGAAATCCTTAGGATCAATCAACACAATGCCCTTTTCTAGGTCATTCTTTATTGGATCCATCCAAGATGGGCCCAAATCTAGTTCAATCATGCTGAGTTTTTTTTATCAAAACTCCGGTGCAAGAGGATCTCTACTGGGATGGTCCTTCTTAGCTCTCTTCTAGTCACAAAAGCGAACTAAATGAGCACATCTTCTTGGGCATTATCAGTTCTATGGATCCTGATCAAATTAACTGCCGAAAACTTAGATATCATCTTATGTTCTTTGGTTAGGTATTTTTTCATGAATTCTGCTCTAACTCCATAGACACCCAACACTTGGTTTACAATCAACTGGGAGTCGCTGTGCGCTTATATTTTCTCGGCACCTAGAGAGAGTGCTAAGTCAAATCCTGCTATAAATGCTTGCTTTAAATTGGAACTTGAGGTTATACTTAACGTCTATATTATCGGGGGTGTTGATTATCAGCCCAGCTATGCCTCCAGAGGCGCATGATGATCCATCTACATACATGTTCCAAATTGGAAGTTCTTCTTTGACAATGATGAGTTCGTGTATGTAGATGGATCGCTAGGATTCCGTAATTAAACACTTTTATGCATTGTTGAACACTTTTTTACTTTTTTCCTGGAGGTTTTTCCTTGTTAGGGTCCCATAGTTGAACACTTTTCTGCTTTGTTCTAGGTAACGATCAATTTTCTCTCGATTAGTTGATAATTCTGATACATTCATCTGGTTGGTCGTACCAATCATTGAGCTATCCTACAGAGAATTCTTCTTGGTAGGTTAAACTCTTGAGCTCTCTTCGAAAGAAGTCTACTTGGTTATATTTACTGTTAAGCTATCTTCCATGGAAGTCTTCTCGAAATGTTTTTCCTCTTAAGTGAATTCCTTAATGAAGTCAGCTACTACCTGAATTTTTATCGTTGTTCTGGGTTTATATTGTATATCATATTCCCCTAGTTCTACAGTCCAAACCATTAATCTGCCTAATATCTTTAGTTTATAAATGGCTTGACGTAGGGAAAGGTTTGTATAGACCACAATGGTATGTGCTTGGAAGTATGGCTTTATTTTTTGGTAAGCCTTAATTAGGGCCAACTAACTTTTCCAATCGTGGATAACAAATTTCAGCTCCTTAGTAAGCTTTTTTTGTGTAATAAACTTGTTTTTATACCCCATTTTCTAGTCGGACCAATGCCGAGCTAATCGCTGACTCGAATACTGCTAGGTGGAAAATTTCTCTCCCATGAGCGGTCTTGAGAGTAAGGGTGGAGATCCCAGGTATTTCTTTAACTCCAAAAAAGCATTTTCATATTCCTCATTCCTAACTAAAGTCTTTCTTAATAACTTGAAGAAGGGAAGGTACCTGTCAGTAGTTCGTGGATAAATCTATTGAGAGATGCTACCATGTCTGTCACCTTATGCACATCTTTCTTATTTGAGGGGGACTGCATGTTGATCACTGCCTTAATTTTGTATGGGTTAGCCTCAATACCTCTATGATTTTCTATGAATCCGAGAAACATTCCTTCCTGCACGCCGAACACACATTTGGAGGGGTTGAGCTTCATCTTGTATTTCTCCAACTAGTCGAACTGCCCATGATCTTTAATGTAATCGATGCCTTTATTGCTCTTAGTGATCATGTCATCCACAGATACTTCCATTTTCTTTTTGATCTTTTTCTTTGATACTTTATTAACTAACCTTTGGTATGTTGATCCAACATTTTCTCCTTATCTTATATCTTCATTTTAATTTGGTTATAACCCGAATACGCATCCATAAAGCTGAGTAATTCATGCCCAACAGTAATATTAACCAATTAATCAATCCTCGACTGGGGATAATGGTCCTTTAGGTTGGCTTTCTTTAAGTATATGAAATCAACACACATATGCCATTTTTTGTTCTTTTTTTAACCATAACCACATTGGCAAGCCATTTGGGGTATTTGACGTCCTCAATGAAACTTGCTTTCTGTAATTTCTCCACTTCCCCCTGTATGGTCATATTTTTCTTGGTACTGAAGACACGTCATTTATGTTTGATCGGCTTTACATCTTTGATAATGATGAATTTGTGACACACGAAATTTAGATTAATCCCTGCATATCCTCATGATGCCAAGCAAATACGTTCTTTTTCTATTTGAGGAAATTCACCAATTCTTTCTTAATTATCGGATCTTACGATGAGCCGATTTGTGTTGTCTTTTTTGGGTGTTCATCGTCCACGACAATTGATTCCACTGTTTCCACAACCCGTCCCTTGACCAGTTTTGCCTCTTTATGAGGGTCTATAGTCTCTATCTAGTAGGTAGTGGTGAGCTTCTTCAGTTCTTCTTAGTCGATTGATATGTAGTAGTACTCCCTGGCTTCAACTTGATTTCCTTCAACTACGCCGACTCCATAATGTGTGCGGAACTTCAGACATTAATGTACTGTGGAGGGTACAACTTCAAAATTATTTAATCCAGCCCTGCTCGATAATTTGATGTTATTGTCAAGGATGAAGAAATGTATCTTCTCAGTTTGGCAGGTTGTCCAGGTACTGATTATAACTTATAGGTTGATAGTTCTAAGATGATACACCTTCTCTTTAGAGAAACTAATAAGGGGTCTATGGTAGGGCTCAAGCTTTTCGTCTCACAGTCCTAATCCTTTAAAGCAGTTGTAAAATAGGACATCGGCTGAACTGCCATTGTTGATCAACTATCTAGCAATCTTTTCTTCGTGAACTAACATCGTGATGACCAAGGGGTCGTCGTAAGGATCTAGTACTCCTGATAGGTCATCCTTAGAGAATCCGATTACCAATTGATCTATATTTACTTTCTTCAGGAGATTATCTACGTCAGTAGATATGTTGATGTGTCGAATGTAGGATCACGCTTTGGCTTCATTGAGGTAGGCTTTTCTCTCAGCTAATTTCATCACCGCCTCTGACGTCACCACCTGTAGTAAAATTATAGCCAAAAGAGATAACTTTCACCTCATGTATGGGCTCCTTAGGTCTTCTTAATAGATATGGATACTCGTCCTCATTATCATCAACCCTGCCTCTTTTCTTATCGTCTCCCCTTCTACAAGGTAATTTCGATCGTCTCCTGGTTTATCGTTCATCTGAAGGATCCGTTCGACCTTCTTTGTCCACGAACCTTGATTGATTCCCTCTTAAAATTAGGCTTTTTAGTTCCTTCTCCAAGGCTATACAATTGTCCATGATGTGTCCATGTTCCTTGTGGAATTTGAAATACTTGCTTTTATCCTTTTGATTTGGGGGATATTTTAGCTTCCCGAGCTATTTTATATCCCGGCTTCCTTAAATTTCTTCAAGGATATGATGCACACCAACTATAAGAGGAGTGTATTTTTTATACTTCTTAGGTTTCTTTACCTTATTATCCTTCTTCTCTTTCTTTTTGGAGACCTAATTTATATCATCCTTAGAGTTGTAGGACTATTTAGCAGCCATGCCTCCTTGGCGTTCATAATTTTACCATTTTTAGCTAGTAATTCGGTCATAGTCTTGGGAGGATCTTTGGCTCGTGCATAGTATAGTTTTTCAGAAAGAAAACCACTTATCAACACGGTGATCTCCGTTTTCTCTTTGTAATCAACGACCTTCATTTTCACTATTAAGATGAGTGATGTACTCGAGTGTGGTTTATCCAAATCACTAGAGAACATTTAATAGACGAGTTACCCTTTTAACTGGCCTGGCTTCGAAGCAGAAGTTACTGATAAATAAATCAGCCAACTGTTAAAAGTTGGATATCTATCCTTACGATAAATTATTGTAGTAATTCTGAGGTAACCCTGTAATAGTGCTAGAAAATGCTCGTCAGCATATCTTGTCGGGGACTGAATAGATGTCTATGGCATCATGATACTATTCCACATGAAGTATTGGATATATTTTACCATCTTACTTAGGGTTTTCCATGGGTGGCTTGAACTTAACAGGGGTAGGGTAATCCACAATTGAATGTGTTAAGGGTGATACCTTTATGAACTTCTATATGAGGGATTTTTTGACTTTCCTATCCCCCAAACGATCCTCCAATCATTAAATTGAGACTTTGCATGGCTGATCATCTAGCTTGGCTTTGACTGAGATAGTTTTAGCTAATTGACCATGGTTTTATGCTGAGCTCTTTTCCTGAGAAGTCTGCTCAACATGCCCTGATCATCGTATGCCAGTCCTTGACCAAACAGAGCCTTCTCGGTGATACTTGGATCCTTTGGGCTCTCTGTGATGTTGTCCCATCACCACTTGGGGGCTTAAATAATCAAATGATGATCCTTTACTCAGCTTTTCCAACATGCTCGGCTTTCCTGAGAGAATAATTGCCCGCCATAATAAATGGTGGACCTTAGGGATGAGGTGGTGCCAGGATGGTAAGTTTAGTCCTTGGATGATATAGTTTACCTATATTTGCTCCTCTCATCCATTCCTGCTGAGTTTATGGGCCGCTGTCCCCACATCCGAGTCAATTGTTTGACAGTCTCTTGCATGGCCTCTTGACCTTTAGTTATGCTTACAAAAATCCCTTGGAGATCCCCTACTCTTGGAGGGGCGGAGGTAGGGTGGTTTCAGTTGCACGACCACTTTCTATATTGTCTGCCATTTTTTCTACTTGCAATCAAGCGATTTGAAAATTACTTTGGGATTTAGAGTAAGTAGGAAACAATAACGGCTTGTCGCATTCCCATAGGCGGTGTTAATCTATTGGTGTCTAAATTTGGTATGGAGTTTATAATGAGTCTTAGCTTGATTATACCAATAATTTATTTATCAAAGATAAAGAACAAGTAATTATGAGCTAGAGAGAGATGAAAGATAAAGAATGTGACAAAAGTTTTTATGTGTTTCAACCCAAAAAGGTGCCCACGTCCACGACTACTAAGTCAGTAGGGATTAGGGTTTAATAGCATGGAATATCTTTATACGTCAGATATTTACACCCTTTTATATTATGGATAACAACTAAGAGTGAGCCAACATGTGTCTCACGTGCATGATCATGGGTAATTGTAGAAATCCCCGCATGTGCTTGTTTTACATTATTGATGGTTCACATGCCAGAAGACGTTCAACCATTCTGCATATCGAAGGGTATAATAATCTGACCACATTAATATCATGGGATTGGGCCCACTGGATGATGACAGGTGTCATGTTATCACTATTCTCCATAGTACTATTATTTTAGGTTACAAAAATGGGTTTCGAGTATTCTTTTTCCCAAGTTAAATGATGAGTTCATAATATCTGACAGTCTAGCATATAGCTCATCAAAGGATTTACTCTCCTCCATCCTAATGGTTTCAAACTGAGTAGTGAGGTTTTGGAGTTTGGAAGCTTTAACAACACTAGTACCCTCATAAGTGAGTTGGAGTATGTCGCAAGACTCTTTTGATGTTTCATATGTCCTAATACGACGGAACCACTTCACCAAATTCTGCGAATAGTCACGATATGTGTCACTAATTTGGTCCGTGAATTGCTAGTCATGGACCAAATCCGTGACCATGTCAACCATCGACATGACCAGTTCCATGACGAAGTATGGTCATGGAAGTACTTTGAGTTAGTTATGGCCTTGAACCCTGACCATAGTCTGTCACAAACCTCATCCGTGACCAAGGTGTGACCCTCATGGCGCCAAATTCGTGCCAAGATTACCTCTAAGTGTGGTCATGGACTAAGGTTGTAACCATGTCCATGACTGATGCCAAAAGTCCATCAAATAGGGTCACGAATTTGGGCCATGACTAGTTCAAAATGGTCACGCGTATGGGTCACGGAGTAAGGCCGTGACGACAACGACTTCAAAGCCCCTGGTCATGACTGATGACGTGGAAAAAAGTTTGGTCACGGTAGTGGGTCACGTTTTTGGGCGACTAGTGTCTTTATACTTAAATTCGAGACATATTTCTCATTTTACCCAAAATTTCTCTCTGTCTCAAACCCTAACATTTTTCGGCTTCCTCTCACTCAATCTCAATTTTTTTGGCTTCCTCTATATCGATCTCAAGTTTTTTGGTTTCCTATCTCTCTCAATCTCAAAGTTAACATTTTTATGTATTTGGTTATTTGGTTATTTGTAGATTATGTGTGTATTTGTGCATTTATGTGTGTGTAATTCGTGTGTGTGTGTGTACCGTGTGTACGTGCTTATATATATATATATATATGTGTGTGTGTGTGTGTGTGTGTGTGAATTGTATGTGTATATATTCTGCGTATGTGTGTGTGTATATATGCAGTGTGTGTGTGTATATTAGGGACGAAACTCGAATTTAATTTTAAAGGGGACCATATATAATAAATGGCACCACGAGTGGAACAAACACCTCGTGCGCATCTAACGTATCACGTAGCAACCGACCGCGTAGTCGCGGGACTCCCGTTTTGAGAATATGACCCACATTTGAAAATAAGCACACTTAGGCTTGAAAATGAGCCGCGAGGGGGCGGATGCCACCCCCCTCCCCCCCCCCCAAACGGCACTGCAAGTGGCACAATCACCTTGTGTGCATCCAATGTAACACGTAGCAACTGACTGCACAGTCGCGGGACTCCCGATTTGAGAATAGGACCCAAATTGGAAAATAGACACACTTAAGCTTAAAAATGTTCCACGAGGGGGCGAAAGCCACCATCTACCCCCCCCCCCCAAACGAGACCGCGAGTGGCACGACCACCTCTTTCGCGTCTAATATAACACGTAGCAATTGACCGTGCATTCGTAGGAATCCTGGTTTGAGAATAGGACTGAGATTTAAAAATAGGCACACTTAGGCTTGAAACGTACCGCGAGGTGAAGGACGTCACACCCCAATCCACCCCATTCCACCCCCCTAAAAAAGGCACCGCAAGTGATACGAACACCTCGTGCGCATCCAACGTAACATGTAGCAATTAGCTGCACAATCACGAGACTCCCGGTATGAGAATAGGACCCGAATTTGTATCTAGTTCGTGACCATATTTTTTTTCGTGATATATATTGTCTCGATTGATGTCCGTGATAACATTGGAAAGGATATAATGGTTGGTCATGGTCCATAACCATAACCAAGTGGAATAAGGAAAAGTCTGGTTATGGCTTTGGGCCGTGACCACCATCGTGAGGAGTAAAAAGCAGTCACGGCTATGGACCGTGACCAATATACGAGATCAGCCATGCGTGGGTTAAGGATTTGGTCCGTGACCATCTGGCCACGCGTGACTGATCTCGTACCTTGGTTACGGTCCATAGTCGTGGTTTGTGACCATTTATTTTAGTTAGGGACGCGTGACCATAATGTTCCATGATGCCTTGGTTTGTGACCATTTATTTTGGTCACGGACTTGGTCTATGACTCGTAATTTTGGCCATTCCCCATTCGGTCACGACCTAGGTCCGTAACCCTTGAGCCAGGTTACGTCCCAAGTCCGCGACTGTTTGCCTAATTTAGGGTAGTGAACTCCTCTCATGTGATCACACAAAATAAAGCATCCATGCCAAGTAAATTATGATTCTCTAATCACCTACTAAGGATGTGGGTGGGGGACAACCTGTGACACCCCGCCTAATAAAATACCAGGCGATCACTCCTGTTCCAAATTAAAATCGGAGTCGCATATGGATCATTCTTAGCATCACTGTCGAAAACCAAATTAATTACTAATAACCTATTAGGCTGGCGTCAAAATTTTATTAAACTAATCTTTTTAAACGAACTATACACTTAAAACATTCACACAGTTTATATAAATGAAACTGGAACAAGATAAAATAACCAAACACTTGGGTCAAATATAATACAACCAAATCGAATGCCGCACTAAAATACGGTGAAAGAATAAATAAATAAATACAATTGGGCTTTCGGCCCGAAAATTACTACAATGCTTCCAATCTAGATCGCAAGAATAGAAGCGTCTAAAACAAACCTGCATGCATCCACAACTGCTGCAGCTGACGTCTGACTCGAAAGGATCATTATCCAGGCGTCCCTGTGTCTGGACACCTATATATATACAATATATAGCAAGAGAGGAAAAATATAGAAACGGGTCAGAGCCCGAGTTGTGAAAATATTTAGCAAGTGCATAAATGCTTTATTTTTAAAAATATGTTTATCTCATATTTGAATTGGTATCGCACTCCCACGAGATACCCCTCACCTCTCTTCTAATAGTGCACACCTAACATCTCCCTCTAAACATCCTAGTCCTGCTACTCTGCCCAACTAATCCATAACCCCCAATCTCTAAAAATCCTAAGCAACCCAAGTACTAAGGGCTAAAATTCTCCCCAGTGTCGACACTAAGCCATGTTCTTGCGTGGGGTGTCTCGCAAAGCGAAATCCAAATAAAGAACCCCCCGATACACTACTACTTGGCAAGGTCGATCGTCGAGATCCATTAGACCCTCAATACACAACATATAAATACTCATATAAATACATATACATAACATACTCATCTTTATTTTCAATCTTACTTTTATATACATGTCACATTTTAAGTCCGGATACAATCTCCCGAAATGAGAATTCATTTCATATTCAATTTATCTCTTTACTCTCATAGAGCTATAATATCTTGTTCTCATACACAAGTAATGTACTATACACACAAGTACAATAACCATCCCTATGAGCTATAACTCGAGGATGCGATCTCTCACTACTATCATCTTCTAGGGCATCACTCACATACCATCCTGGGGACCAGCGGTCAGACTCAATATCATCGACATCGCGGTCAACACACACACAAAATGTCTGGGAAGCGGTCATAGTTCCTCCCTGGCGATGAGACGAAACATACCCACCACGTCTCACCCCTAATAAAAATCACACAATATAACAATGGACGCTATGACCTGGGGACTATCCACACCCTGCTCCTCAAGCCAGGGTGCTCACCCTCATCGCACAACTTCCCAATGATAGAAATAGAGGAGGTATGCTTCACATATATATATACCATCCACACATAGATATATATATATATATATATATATATATATACATATCCATACCATATAATATATATACTTTACTCACATAGTCTATATATATAATCCACATAGTTCCTGAAACTAATATAAATGGCTATAATTGCCAATCACACATAGCGATGACCAATAATCCCAAAGATTCTCATAGTTAATAATATTCGAGTATTCGCACAGTCACAATTCTAAACTCAAAAGTATTCCCAAGCATTCATTAAATCCATACCCCAGATCGTACATTAAATTAATCCGAGGTTCATTCTTTCATCCCGGGGTTTACTCACCCTCAATACCATTATCTAGGAGTCCTAATATCATATCTTGAGTTCCCGATAATAATCTCCAAAACCATAGTTTAAATCTCCCTAAACTTAAAGGAGAAAACCTAAAAAATCTCCCAGAACCGAATCGATTCGCTGGCCACTGAATCGATTCGTCCTGTCTGAATCGATTCGAAATGGTTCTACTTTCTTACTGTCTCATACTGAATCGATTCGGCTTGTTCGAAATCTCCAAATCTTCTTAGGTTTTATATATATCCTAAAAATCCAAAATTCGATCCAATCTCCATTTAAATTATAACTCGAATTTATTTCAACGAACCCAAAGTTTTCATAACTCCTCAAGTCCTTTAGAGGTCCTAACAGTCTATTTAAGAACCCCTAATATTTATCTCCAAATAATTCTAGCCTTAATTTTTGACTAACGATTTCGATCTCGGGCAGCCTTCCGTAGAAAAATTATTATAAATCCAAAAAAAATCAGAAAAATACGAGGTCGGCGCCCACGCGACCGTATCGAAAGGATCTACAATTTTTTTTTGACCAAGATCTGAATCGATTCGCCCTGGACGAATTGATTCGAAAAAGGCGCAGGTCACTATTCACCTTCTTCTCCAAAAATCCAAACCTCCATTATTCTCCATTTTTGTTGTTTCTAATCTCATCCAACAACTCCATAAACATCTAATTTATGTTTTACAACTAACACATCAATTAATTTGGGGTATTGAACCATTTCTCTTAAATTCAAACCCTAAAACCCATAAAACCCCAACTTATCATTTTAGCCCATTTCTTCACTCCATTACATGGATTTAACACTAGAAATCATTAAGAGTTTACATTACATCAATATGTAAACTCATATTCAAATTTTACCAAATTTATTTTAAGGGTTCTAACCCAAAATCATATAGTTTACTAACTATCATATGAAATAAATGCACAAAATGAAATAAAGCAAGTATACACTTGCCTGGAGGATGAAATCCGACGACCTTGAGTCGAATCCGGCGGAGCTTCGCCGAAATCTCCCATTTTCTCCTCTTTTCTCTCTTACTTTCCTCTCCTCTTTCTTCTCTCTCTCTTTTTCCTTTCTTTCTTTCCCTTTCTCTTTCTCTCTTATGGCTTATAAAGAGAGAAATAAGGGTTTATCCTTTTAAAACCCAAAAATGACTCGTTTACTCAATTACGAGTCCCTACGGGTCCAAAAATTCTCGGAGTCAAAACAATACCCCCGGATACTCTATTATGACTATCTTGTCCATTCTGAGACCAACCGCGCAATCGAAATTTTCATCCGAGGTACTTGACCGCAATTCACTAATTTAACCCAACACAACTTAACGCGAGTTTTTCCCTTAAAATATTATCCTGTGTCGCTTTACCCAGCTGCGACAAATAATGAAATACTCCAACTTATTCACTTAATCCCAAGAGTAATTATAATACACATCGAAAATCATTTAATCCTTGAAAACTCCAAAAATTACTATTCATGATAATTTCTTAAATTCCCAATTTGCACTTAATTATTGAATTTAATTTCCCGTAAAAGTGCGGGGTATTACACCTCGAACGAAGGAGGTATATTTTGTATGGCTAGATTGAGTCACAGTATTTCATGTGTTTGGTTTGAGTTTACTGGTACTATCCAAAACATTAAATAGTGAATGTGTATATTTTTCTGCGATAGCGGGATTCTATTTTGAATTTATATTAGGTTTGTACTCCTCGTTTTGTGTGTGTTATACGAGTATGGTGTTAATTTGAGTATTGTATGATATTCGTTGTTCAGAGCGATAGTAGGCTAATGATGGCAAGACTATCGTGTTCGCGGATCTAGTGTGGAACAGGTAATTATTGTGATATCTCACCTGGATACAGGTTGAGTTCGCCTTTGTTATTATGGGTAGATGGAACTTCGGTGAGAAGATGTTTCATTATCATGATTCGAGTGCGTGGCGACCTTATAAGTGTGATTTAAAGTATGCAGGGTTAATTGCTGAGCAGTGAGTTTAAGCTCATTATTGATTGCGCAAGGACTGAGTGTTAGTGAGAGCGCTTAGTGGTATGGATCCTGGATAGATATAGGAGTTCAGACCACATTCTGTTGAAAGAGGGGATAGGGTTATCCCGATTGCATATTTGAAGCTAACGGGCCTCCACGACCGACAAAGTTAAGTAATAGTGTATTGGAGGGGTTCCTTGTTTGGATTTGTCTCTGCGAGACGCTCCACACATGAACCTTAACGACGTCGGGTGTGGAGAGATGTTATAGGATGCAAGTATGTTAGTTTTGTCGATAAGTCATATAGCGTGGAGGAAACACTATAGACTATGAGCCGTATAATGATGGTATGCTTATGGAAATGTTGTGCTATGGAGAAGCACTAAAATGTTCTCTCACCGTAAGTAGGTGGGTAAAGTAGGAGTTGGTGAAATTGATTTGAGGCTTATAGCTAGACCTTAATGAAAACGCAAATTTTGGAGGAAGTATGTTTTGGGTATGATGTTCGTAACGCTTTTATAGAGAGTTGGCGCCTCGATTAGTTAGATTTTCCTTTTCGCCAAGGTGAAAGGTTAGGTGGTGGTAGAAGTATGTTAGCAGGATAGCAAGATAGGATTTAGGACATCCCGCTGGTGTGCCTCAGGCCGTTATATCTCGATGACTGACAACGCAAGGAAGTAGTGTAATGAGAGGGTTCTTTGTTTGGATTTCGCTCTGCGAGACGCCCCACGCATAAAATCGAGAAAATGTCAGGAGTTGAGAAAGGTCTTGGGCACCAGGGACACAATTTAGGATAGTACCATTTCTCGTAGTTAGGAACGCTTCGATCTTAGAATTTTGGGCAGTGAAGCCAGTGGAGTTAGTGGTGTCGATATAGAAATATTGGTCGGTTAACCTTGAGAAGAACGGGATTTTGTGGGTGTGGAAGACCCATGTATGAGCATTACGCCGAGGAGATAAGGCTTTTTGTTTAGAAAGTGTGTACGTGTCAGACATTGGTGATAGTTGTGCGGAGAGGCACGGGTGTATGGGCACCTTAGTAACTTGATTTTATATACCGCCTGAGATGGCATGATAGGATAGTATAAACCTTTATAGAAGTGAGTGCTTATTGAGTATACGGTTAAGAGCTATTGGGTAGTACCATTCCACATGAGGCATTATGATGTGGATTAATTCACGATCCTAGGTTATTGTTGGAAGTATCGGTTATATTCGAATTTTGAGGACGAAATTCCGTTGTAAGGGCGTAAGTATGTAATACCCTTCACTTTTATGGGAAATTAAATTCAATAATTAAGTGCAAATTGGGAATTTAAGAAATTATCGTGAATAGTAATTTTTGGAGTTTTCAAGGATTAAATGATTTTTGATGTGTATTATAATTACTCTTGGGATTAAGTGAATAAGTTGGAGTATTTTATTATTTATCGCAGCTGGGTAAAGCGACACAAGAAAATATTTTAAGGGAAAAACCCGCGGTAAGTTGTGTTGGGTTAAATTATTGAATTGTGGTCAAGTACCTCGGATGGAAATTCCGATTACGCGGTTGGTCTCAGAATGTTTTACAACTAACACATCAATTAATTTGGGTTTTTTATGGTTTTAGGGTTTAAATTTAAGAGAAATGGTTTAATACCCCAAATTAATTGACGTGTTAGTTGTAAAACATATATTAGATATTTATGGAGTTGTTAGATGAGATTAGAAACAACAAAAATGGAGAATAATGGAGGTTTGGATTTTTGGAGAAGAAGGTGAATAGTGACATGCGTCTTTTCCGAATCGATTCTCCTAGGGCGGATCGATACATCTCTTGGTCAAAAAATGAAAATTGTAGATCTTTTTGATACAGTCGCGTGGGTGCTGAACGCGTATTTTTCTGATTTTTTTTGGATTTATAATGATTTTTCTACGAAAGGCTGTCCGAGATCGAAATCGTTAGTCAGAAATTAAGGCTATAATTATTTGGAGATAAATATTAGGGGTTCTCAAATAGAGTCTTAGGAAATCTAAAGGACTTGAGGAGTTATGAAAACTTTGGGTTCGTTGAAATAAATCCGAGATGTAATTTAAATGGAGATTGGTTCGAATTTTGGATTTTTGGGATATATATAAAACCTAAGAAGATTTGGAGATTTCGGACCAGCCGAATCGATTCGGTATAAGATATTATGAAAGTAGAACCGCTTCGAATTGATTTGGATAGGACGAATCGATTCGGTGGCCAGCGAATCGATTCGGACAGGCCGAATCGATTCGGTTCTAGGAGATTTTTGAGGTTTTCTCCTTTAAGTTTAGGGAGATTTAAACTATGGTTTTGGAGATTATTATCAGGGATTCTAGATATGATATTAGGACTCCTAGATAATGGTATTGAGGGTGAGTAAACCCCGGGATGAAAGAATGAATCTCGGATTAATTAAGTGTACGATCTGGGGTATGGATTTGGTGAATGCTTGGGAATACTTTTGAGTTTAGAATTGTGAGTGTGCGAATACTCGAATATTATTAACTATGAGAATCTTTGGGATTATTGGTCATCGCTATGTGTGATTGCCAATTAAGGCCATTTATATTTGTTTAAGGAACTATGTGGATTATATATATAGACTATGTGAGTAAAGTATATATATTATATGGTACGGATATGTATATATATATCTATGTGTGGGTGGTATATATATATGTGAAGCATACCCCCTCTATTGCTATCATTGGGAAGTTGTGCGATGAGGGTGAGCACCCTGGCTTGAGGAGCAGGGTGTGGATAGTCCCCAGGTCATAGCGTCCATTGTTATATTGTGTGATTTTTATTAGGGGTGAGACGTGGTGGGTATGTTTCGTCTCATCGCCAGGGAGGAACTATGACCGCTTCCCAGACATTTTGTGTGTGTGTTGACCGCGATGTTGGTGATATTGAGTCTGACCGCTGGTCCCCAGGATGGTATGTGAGTGATGCCCTGGAAGATTATAGTATTGAGAGATCACATCCTCGAGTTATAGCTCGTTGGGATGGTTATTGTACTTGTGTGTATAGTACATTACTTGTGTATGAGAATAAGATATTATATCTCTATGAGAGTAAAGAGATAAATTGAATATGAAATGAATTCTCATTCCGGGAGATTGTATCCGGACTTAGAATGTGATATGTATATAAAAGTGATCATGAAAATAAAGACGAGTATGTTATGTATATGTATTTATATGAGTATTTATATGTTGTGTATTGAGGGCCTAATGGATCTCGACGATCGACCTTGCCAAGTAGTAGTGTATCGGGGAGGTTCCTTATTTGGATTTCTCTTTGCGAGACACCCCATGCATGAACATGGCTTAGTGTCGAGACTGGGGAGAAGTTTAGCCCTTAGTACTTGGGTTGCTTAGGATTTTTAGAGATTGGGGGTTATGGATTAGTTGGGCAGAGTAGCTTGACTAGGATGTTTAGAGGGAGACACTAGGTGTGCACTATTAGAAGAGAGGTGAGGGGTATCTCGTGGGAGTGCAATACCAATTTAAATATGAGATAAACATATTTTTAAAAATAAAGCATTTATGCACTTGCTAAATATTTTCACAACTCGGCCTCTGACCCGTTTCTATATTTTTCCTCTCTTGCTATGTATTGTATATATATAGGTGTCCAGACACTGGGACGCCTGGATGATAATCCTTTCGAGTCAGACGTCAGCTACAGCAGCTGTGGATGCATGAAGGTTTGATTCAGATGCTTCTATTCTTGTAATTTAGATAGGAAGCATTGTAGTTATCTTCGGGCCGAAAGCCCAATCGTATTTATTTATTCTTTCACCGCCTTTTAGTGCGGCATTCGATTTGGTTGTATTATATTTGAACCGAGTGTTCGATTATTTTATCTCGTTCCAGTTTCATTTATATAAACTGTGTGAATGTTTTAATTGTATAGTTCATTTAAAGAGATTAGTTAAATGAAATTTTGACGCCAGCCTAATAGGTTATTAGTAATTAATTTGGTTTTCGACAGTGATGCTAAGAATGATCCATATGCGACTCCGGTTTTAATTTGGTACAGGAGTGATCGCCCGATATTTTATTAGGCGAGGTATCACACAACCCTTAACTACTACTTGTCATACTTTCTCCTCTATCGACTTTAGTGCTGATTTCATACGGGCTTTCCAGTACGCGTAGTTAGACCCTTCGAACAAAGGTGGTCTAGAAAATGATTGATCCTCCCTATAAGAACGACTAGAATTCAAGCCTAAAAATGGATCTAATACAATAACTTAGTGTTTTATCTTTGATATTAATTTGAGAGTGCAGGATATATGGAATGGTTTAAACAAAAGATAATTTTTTTTTTCAAATTAAATATTAAACTTAGACAAAAATACCCCAGATAAAACATTGCACCAACTTTAAACAAAAGTTATGTAAACTAGTTGTAGCCAATTTTTCATCTAGGTGATATGAGGATAAAGTAAAATAAACAATCACGCAATGCACGAATACACGAGGAAAACCCACAACAGGAAAAAACTCTAATGACCCCAGCCATGAAAAATCCACAAGGTCTGGAATTACAAAGGACACGACAAAAGACTTACAACACATACTCATTGCACTCGCAAGCCCTGACGCTCTTCGTTCCTCAACCTACTACTAGTGTCACGCAAGAGTACACTTGCTCATTGCTTCAACATGTGAAGTACACACATGTCGTCCACCGAATAACTCAACAATCGTTTATGGATCTTAAAAACATAATCCACCACTTCTTCCTCGCAACACCACAACACATAGTCCACCATGTGTAAACAGCAAATACGGAGTCCATCATATGAAACGATTCTAAAAAATATGAAGAGAATAAACATTTAGTTCCCACAAACTAGATCTCAAAGCATAATATAATGAAAGTTGGAACTAAAATAGTTTGGGTGTAAATTAGGGTTTAGGTAAACACGAAGAGCTTTTTGTGAGAGTCCGGGAACTCAAAACCAATGAAAAAGTCTATAAGAAAGCTTTTTCCCCGATCTCCCATTTGTAGGAGGTTTTCCAAAAGTAAGATAAGCACGAAAACACATTTTACATTGAAAAATGTTCATTTGAATGATTTTAACTCTCATTTGAACGAAGTTTAGGATCTTGTTAGAACCAGTATCCAATGAGCTATCAAACGAGATTCCAGTGAATGCCAAAGTTGGTTCGTTCTAAGTTCGTTGGAATATGTTCTAACGAGGTACCTTAATTCGTTTAACGATATACCAGTTCTCTTCCAAACAACATCACAAATAAATATTTTACTTTTAAAAAAAATTAAAAAGAGATAAAATCATTTTAAACATTTTCAAACTAATTTTATAAAAGCCTATCACCCAAATATAAAATCTCCAACGATCAAAATATTTACGCATTCATACCTGAGAGATCGTCGGAACATAAAGATGAAACTTGGCTCTAAACTTGGCACGAAGATGTAAATCTTCTAGTTTAGCCGCTACATCTTTAAGAAACCATGTCATAGGCTTGAAAGTTCAACACACTCAAGTCCTAACCTATGACTCAAACATTTTTGTCCAAACACGGAATAAGCCAAAACATTCAAATTGACTCTACTCAGAAATTTATCCTTAAAAATCTCACCATTTGGCTATTTAGGGATAAAAATAAAAATAAAAACTCATGTGGGACATCAAGAACATCTAGGACTCAATTCCTAACCCCAAATGGAAAGTATGTACAACTTGACCGACTCATAAACCTTGAGTATCTTTATATGCTCGTAACTTTACCGCGTGTTGCAAAACTTCACACTTAAACATGACTTCAAATGCAAAGAGAATACAACAATATATAAAATTTTCATAAGAAAATATTCCCCCTATGTCTAACTATCACCACCTGAGTAAGACTTCTCCTCCCAAGATAAAAATCTCCTCCAAAAATTAAAGTGAAAGCTGCCATTTCTCCCCATTTTCGTTCAGGAATAGACAAAGAAAGAATGCATATTAAATCATTTCTCCCCCAAAATTTGAGAACATGTGATATCAATTGAAATTATAGAGGAAATAATACTATCATACAATGGTGTAAAGTGCAACAAACAATGCAAACACAACACAAGCACAAATAATCCAAACAATGATCAATCAATACCAATTTTTATACAAAATGAAGCACGAGATAACAATGTAAAAAAAGTAACAAGAGATACCAATACAAACATATAACATACCAATTTGATTCAAGGAGAAGGCAACTGGCAAACGAGGATTAAATGCAAACGCAAAGACTCAAAACAAAACGATGCCTTATATATATATATGAAAAATATACCAATAACACATATATATATGTTTTAAAAAAATGCGCCTAAGTGTAAGGATTTTTACAACCTCCCAGTTTTGGCCCAAGGTGTTTATTAAGGCGCGGTTAATGATGGTAAACTTTTTTGGGGTAAGGCGCGAGAAAATGAGCGTTTTTTCTAGGTAAGGCGTGAAAAAACGCGCGTTTTTTTTTGTATTTAAAAAAAATAGTATTTTAGTTTGCAAATATTCAGACATATTTTAAGATATGCACCATTTTAGTATTTTTAATAGCCTTGCTATAGTTAAAAATGTTAAAATATATTTAAAAAGGCTTAAACGCCTTTTCACACCTAAGGCCCGCCTAGGCTTCTATGGCTTAAGGTTTGTTTTCCACAACCCCACGTTTTTTAGAACCTTGATATATATATATATATATAACACCACAACATGACACAAAACACAAAAGCTTTACACTTTAGCATAGCATCGACGTGTCTAAATAAATTTGTGGTAAATGAAGTGAAGGGATGTGAACTAAATACAAATGAAATATGACCTAATCACTCAAAAATGTCCAAGGAGTTCTGTTTGACCGCATTAACTTTATCAAACAAAGATTTAGCCTCCTAGTGACAAATAAGTGAACTTATAAATGGAAAAACAATCACAATGCACACTAGCCTAGAAAATATTGACAATTGTCAAATCAATAGCGTCAAACGTGAATTAACTAGAACTCATTGTGCAAACCTATTTATCTTCAAGTTATAATGCCCTCAAAATTATGGATATAACACTTTTTTTCTTTCATATTGAATATACCAATTTAATTGAAGAATCAAGGCAATAAAATTTGGCTTTGACACTATTTTCTTTTCTTTGCCTCTTAATTTTTTAGGTTGTTTCTAATGGTGACCTTTCATGCAAGGAAGATTTCCCCATTTGTAGGCCTTTTTTGTGCACACTTGTATTTTTAATAAAAGCACAAAGTCACAGATAATGATTCTTACATGCACAAATCCCCAATTAAATATACTAACAATATTGTTAAGATAACATCTCAATTAAGTCATGAAATATATAAAAGTTAAAATCCAAAAGAGTTTGTGCATGTGTGTGAGGAGGCATATGCAAAGTAAATCCATTGCACGATTCATTTTCAAACTACTCCATGCAAGCATGATTAATAACAATCTAAGCATTACAAATCATAATCAAATATTCTAAACACATGGAACTATGGAAGGAAATGGATTCAAAGACACCGATATGCCACACAAATTGTGTAAAACTAAAGTACGCATAAACCAAAAAATCTTTTTGAGTTTTAAAAAAATATTTTTTCAAAGACAACACATGAAAAAAAACTCAAAGACAAACAAAATCTATTTGTATTTTTCAACAAGACCCAATAATTGAAAAATCAAAATACAAAAGACTCAAACTATATACAAATCACAAACACATATCGCACAAAGTACAAACTCTAGTGTATGTAAACATGTGAACACAATCAACCATTGGGTTTAGCATGAGAAATATCATGTGTAAGCATTCAAGAATCAATAAGTCTAACATAAAAAGCCTCAAAATATGATTCCTAGGTGTAACGTGACTCTCTTGGGTTGTAGGAACCTTGGTGACTCTAGACTTAAAGTTCCTAACGTGACCTTTCCTACCTCAATGTGTGCACGTGTAGACATGAGGAATGCTACCCTTAGGTTGACCTTTTGTAACTCTCCTAGAAATGATTGACTCTCTAAAAAAATATGATTTTGGCTTTATTAGCAAAAGCATTTGGAATATCGAAGTCAATACCACAATTGTCGTATTTGTTTCGGATGGTGGCTAACATTTTATCCAACTTTTCCAACCTACACTCCAAATAAAATTTGACATTCCTCGAGTCTCTCAATATCTCTTCTAACTCCACAATCCTAGACTTGAGAAAATGACGAGACTTATAAAAAACTAGGGAATCCTTCTTCAAAATCTCCATTAATCCTTGAAGGTTATCTCGCTCCCACTCAACAAATTAGAGATTCTCCCTAAGAGTCTTCTCACATGCCCTAAGATCCTCAATCAATATACTCTTGTTATTCCCTATAACATGTTCTTTCAACATCGCTTCCAACTTCAAGTTAGCCTTTTTCAATTTTATCATTTCCACAAATAACTCACGGAAGGCAACTTGAAGTTCCCTCTCCTCCTCCTCCTCTTCCTCCACCATCACTCAGTTGGGAATCACAAATAATGGCCTCTGAATTATCACACTTAGAATTATAACCATTTAAATATTTTTCATCAAGGCTCACATGACTAGCCATGACCGCAGAGTAGTTGCACTCAATGGGAGGAATCGGGTTCCTCTTTCAGTTCACTATCACTAAGGGGTAGCATTATATTCAATCTATTTATTTCCCTCCTTCCTTAGTTTAGTAGGACACTCAGCTACCATATGGCCATAACCCTCACACTCAAATCATTTGTCTAACTCATCCCTCTTATAATTATCCTTATGATTTTTAGGGAATTTTGTAACCATGTTAAAGTAGTTTTTCTTAAAATTCTTTTCATCCTTTGATTGTTTTCAAACGTGAATTTTTTTTAAACTCCTTAGCAAACGTGGCCATGTCATCATAATCGATGTCAGACTCATCATCCAAAACACATGTCTCCTCCTTCCAGGCCTTTGAAGAAATGCCTTTATCTTTCTTTATATTTTTAGAGGAAAACATGTCGAGCTCATAAGCTTAAAAATCATTTACAAGCTCTTTGAGTTTTGTAGAGTCTAAAGTACCCAAGGAATATAAAACTGTCACTGTTGAATTAAATCTTTCATGTAAGGGACTTACAATTTTCTTGACTACACGGGTTTCGGATATTCTTTCTTCCAAGTTAAACGACGAGTTCTCAATATCTAATAGTATGGCATAGAACTCATGAAAGGATTCACTTTCCTCCATCCTAATGGCTTCAAAATGAGCGGTGAAGTTTTGGAGTTCGGAAGCTTTATCTGCACTAGTACCCTCATAAGTGAGTCGAAGTATGCCCTATGCCTCTTTAGACGTTTCATATGTTATAATATGACGGAACTCCTCCTGTTTGACCGCACAAAACAAAGCATTCAGGCCACGTAAATTATAGTTGGACAATTTACGCCTTTTCTTACTTCAGGTTTCAACGGGTTTTGGAATTCTATAAATCACCTACTAAGAATGTAGGCAGGGACCACTACTTGCCATACTCGCTTATCTATCGACTTAAGTGATGATTTCATATGCGCTTCCAGTACGCGTAGTTAAACCCATCGAATAAATGTGGTCTAGAAAACGATTGACTATGCATATAAGAACCACAAGAATTCAAGCGTAGACATGGATATAGTACAATAACTTAGTTTTCTAGCTCTGATACTAATTTGAGAGTGCAGGATATATGAAATGATCTAAACAAAAGCTAATTTTTTAATTTTTTCAAATTAAATATTAAACTTGAGCAAAATTACCCCAAATAAAACATTGCACTAATTTTAAATGAAAGTTGTGTAAACCAGTTTTAGTCAATTTTATTTTACCCTAAAATATGTATCTAGGTGATAGTAGGACAAAGTCAATGCCTGACGTACAAGAAAAAATCACAATGGAAAAAAACTCGAATGACCCAGCCATGCAAAATCCACTAAGTATGGAATTACAAAGGACACAAGAGAAGATTTACTATATAGACACGACTCCCTCATTAGCCTTCACACTCTTCATTCATCAGGCTCTGCCTAGTGTCATGCAAGAGTCCACTCATGCACTGCCACAACGTGTGAGTCCAGACATGCCTCGGTATCCACCGAATAACTCAACAACCGTCCACGAATCTTGAACATGAAATCCACCGCTTCTTAAATGCTATTGTATGAAACATGATGCCAAATTGAAATTACTCCAAGTGCATGGGATATTATAGAAAAGCTTCGGCAAGTAAGGTTCGAACCCGTAAAAATTTGTTAATTTTAATGTTTAAAATAATTACAACTATCCAACTAGACCCGAATAAAGACTACAATTATGAACTAGACTAAGTCAAAGGAAATACCTAGATATGAGAGCAACAGAAGAAAGTTGTAAACAATATGAAAAGAATAAGGATTAGGGATCCACTTATCATGTAACTAATATTGGAAACTAATTTAATGTTGTCATTCCCTTTTTATAACTCAAATTGAACCGACTCTCATCGCATTTAAATAAAAAAATATAAGATTTATGTTCGAAATATTTTGAACATTTCTAATAGACGACTAAAATCCCAATTCCCTTAGAAAATACAAGTTTTAAAGTTTGCAAATGTATTTAAGCATGGATTATCAAAACCATCAAAGTGCAAGTATAATCCATTAAAAAAATACCATTTTTAAATCTCAAAACTTGATTTGACAAAATAATTTTGAAGGTTTTAAAACGCACTCTCGTGTCATTTTAAAATGAATACTGAGAACGCGTGTAATATCGATTTAAATTAAATTCGAAAGTTTCCAAGAACCCTTATTTAATTAGCGTCTACTTTTAAGCCAAATAAAATCAACCCTTAAACATGCATTTAAATCAACCCATCAAATATAAAGCATGCGACACAAAGTTAAGGAAAAATCCCTGAAGGGCAAAACCTTTTATTTCTAGAACTTTAAAGAATTTACAAGACCATTGACTTACATACAACCTGATAATCGCCCACAAGTGTAACGCACGGTGTCTTCGGTAAACCTTTAAAGCAACGGTTAGAAACAGTGTTGAGAACGCGTGTAATATCGATTTAAATTAAATTCGCAAGTTTCCAAGAACCCTTATTTAATTAGAGTCTACTTTTAGGCCAAATAAAATCAACCCTTAAACATGCATTTAAATCAACCCATCAAATATAAAGCATGCGACACAAAGTTAAGGAAAAATCCCCGAAGGGCAAAACCTTTTATTTCTAGAACTTTAAAGAATTTACAAGACCATTGACTTACATACAACCTGATAATCGCCCACAAGTGTAACGCACGGTGTCTTCGGTAAACCTTCAAAGCAACGGCTAGAAATGGTGTGACACAGAAATACCCGCAAGTGTCGGTTCTTATGTCGGCGGCTGGAAATTTCCCTTTCCAGGAGGGCAACAATGAAGAAGAGAACGGCTTCTCCATAAGGGTTGAACAAACCAAAGTTGTGTTCTTGGGTTACAAAAAGGATTCACAAAGGTTTGGCAATGATGTGTGAATCAAAACATGAGTCTTGGGACTCAAGAATATGAAGACTAGGTGTATTTGGACTCTCAAATTCGTCTCCTAAAGTCTTGCAAAACAACTCTCCCGAAGTTGGTATTTATAGGAAAATACATGAAGAGACCCACGATCTTAAAATGCTGAAATTCTATCCAGCGTACAGGTACACCGAACCGATTCGGGTACCCCTGCGAACCGGTTCGCCCCCCCGAACCGGTTTGGGTCTGGGTTCGGGAAAGTGTGCTGGAAAAAGGCTTTAAACACTTAGAAAAATTTCCAGACTTTTCAATGAACATATCTCCATTTTCAATGGGCCATAACTTGTTCACCGTAGCTCGGATTGAGGTGCCGTTTCTTCCAGTATCTTTGTTGCGGTAAGCTCTTCAACTTTCCAGTTGACCGGTCCTCCGGACGGTGGCTGTAAAATTACCAATTTGCCCTTGAACATCCCTATCATGCCTTGTTTCACTGATTTGACTTATCTTGCGTTCCACTTGCATTACGAGCCTAGAATTAAGGAACGTGAAGTCGTTGATGCATATGAGGGACACATTAGTGGAGATAATGCATGCTTGATTCCCGGAATTCGGATTGAGGCCGTCATGTGAGATCGTGAGGTGACGTGCCAAATGTAGCGGCGTACGACATAAATAAATGAAACATTTCGGACATGAGAAAAATGTCCTTACAAATCTCCCCCTATGTCTATGCCGGTACATACATAAAAAATCCGAATTATCAAATATGAAATTGCCTATACAAATCTACCCTCCCATGAACCCAAAACTGGAAAAGGTACAAATGAATAGTCTTCATCGTTTGTTCTACAAATCTTCAGGAATTTCAAATCTTTTCTCATCAGGGTGTGCAATTCAGAGATCATCAATGTAGTACCTACACACATGAGATAAAGAAAAATACCAAGTGATGTATCGAGTTTGAAATGAGATAAACATAGATACCAATATATGATAAGCATTAAAATTCAAACTCCCCCAAAATAAGATAATTCTTTCTCCCCCTTTTTATGATGTCCCCAAATAGACAAATGAGAAGAATGAATCAAATAAGCAAAATCGGGATGTCACGGTATACAAAAAAAATACAAACTATTTTTGATTTTTCAAATTTTTCATACAAAGATAGGATACCAATATGAACAAATATGATAGCAAAATCACACCATGGATTTAGACTCAAACAACCAAGTCATGGAAACGGAATGAATGGGTGTGAACACATTCGATAGGTAAATCAACTCAATCAATCATATGTGCACGATGCATATGTGTACCCCTAACGAATGAGCATCAAAAGTATCCTTAGGTGTAAAAATTTGTTGAATTTAGATGACATCGTCTTATGCAAATCAACAAATCAAAGTCAAATGATTTCCACACCAATAACGTCCAAAACTATAAAGCGCATTTTCAAGCATATCAAGGACGTGCAAACCCGTTTTAAATTCTCCAACCAAACTCCCTCGAATATATTATTTTTTAGAGGTAATCTAAATTCTCAAACTTTGGAGAATTGGTGCAAAAACCTAAATGGCCCATATTTTGGCATGAATGTCTTTTTATTGCCTTTAATTTTTTTTTTCGGGCTCTTTTAACCTCTTTGGACCTCGGATATTAAAATTCCTCCATTTTTTAGATCCTTTTCAACGGTGGCTTTGCGCAAAGGATAGAAAATTACCTTTCGCAGCCCCTCCCCGTTCTTAAACAAAGCACACAATCTCACAAAACGGTTTTTATATGCACAATTTCCTTATAAAAATTATCGCGCTTAGTTTGTTTTAAGGACAGGATTGAAGTGAAAACACCCAACCAACATGTGATAAGACAAGCACAATAATCAAACAAATCCGTGCATGTGTGCAATAAAGGAAATATGAGTCAAACATGTAGGAAGTAACACTTAATTACATCTTAATGACTCCAAACATTATAAAGCACATGGATGAATTGACCTATTGTCTCAAAACACTATCAAATTGTCACATGAAAATAATGGAATGATGTTGTGACTCGGTCATCCTAAGTGTTCATCCATAAACGGTGCAAACAAAATACAAAAATCTTTTTGGATTTTTCAAAAATTTTGTCAAAATAAAATCTTTTTGGATTTTTCAAAATTTTTCAAAACAAGAATATATACAAAAATGATACATACTAGCAATAGGCAAACAATGACATCATGAAAATCACCCTATGCTAGAAAACAAGTCAAACCTCAATCATTAGGTGCGGAGGGGTTTTCCAAAGGTGGTGACAGCTTATGAAAAACCTCCATCAATTCTTGTGAAGTTTTGACTAAAAACTTAACTTGCTCACCTAAATGTGCAAACTCTCTCATGTAGTCTCCGGGAGCATGTAAAGTATCATGTGTGGGTGCATGTGTGCCAGAAACACGTGTAGAAGCAAAACGTGACACATACCCCAACTTAAAGCAAAATTCCCTAAGGTGTCCTCTCCTCTTGCAATGTGAGCAAACATAAATAGGCCTAGGAACACCTCTCTCAAAAACACTAGGACGCACTTTCCTAATAGGAATGGGACGCCTAGGTGGGTTAGGGTGAGACATATGTGAAACTGTCACTAAAGTGGGAACCGGCTCGGGTGCTAATTGGGAAGAAGAAGCACCGTCATGACTTATTCCAAAATTCTCACCTTTACCCTTAAGAACCACCTTTTCAACCTTCTTAGGTGCGTTCTCAAACTTGACTTTGACCACCCTGGCACATTCGAGATCACTCTCGAGTTGGGATACACGTGTCGTCAGACTAGACAACGTGCTGGTCAAATCACACTTCTCCTTTCTCAAAACCTCCTTCTCTTTCTCCAAATCTAAAACCCGAAGACCTAAATCCCTATTATACTTCTTTGTTTTCAAGGTCTCGGTGTACAAATCTCTAAAAGCTTTTTGGAGCTCACTTTCATCTCCACTTTCACTCTCACTTTCTCCCTCACTTGAAGCGCTCAAACCATCACTATCACATTCGTGTGCACTATTGTGGGACAAGGTGGGTGTGCCCACACGACTAGAAAAAGCTACAAACTTCTCACCAATAGTCTCATCACCCTCACCTTCACTACTATCACTAAGTGTGGCGGGCATAGCAGTCTCTTTCCCCTTTCTCCTTATCCTAGTAGGACACTCTCTAGCTATGTGCCCTTTCCCTTCACACTCAAAGCACCTGATCTCATCCTCCTTATCACTATCTTTGGCCTCCTCTTTCTTTTTATTTTTCTCAAAAACATTCTTTTTATTGGAAGAATTATTTTTGTCCATGTTGAGAAATTTTTTAAAATTTTTCGCAAGCAAGGCCATATCATTAAAATCAAAATCTCCCTCAGAATCGGACTCACAAACTTTTTCTTTCTTTTTCTTAAAATGAGTCTTTAAAGCAATGCCATTATCCTTAGCCTTAATGGTTTTGGGAAACATATCAATCTCATAGGTTTGAAGATCTCCTACAAGTTCTTCCAACTTAAGTGATTTCAAATTTCCCAAAGAGTTCAAAACAGTGACTTTAGGAATAAAGCATTTTGGGAGAGATCTCAAAATCTTTTTAACGACACGCGTGTTATCAATAACCTCACCCAAATTAAAACATGTGTTAACTATGTCCGACAAATGTGCATAAAAATCATCAAAGCATTCGGACTCAGACATGGTGATAGTCTCAAATTGGGTGGCCAAATTTTGTAATTTTGACTCTTTAACTGCGTTCGTACCCTCATGTGTCAATTTCAAAACATCTCAAGCCTCTTTAGACGTGGTGCACGTCATAATTCGGCGAAACTCATCAGGAGAGACAGCTCCAGAAATAGCACTCAGACCGCGGGAATTAAAATTGGACAATTTATAATCATCTTCAGTCCAGGCTGACACGGGTTTTAAAGAGGTGATGTTATTAACAGTGACCGTGGGAGGAGTCCAACCATTTTCGCACAGCAACCAAACACGCTCGTCAATAGATTTTAAAATCGATTTCATACGAGCTTTCCAGTAGGCATAATTAGACCCATCAAAAATAGGCATCTGATTATATAAGTGCTCCATAGGAAAAATTGCGATTTTTTTCACAAAACTGATTTTTCAAAAAAAAATCAATATCACACGATTTTGCGAAAAATAGGAATACGCAATAGATTAGCGTAACCCGCTCTGATACCAATTTGAGAACGCGTGTAATATCGATTTAAATTAAATTCGCAAGTTTCCAAGAACCCTTATTTAATTAGAGTCTACTTTTAAGCCAAATAAAATCAACCCATCAAATATAAAGCATGCGACACAAAGTTAAGGAAAAATCCCCGAAGGGCAAAACCTTTTATTTCTAGAACTTTAAAGAATTTACAAGACCATTGACTTACATACAACCTGATAATCGCCCACAAGTGTAACGCACGGTGTCTTCGGTAAACCTTCAAAGCAACGGCTAGAAACGGTGTGACACAGAAATACCCGCAAGTGTCGGTTCCTATGTCGGCGGCTGGAAATTTCCCTTTCCAGGAGGGCAACAATGAAGAAGAGAACGGCTTCTCCATAAGGGTTGAACAAACCAAAGTTGTATTCTTGGGTTACAAAAAGGATTCACAAAGGTTTGGCAATGATGTGTGAATCAAAACATGAGTCTTAGGACTCAAGAATATGAAGACTAGGTGTATTTGGACTCTCAAATTCGTCTCCTAAAGTCTTGCAAAACAACTCTCCCGAAGTTGGTATTTATAAGGAAATACATGAAGAGACCCACGATCTTAAAATGCTGAAATTCTATCCAGCGTACAGGTACACCGAACCGATTCGGGTACCCCTGCGAACCGGTTCGCCCCCCCGAACCGGTTTGGGTCTGGGTTCGGGAAAGTGTGCTGGAAAAAGGCTTTAAACACTTAGAAAAATTTCCAGACTTTTCAATGAACATATCTCCATTTTCAATGGGCCATAACTTGTTCACCGTAGCTCGGATTGAGGTGTCGTTTCTTCCAGTATCTTTGTTGCGGAAAGCTCTTCAACTTTCCAGTTGACCGGTCCTCCGGACGGTGGCTGTAAAATTACCAATTTGCCCTTGAACATCCCTATCATGCCTTGTTTCACTGATTTGATTTCTCTTGCGTTCCACTTGCATTACGAGCCTAGAATCAAGGAACGTGAAGTCGTTGATGCAGATGAGGGACACATTAGTGGAGATAATGCATGCTTGATTCTCGGAATTCGGATAGAGGCCGTCATGTGAGATCGTGAGGTGACGTGCCAAATGTAGCGGCGTACGACATAAATAAATGAAACATTTCGGACATGAGAAAAATGTCCTTACAAGTGTAACACAGAAATACCCGCAGGTGTCGGTTCCTATGTCGGCGGTTGGAATTTTCCCTTTCCATGAGGGCAGCAATGAAGAAGAGAACGGCTTCTCCACAAGGGTTGAACAAACCAAAGTTGTGTTCTTGGGTTACACAAAAAGATTCACAAAGGTTTGGCAATTGTGTGAATCAAAACATGAGTCTTGGGACTCAAAAAATATGAAGACTAGAGTAATTTGGACTCTCAAAAACGTCTTCTAAAGTCTTGCAAAACAACTCCCCCGAAGTTGGTATTTATAGGAAAAAATATGAAGAGTCCCACGTTCTTAAAACTCTAAAATTCTATCCAACGTACAAAAAAAATAGCATTCTTTAAGGAATTTTCTTTATCTTCAAAAGGTCATAACTCCTTCACCGTAGCTCGGATTGAGGTGCCGTTTTTTCCAGTATCTTCGTTGCGGCGAGCTCTTCAACTTTCCAGTTGACCATACCTCCGAACTATGGATGTGAAATTAAGAAAATTCCCTTGAACACTCCTATCGTTCCTTTTTTTACTGTTTTGACTTCCCTTGCGTACCACTTACATTAAGTCCCTAAAATCGTGGACCGTGAAGTCGTTGAGGCAGATGTGGAACATATTAATGGAGATGTTGAATGCTTGATTCCCGGAATTCGGATTGAGGCCGTCGAGTGACATCTTAAGGTGACGTGCCAAATGTAGCGGCGTACGACATACACAAATGAAACATGTTGGACATGAGAAAAATGTCCTTACAAATCTCCCCCTATGTCTATGCCGGTACATACATAAAAAATCCGAATTATCAAATATGAAATTGCCTATACAAATCTACCCTCCCATGAACCCAAAACTGGAAAAGGTACAAATGAATAGTCTTCATCGTTTGTTCTTCAAATCTTCAGGAATCTCAAATCTTTTCTCATCAGGGTGTGCAATTCAGAGATCATCAATGTAGTACCTACACACATGAGATAAAGAAAAATACCAAGTGACGTATCGAGTTTGAAATGAGATAAACATAGATACCAATATATGATAAGCATAAGTCAAATCTCAAAAACTCCCCCAAAATTCAAGCTCCCCCAAAATAAGATAATTCTTTCTCCCCCTTTTTATGATGTCCCCAAATAGACAAATAAGAAGAATGAATCAAGCAAGCAAAATCGGGGCGTCACGGTATTCAAAACAAGGCATTAAACAATATGACAAACGTGCTCTAGCAAAGAGTTGCTAAAAAAAAAACTTCACAAACTATTTTTTATTTTTCAATTTTTTCGAACAAAAAAAATCTGATACCATTTGAAAAAAATATGTAAAACATGATACAAAAAAAATCACACCATAGATTTAAACTCAAACAACCAAGTCATGGGAACGGAATGTATGGGTGTGAACACATTCGATAGGTAAATCAACTCAATCAATCATATGTGCAAGATGCATATGTGTACCCCTAACGAATGAGCATCAAAAGTATCCTTAGGTGTAAAAAATTTGTTGAATTTAGATGACATCGCCTTATGCAAATAAACAAATCAAAGTCAAAGTGATTTCCACACCAATAACGTCCAAAACTATGTAGCGCATTTTCAAGCATTTCAAGGACATGCAAACCCGTTTTAAATTCTCCAACCAAACTCCCTCATATATATATTCTTTTAGAGGTAATCTAAATTCTCAAACTTTGGAGAATTGGTGCAAAAACCTAAATGGACCATAATTGGCATGAATTTCTTTTTATTGCCTTTAAATTTTTTTCGGGCTCTTTTAACCTCTTTGGACCCCGGATAATAAAATTCCTCAATTTTTTAGGTCCAATTTAACGGTGGCTTAGTATTCGCAAAGGTAAAATGAACCTTTCGCAGCCCTTCCCCATTTCTAAAGAAAGCACACAAACTCACAAAACGGTTTTTATATGCACAATTTCCTTATAAAAATTATCGCGCTTGGTTCGTTTTAAAGACAGGATTGGAGTGAAAATACCCAACCAACATGTGATAAGACAAGCACAATAATCAAACAAATCCGTGCATGTGTGCAATAAAGGAAATATGAGTCAAACATGTAGGAAGTAACACTTAATTACATCTTAATGACTCCAAACATTATAAAGCACATGGATGAATTGATCTATTGTCTCAAAACACTATCAAATAGTCACATGAAAAAAATGGAATGATGTTGTGACTCGGTCATCCAAAGTGTTCATCCATAAAGGGTGCAACAAAAAAAAATCTTTTTGTATTTTTCAAAATTTTTCAAAAAAAATATATACAAAAAGTACATGTCACAACGCTAGCAAAAATATATCAAAAAACATAACTAGCGTATGACAAACATGCAAACATAATCATCTATATGATATGGCAAGAGAAGAATCATGTGCAAGCAAACGGGAATCAACTTGTCTAAAATCTAGTTCCTCCAAAAGTGATTTCCTAACCCAAATGGATGAAACACGTCGACAAGGGGCTTTGGGAACCAACAAAATACTAGACTTCGAATTCCTAGGACCACTTCCAAGATCAAAATAAAATCGCCTAAGGTGACCATTCCTACCACAATATGAGCATGTGAAAACATGTGGGATGACATCCAAAGTGTGATCTTTTCTAGCGTCCTTGGAATTAGTTGACCCTCTAAAACAAATAATGGTTTTGGCTTTAGCATTAGAAGCATGAGAACACGATGAGCCATTACCATCACTATCAAACCTACTTGAGTCTGTCAAATCATTTTTTAACTTCAAAATTTTTGACTCAAGCAAAGAATTAGACTCTTCCAAATTAAGGGACGCCTTCTTCAAATTATCAATTAAACTTAACAGTTTATCACGCTCCCCCTCAATTAAAACAAACTTATTCCTAAGAGTCTTTTCGCGTGCCGTAAAATCATGGATTAATTTTTTATCCTCGACGGCACAAACGGGAACCCTAGAATTTTTTAAGTCCTCTAATTCCTTCTCTAAAACTAGGACTCTCTCATCACTCTTCTTTTTGGCAATTTTTAAAGAATCAAAATCAGTACACAAATTACCAAAGTGCTCAAGACAAATATCACTTTGAGTTTGAAACTCTTGCAAATATTCAATCTTACTTTTAAAGAGAGAATTTTCTTTTTCCAAAACTTTAATTCTTCTGCAAAGTTTCAAATTCAAACTTTTTAATTTTTCAGCACGGTCGTGAAATTTTTCAAAAATAGAATCCTCATTAAATGGGCGTTCCATTGAAAAATTGCGATTTTTCATAAAACTGATTTTTAAAAAAATCAATATCACACAATTTTTGCGAAAAATAGGAATACGCGATAAATTTGCGCAACCTGCTCTGATACCAATTTGAAGACGTGAGAAGTCAAATTGTATAAAAAAAAAGTAAATCTTTGAAAAATCAAGATCACTCGATAATTTAGAGTAACCCGCTCTGATACCAATTTGAGAACGCGTGTAATATCGATTTAAATTAAATTCGCAAGTTTCCAAGAACCCTTATTTAATTAGCGTCTACTTTTAAGCCAAATAAAATCAACCCTTAAACATGCATTTAAATCAACCCATCAAATATAAAGCATGCGACACAAAGTTAAGGAAAAATCCCCGAAGGGAAAAACCTTTTATTTCTAGAACTTTAAAGAATTCACAAGACCATTGACTTACATACAACCTGATAATCGCCCACAAGTGTAACGCACGGTGTCTTCGGTAAACCTTTAAAGCAACGGCTAGAAACAGTGTGACACAGAAATACCCGCAGGTGTCGGTTCCTATGTCGGCGGTTGGAATTTTCCCTTTCCAGGAGGGCAGCAATGAAGAAGAGAATGGCTTCTCCACAAGGGTTGAACAAACCAAAGTTGTGTTCTTGGGTTACACAAAAAGATTCACAAAGGTTTGGCAATTGTGTGAATCAAAACATGAGTCTTGGGACTCAAAAAATATGAAGACTAGAGTAATTTGGACTCTCAAAAACGTCTTCTAAAGTCTTGCAAAACAACTCCCCCGAAGTTGGTATTTATAGGAAAAAATATGAAGAGTCCCACGTTCTTAAAACTCTAAAATTCTATCCAGCGTACAAAAAAAACAGCATTCTTTAAGGAATTTTCTCTATCTTCAAAAGGTCATAACTCCTTCACCGTAGCTCGGATTGAGGTGCCATTTTTTCCAATATCTTCGTTGCGGAGAGATCTTCAACTTTCCAGTTGAACAAACCTCCGAACTATGGATGTGAAATTACTAAAATGCCCTTGAACACTCCTATCGTGCCTTTTTTCACTGTTTTGACTTCCCTTGCGTACCACTTGCATTAAGTCCCTAAAATCGTGGACCGTGAAGTCGTTGAGGAAGATGTGGAACATATTAATGGAGATGTTGAATGCTTGATTCCCGGAATTCGGATTGAGGGCGTCGAGTGACATCTTAAGGTGACGTGCCAAATGTAGCGGCGTACGACATACACAAATGAAACATGTTGAACATGAGAAAAATGTCCTTACAAATACCTAATTTTTTATAACAATTAAAAAGAGTGGGGAATAAATAATAATTCAATTTAATGTGATAATATTAGCTAACTATGATAAACTTTACCCTAATCCTAATAGAAGAAATAACCTACCATAATGAAAGATAAAAACAAATTATAAGAATGAGTTGAAATTTTCAGTAATAAATCAAACTTACAATAAGTTCTATCACAAAAAAATTCAATCCTTCTCAAAATGATAAAGTTTCAGCATTTAAATTGTATACAATCACTCAAAAATTACTCCCCAAAATTCGGGGTGAAAATGTGAGCCCAAGTGTCCTTTTTATCGGCCAAGGGGTGAGGTATTTGGTTTGGAGTGAAGCTCTCTTTACTTGGACGAAAAGTGTTGGAACTGAACATTACACCTCCTTTAGTTTTGGATAGAAACAAGGTACTCAATTTTCCCCCACACTAGGACTCTTATTTTTACACGCCGAACACGCTTTATGAACTTCGTTCAATTTAGCTTTTTTCATACGACCGTAAAAATCTATTTTCACGCTTTTCACTAATTGATCGTCAATTTGCAAGAAATTCAATTACTATATGCAAAATTTTCACTAGGCAACATGTTTCTCATATTAGCATAAGAAAATTATAAAATTATTGAAGTGCCAATTTTTTTATTTAAAATTACCGTTTTGAATCTGAATTCAATCATTCTTGTATTTTTTTTCCTTTTTTTAATACAATGGTCCTACGAACTTATTAAATAAAATAAATTGGGTTTAACAAAGTATAAATTTGGATATAAAATATACAAAATAATGTATTCATCAAATTTCACCAAGCCTAAACTTTTCTAGTCCTCAAGCAAAACTAAAATAAAATCTAACTCACTTTTGTAGGAATTACGATTGCACTTAACATGTGTAATAAGCTGTTAAACGCCCAGGTTACCCCCAATGGATGAGTTTTATCTCGTGAGGGTTTACAGTGAATATACCCACAAAATTTAACAATTGGACTCCATACAGAAGACACAAAAGTAATATAATCAAGTCCGAATGCAAACTTCATAAATATAATAGAATTTCACTTCTCAATCTCAATTTATCGTGCGCATGTGTGTAGCCAATATAGTCGTATAATTCAAAAGATTTGATCGTTACGTTTCTTATTCGAATATTTGTTTTGATTTTAAAATCTCATGGGATGCACTTATAATCGAACACTAGGAAATCGATTATTTTCTCTCGGCATATGTTAAAAAAGTGTAAATTTAGATGAACAAATTTCACATATACATAATCAAAATAGAATTTTCTTTAATGGATGAATATGATCTCATGAATGGAATATTGATTACTTTTTAAAAACATTGAATCACATCATATCCTATTCATCTTCTCTCCACACTATAACTAACTTTACTTGAGATCGATTTGGACTTTCTTCGATTGTATTGTAAGCTTGGATTTTGGTGAGAAGATAAGATTTTTGGAGTTAAAAAATTTCAGAGAATATAAAGGGTTTTCAGTATTTTAATTTTTAGGCACTTTTTTGACCCCTATTTTCTTTTTTCTTTTATATTTCTTTTTAAACTCACATACTTTTTTTTTATTTTTCATTTCATTTCTCATTCTTTCTTTCTTTGCCTTTTTTCGTTCTTTTTTTTCCACATATTATTCATATAACCTCCTTTTCTTTTGGCCTTTTTCTTACTGTGATTTTACCTTTGTAGTCTAAAAAAATTTGGCATGGCTTCTTTTTATGCTCTTTGAACACCTAGTTGGAGTTAGGTAGGATTTTGAATATTCAATAAAAGACTTATTTTTCTTTTTGGTTCAAATGGACTTGCAATGGAATATTGTAAAAATTTAGGATTTAGGCTTAATTTTTAGGTTTTCAAACGATGGACTAATCTCATTTCTCAAGATCCGTTAAGTTAATTTATGTATCAAGACGACTTACTAAGACTTCTAGTGCTTAAGATTCACATTTTGACTTTTTATTTTCAGTAATTGAACGAAACAAAAAATTTGAGATCATCAATGAAATTTCATTGAAGGAAAGTTTAAGTTATTTTTAACTCGAATTGATTTAAATCTCTCGGTAACGATGAATGACACAAAATCTCACTGGGTTAAAATATCCAAATTTATTCATTAAGCATATTAACTTTTACCGTAATATCCATTTTCGACCATATATATGGCTAATGTGTAAAATTTTTAAAGTTGAAAGATCCATGGATTAATTTTATATTAAGAAATCGTTTCAGAACTTTATTATATTGAAAATATTTTTAAATTTTTGAAAAATTTATGATTTTTTTTCTTTTTTTTTCAAAAATAGCCTTACCCCCAAACCTAACTTTTACATTGTCCTCAATGTATCTTGAAATAAAAAGTATGGACAAAGAAAATCAAGTATAAAAGTAAAAGGATGATATAACTTGTGAACGTCTACTTGTGTTACCAACTTCCAACTGATGTCATATGCCTTCCATCATAAATCAAAGGTCGGAACAATTTGGAATCAACCCAATAGATAATATATATACATGAAGGCACATAATAAATTCAGTGAGTGAAATTATAGTGATGCAAAGTTAAGGTATGACATGGATCGTCAAACCCGAAGAGACTGTCATAATGAATTTCTGAATGACATATTAAGCCTAGGTTGCCCTCAAATTCGAGAATTAATAAATCAGGCTCTACATCGGACGATACTCTAGAAATGTCCTCATTCTCATTTGAAACACTCGATTGAACAAGATGATGGATGTGGTGGAAAACGATAATGTGGCGTGATAAAACATGCGCCACTAGACGAAAAAGTTGGAATGATTTTCTCAACTATCTCGTCAGTGATTGATAAAACCTCACGTGTGAGCATATTCTCAAAAGGTTCGGGTTCGCATCCAAAGAGAATGAATTGATTTATCCTATCGTCCCATTCGCTCTCCTCTAAGTGACCAAATTAGTCTAATAATGAGTGGACTTCAACAGTGAGATTCTCATTAACCGACCAAAGCTTGACACAAGCACTGGTGGTGTATTTAACACTAAAACAATCAAGCGCACTTATGAAATATTATTTTTATATTATAGAAAAAAATAAATTACTATTGGAAATATATATATATTTTTTTAATTTTCAGGTTTTGTTTAATTTTTTTAGGGACTACTCACAAAAAAAAATGAATATATGGATATTTTCCAAGAAAAAAAAATATATATAAATATTGAATTTTTCTTGATTTTTGTGTTTTATGGACTTTTTTTAATAAAAATGCAAAATGTAAAAAAAAAACTAGTCCGAAAGCATAATTTTTTCGAGATATATTGAACAAATCCCCGGAAGTGGTGCTAAAAACTTATTTTCAAATTAAAACTATCGCAAATTCACGGCCTATTACCTAGAGAGATTTATCATTTTTAACGTTTAAAATAAGTACAACTATCTCACTAGACTAAATTGGGTGAAGAATAAAGACTACAATTATGAATTATACTAAATCAAAACAAATACCTAAATATGAGAGCAACACATGAGAGTTACAAAATAATATGAAAAGAACTAGGATTCGGGGTCCGTTTATCACGTAACTAATATTTCACATTAATTTAATGTTGTCGTTCTCTTTTTATAACTCAAATTAAACTGACTCTCGTCACGTTTAATTCGAAAAATATAACGGTTATGTTCGAAATATTTTTAACGTCCCAAATAGAGGGCTAAAATCCCGATTCCCTTAGAAAATACAAGTTTTAAGGTTCACAAATGTATTTAATCATGGACTATTAAAACATTCAAAGTGAAAGCATAATCCATAAAAAAAATACTATTTTTAAATCTCAAAACTTGATTTGATAAATCAATTTTGAAGATTTGAAAACGCACTCTCGTGTTATTTTATAATGAATACCGAATTTTTGATAACAATTAAAATGAGTAGGGAATAAACAACAATTAAATTAACATAACAATATTAGCTAACTATGATAAACTTCACCATAATTCTAATAGAATAATTAAGCTACCATAATGAAAGATAAAAACAAATTACAAGAATGAGTAGAAATTTTCATTAATAAATCAAATGTACAATAAGTTCTCTCACAATAATCTTCAATCCTCTCAAAATGATAATTTTTTTTTTCTCAAATTGAATATTTTGAGTTCGCTTCCTGCCATTTTATTCCTAAGGTTACAGTGCTTTATTCATTAGGGATCCTAGATACTCTTAGTTCAGAAGAACTTATAGGAGATCTTCAAATGTATGATATAGATATGTTTTCTAAAACTATTAAACCTAAGGAAATAGGGATTTCTTTAAAAACTCAGACTAAGAAAAAGAAGAAAGAGAAAGTTTGTGAATCTGAATCTGAATTTGATTTTGAGTTGGATGACTTGACCCTTTTTGCAAAAAAATCCAAAAAAATTCTCGAATTTTCCAATGAAAATTCTTACAAAGAAAATACTTTCGAGAAAAATAAAAATAAGAATGAGAGGGAGAAGGTTTGTGAGAAAAATGAGATAAGATGCTACGAGTGTGAGGGCAAAGGGCACAAGGTTCATGACTGTCCCACTAGACGTAAGACAAAGGGCAAGAAAGTTGTTAATAAGGTGGCCTCTCGACATCGAGTCGGTTGATCCAATTGTGCATTGCGTTCATGTCTAGTCACGTTAGTACTTCTAGTTTGTCCCACACCGATGAGGACATATCTAAACGTGAAAGTCTCGATGATGTTTTGCGTCATTCTAGAGAAAGTGAGAATGATAATTTAAGTGAGGGAGAAGGTGGACTCTAAAAAATTTTTAGTGATCTTTACATGGAGACTTTAAAAATGAAAAATCTTAATAAAGTTTGGTCTATGAGGGTTTTAGATTTAGAAAAGGAGGTGAGAGTCTTGAGAGAGTGTGGGGTAACGGTGAGTAACTCGAGAAGGTGAAAATTTATTTGTGTAAGCAGTTGATTGTTTTAGGTAGGGAAAAAACTGGTTTGACCAACACGGTGGCTAGTCTTACAAAAAATCTTTAATCTTCTTTAGAGACTCATGAGAAACTTGAAGCCCGTGTATCCAAACTCGAGATTGATCTCGAACGTGCCCGGGAGGTTAAGGTCACTTTAGAGGAAACAATTAAGAAGGTTAGAAAGATGCTACACGGTCTCGTATTAGGTAACGTTGAGAGGCAAGGAATAAGTTATGAAGGTGAATCCACTTTCAAATCCGCACCCGAGCCAGTTCACGAGTTTGTGATGGATTCATATGTCCCTCATCCTAACCTACCTAGGAGACCTAACCCACCTAGGAGAACTCGTCCTAGATGCTTTGATTAGGTGGACCCAAGTCCATTTATGTTTGTGCACATTGCAAACAAAGAGGTCACATTAGAGAGTTTTATTTTAAGCTAGGGAGAGTTTCTTATATGATGTTCACAGGTATACTTCCACACGAGCTCTTACACATATTCCCGCATTCACTCCTAAACGTGACACTCCACATGCTCCTGCACATCACCATAGATATTTTGAGATTTTTTGAGAGCAAGTAGAGTATTTAGTCAAGACTTTACAAAATTTGATGGCGGAATTTCTTAGGATGACTTCTACTTTTAAGAACTCCTTCGGGCCTAATGATTGAGGATAAGACTTATTTTTGAAATAGGATGATTAGCATGTTTACATCTTATAATCCTATTGCAGCATTGTATTATTATTATTATTATTATTATGATATCCTTGTATTTATATTTTTCATTTTGATATTTTTCAAAACATCCAAAAAGAGTTTTGTTTTTAAAAAAAAAGGGTTTTGACATATACAAAAAGATTTTCAATTTTTAAGAAAAAGGTGAAAAAGGCAAAAGGATGTTATTTTTGAAAAAGGCAATAAGAGTTTCATAATTTTTTTGTCACCATATATGGATAAACATTTAAGATGTCCGAATCTCCCTTTCATTCCATATTTTCACGTGACTTTTTATTAGTGTTTCGAGACATGCCGTCATTACTATAGTGTGCTTAATTATGTGTGGAATCATTACGTTGATATTTGATGATTACTTTCTACATGTTTGACTCCTAGTCACCTTTATTGCACTCATGCATGAACTTGTTTGGACATTGCACTTTTTGGATTTTTTGAAATACGATGTTCTCATCTCAATTTTTCTTTATAAAGAACGAAATGTAAAAAGAGATAAAGTTGTGCATGTAAGAGTCATTGCCCGAATTGCATCTATTTCTGAAAAATATTATTAAAATGTTTAGCAATGGAAAGGAGTTATGCAAGATTAAAATATTCTTTGCGTTAAAAGCCACCATTTGCATAAAAGAGCCTAAAGAGTTTAGAGGCACATTAAAACAGAAGTGTGAGACCACTTTTTGATACATTGATGTTTTGCTACACAAGAGTAATAATTTCTTCAAAAAATTTGAGAGATTATCATCATATATGTGAGAATTTGAGGGAGTTAAAGTCGAAAATCAATGGGTTTGCACAACTAAAATGTCTCAAAAAACCTTACATAGTTTGGGGTGTGAGAATCATTTATGTCTAGGACACGTTGATTAAATTGAGTTAATTTTAATTGTGTTCATCAATTTTACACTTAAGTAAGACTCTGAGATCTTTCATTATAAGTATCTCAAAACTTCGTGCACACATGTTATGATTATATACGTTGACTTACCTATGGAAAATCTTCATATCCCAACATTCCGCATTCATGATTTGGATATTTTAATATTATTATATGGTGTGTTGTATTTGTTCATTTTATACTTTATCTTTAAAAGAAAAATGATTTAAAAAAAAATAGTCGATTGATAGATGCCTCTGAGATTATCATCACCTACGCTTACTTGATTACTCTTATATTGATATTTTACTTGTGCATGTGATGCTTATATTTATCGACTAGTTTCGACTCTTTTGGCTATTACGGGCAAAAAGGGGGAGAACAAATTGACGCAGAGTTTTTATTTATGTTTAAAACTGTATGCGTCAGATAATCTTTGTTTTGTCTTGTGTGTAGGAAGTTCCACTTGGATGGTTATCATTTGGACTCACATAATATGAAGACAACACGTGCCAAAGGAAAGATTCAGTTTTATGATTGAAGATTTGCACATATTTTGCATTCCTTTTATTCTATATTTTGGGAGGGTAGTTAATTGTATTAAGTCATAGGATTGAATTTGGCATAGGTTTGTGTTTTGTACCAGAATAACCAAATGGGGAGATTTGTAAGAACAAAATTCATGATTGCTTATATTTTATATTATTTTGATTTGGCGTATTCCGTTACATAAACACGCCACCGTCACAACTTCTCAGGACTCGAAGACTATTGTTAAAGACCTTCAAAGTTTGGAAGATTTGGTCATCTCAATAATCATGGTAGAATTATGTCATTGGGCTGGTAAGTGATTTTTTATATTTTCTGGGAATTTGTTATATTTTTATGAGGCTGTTTTTGTAAAAAGAAAAACTTACTTTTTTTTTTAGAAAAGCCGCTTGAGAAAATGATGCCTCGTTCGAACGAGGTTGACTGTCGTTCGCACGAGATGCTAATGAATTGTTTTATACGTTCCATTGAGATCTCGTTTGAATTCCTTGTTCGAAGTCGCTTGAACGAAATAACGTTGTCATTCGAATGGGATGGCTTTTCGTTCTAACGATTGAACGTAATTTTATTTTTTAAAGTATATCTTCCCAATATCTTTGATGTTCATCCCTTTTATTTCCCTTTCTTATAAAAAGGTTGAACGAGATCAAATACTTCAAGAACTCTTTTTCAAAAATAAAAACACCTTTTGAGTTCTCTTTTGTGATCAAAACTCCTCATAATCATATTCCCCAGCCCAAAAATTATTCAAGATCACTTTTACTAATCAAAGAAGCTTTCTTGTGATACACCCTTGTAGAGACGTTTCTTTACGACTGATTTTGTGAAACGATATTTCACTGCAGAGCCGACTCTGGTCATGTGTCGGTTGGTAGGGGAACATGACCCATTTTAGACGAAGCACCAATATATATATATATATATATATATATATATATATATATATATTAGAGGTCCAAAAATAATTTAAGCACATTAAAAAAGGCCCATTTTTAAATGAGTTAGTTTTGCAGGGGATCATTTTTTTCAACTACCCGCCCCCCCAAAAAAAATTAGCACAAAGAATGATTCAACTACCCAAAAAAATGTCAACCAACTCATTTAATCCGATTTTTCTAGGGGCCCAACTTTTGAACTACCCAAAAAGTCTTCTTGGTACCCACACACTCTCTCTCTTTTTCTCTTTCCATCCCCCCCACTCTCTCTTCTCCTCCAACGTCCTTCCCTCTCTCTTCTTTGCCTCACTCTCTCCTCTCTCTCTTTGTGCAAGCAACTATCCGTTTCATTTTTTTTTTGCTGAAAAATTAAACCATCATCATTTTTCCAAAGATAAGCAGGCAACTCCTCATTCTTTTTTTTTTTTGTTGAAAAATGTAAACCGTCATCATTCCTTCTTTGTATTTATAAAAATTCCAATCATTGACTTTTTATTAATCTTTTATTTTAACCTTTTAAAGTTAATAGTACTATACTTTTTTTATTTATTTGATTTTTTAAAAATTCATCAAGGTCTTATTAATCTATTTTTTATGTAGTTATTTTTTTTGTTACCAGGTTCTTACTTTCTACTTTAACCAAGTAGATAAAATTGGAGAGGGAATAAAAAACATGCTTATTGATATTGCAATTGAAAAAGTAGGAGAGTTGATTATTTTTTAAAAAAAATATAGAAAAACTGGGTTCATAGATGAGATGAATACCGATAAAATTTTTTGTATTGAAATGAAAATTGATCCAATTTTTAGTGTAACACGTCAAATTCATAGGAGGAGACATTTTAATGAGACTGCTAATGAGGAGTGATCAGGCATAAATATCGTATATTTATCCCCTTAATTTCGGTACTTTTTTGAACCCAAGCGGTGCAGTTGATATGGATTTAACTCGTAATTATGCTACTAACCTTCGTTAGCAAGTATTTCGTGTTTTGTATTTCTCTTATGTGTTTTACAGGTAAAGTATGCAAGCGGTGCGAAAGAGAAATCGAAACAATGAAAGAAAGGCTAGGAAGGCAAGTTCAAGGGCATTTTTGTAATTCTGCAGCCTGATCCCGGAGTTGGGGCCAGCTGGATAGTTGAAGAGTTCGGAACAACGATAACACTGGAAAAGACGACACCCAAATCCGAGCTACGAGATTTATGACCCCTTGAAGTTGAAGAAAAATCCACAGAAGAAAGGAAGAAAACATGAAAATTTTTCTAAGTGTTGGAAATGAAGGAAAGAAGGGCCAAACTAGCAAGATTTCTCGAACCACAGCGTGAATCGATTCGGGGGCTAACCGATTCAGGGAACCTATGAATCGGTTCGAGGTGCCTGATGCGCGAAATTCTACTTGAAAGCTAATTGGTCCATAAAGTCCTATTATGTTACAAACTCTTCTAAAACGTATATGTATCATTGTATTGACTTAGAAAAGATAGTTTTTGAATAGTTTTTCATAGAGAGGAAGGTACGAGAGTAGCTTAGAACCATAGAAAATAATCCTCCATCAAGTAGGTACTTTTATTGTTTGAATTGCAAGTTTTCTTTAAATTAAGTTTGTTCCTTTCTTTCTTAATCTTGTAGTTAATTTATTTACAAGATTTCTTTATTTTCTGGGTTTCCAATTCGTTTATACATCCTTAGAGATAGTTTTCTTATTGATTCAATTACATGCAACGTAGGATTCATGTTTTTAATTAATTGCACCATGTTAGGCTAAATTTCTAAGGGTTGGTGTGCATGAACCCAACCCGATGTAATTTTGCCATGTAGAAAGTAGAGTTTGAATTGAAATTTGAATGAATCATGTTGTGTAGTTGTCACAACCATCATAGACCTTTTTACCTCGGTTGACCCTAGGTAACCATGGTGTTTAAGGATATGATGCGCGTGTAGCTATTGCGACAATGCTTTACTCATCCTTTGATTATGTATGATGCTGACTTGAACCTCATATATGTAATGCTTGGGAGTAATAAAGACCGGGTTAAATTAATTTTCTAATTCAAAATTCTAGCATTCTATACGGTAAATTTACTAGGGTTTGGGGGATTGTATTCCCAACTTGTTTTTCCCTCATTCTTGTTAAGTCATTCGTAGTTAGTTAATTTTGTTCACATAGTTAATGTAGTAGTTTAATTTAGTTTGCATTTAGTTAATTAGTTATTTCCTATCTCAATCATCTTTTTGTATCTTTTTAGAGTCAAGTTAGGGTTAACAGTCTTACCTTTGTCATCACGTTCACTCGTCCTAGTTCCCTGAGGATTCGATACCCATACTAGCCACTATACTCCGCAAGAGTGTAGTTAAAGTTTAGGTTTTTGTATTGTGGTTGGAAGCCGATAACAACGATTAGCGTATTACACGGACGCTCGATTTCCACCTCGATTCCGTTAATCTAAAACTTCGACCAAAAATAAAAATAAAAATCAAAATCAAAATCAAAAAAATCAAAAAGCACAAAAAGATATTTCATATCTCAAAAGCCATTTAATGAAAAATCTTGCACTCACTCTAACTCCCCAAAATACTCCAACCAGCATTAACGAAAACCCGATAGTTGAGTACGACCCCGATAGCCGTCAAACGTTCCACAATTCTGGGTTCCACCTCCCACACCTCAACACTCAATTATAAGTAACACTCCGACATCCCTCTTAGGACACACCACAGAGCACGCTCCGAGCATACAAAGTGAGGATGCAGAGTCATCAAGTGAGAGAGCCATGTCACAACACGATAGTGTTGCAGCAGGTGAGGAAGAGGTCCCGTACCGCCCTTTGAGAAAAATATTATATCCCGAGCGAACTGTCACTCCGGGATGCATTTTACTCCTGTATAATGCAGGGAAATTTCGCTTTAGGAATGGGATGATCCAGATACTTCCCAACTACCATGGAATGGAATCAGAAAAGCCATATCTCCACATCTGGGAATTTGAGGAGGCGTGAGAGACCCTCAGTGATCAAACTTGCAAAAAAGATGTGATATGCCTCAAACTCTTCCCATTCTCGCTAAAGGACAAGGCTAAGATCTGGCTATGGTCTTTACCTCCAAACTCGATTGCATCATGAAACGACTTGCAATCTAAATTCCTTAAAAAATTCTTTCCTCAACATCGAACGAACTCCATTAAGGCTCAAATTCAAACCTTCCGACAATCAGAAAATGAGTCGTTTGATCGATGTTACGAGCGTTTTAACGAGTTAATCACTTCATGCCCTCATCATGGATTTGATAAATTGCAAATTATCTCATTCCTCCATAATGGGTTGAATATAAATTCCAAATAACTCGTTGAAACCATGTGTGATGGTCCATTTGTCAACCTAGACGCCAACGATGCTGAGCTTCACCTGAGGTATGTCGCCGAGACTACCCCAGCATGGGATACATATGACTCTAGTGCTCATAATCGAATGCTCCAAACGACGACCACTCTATCGGAGGCCGACCTATTTCATGTAGAAAAGGATACTAGACGGCCAGACGACTCGATCTACTTGCGAAAGGAATGCAAGAAGTACTTGAGATATGTGCAAGAGGACCAATTGGCTCCATCCCGAACCCCATTGATAAGGTGTGTGCTATTTGTGAGGTGGGACATTCAACAGAGGAATGCCCGACGATACCCACCTGCAAAGATATGCTTCAAGAGCAAGTGAGTGGTGTAGGAGGATTTAAGGGTAATTTCGGTGCATCGCACAAGAATTCTTACAACCCTTCATGGAAAAGCCATCCTGGTTTTAGATATGGGCAATAAAATGCTGCGATGAATCCTAATTTACATGTTGCCCCTCCCCCACTGTCACACTTTCAACAAGCACCACACATGCAGGGACATGTGCAAGCAACACCACCTCCAGGGCCATATATCACTCCACTGCGGAGAAATCTCGAGGATACAATAAACCAATTTACCACTGCGCAGAATGTAACCACTGCTAGACATGAGCGCATGATCAACGACATAAATGCGACTATTTTAAAGATGCAATCATCGTTGAGTATCCAAGAGAAGGGCAAGTTTCCTGCCCAGGGCCAAAGGCCTCTCCAAGGTCAAACTAGTGTTAGCTCCACAGCCCATGACCATCCCGAGCAATGTAGCGCAATTACCACTCTACGTAGTGGGAGAATAGTTGACTTGTCCACATTACGTACCTAAAAATAAGGAGGTTTCGCTCGACACGAAAGAGGCCGAAGATGCCCCTTTAATTGAGAGTGATACAAAAGATAACACTAGTGGACCCAAGGTTACGGTGAAACCACCCACCGCTGCCCCATACCCTCAACGGTTGGTCCCGCACTCCAAAGAGACTTCTCGGGATGATGTTTTGGACATCCTCAAGCAAGTAAAGATTAATTTACCTTTTCTCGAGACTATACAGAAAATTCCCGTATACTCTAAGTTCATTAAGGACTTACTCACGGTGAAACGCAAGCTAAAGGTAAATAAAAATGTCTTTTTGGCCTAGAATGTCAATTTTGTTTTATCGAGTGACCTTTTGTTAAAGTATAAAGATCCAGATGCACCCACCATCTCGCATCTTGGGGAAGAACCGAATCGAAAGGGCGCTAATAGATTTAGGGGCGAGTGTTAACATTCTACCCTATTCCATCTATAAGAAACTAGATTTGGGAGCCCTTAAGCCCACAAATATGACTCTCCAGCTCGCGGATCGTTCTGTGAATATGCCTCTGGGAATCGTTGAGAGTGTGATTGTCTAAATAGACACTTTCTACTTCTCGGTGTATTTTATCATTTGGGACGGGGAGCCCTCCATTCTCCTGATCAATCATGTTCCCGTTATCCTTGGTCGCCCATTCTTAGCTACGACTAATGCACTCATCAATACTCGGAGTGGGCGAATGCAATTAACATTTGGGAATATGACCCTCGAGATAAATATTTTTAAAAATATCAAGAACGAGGGTGACGAAGGAGAACCGCGAGAGACAGATCGTTTAGAGGCAGCACACGAGCATGGGAGGACCCACACGCGAGAGCCGATAGGGGTATGACTTGTTACATCAAGTGAGAGCGACGGTTGCAACATGGAGCGAAAGGTAGGGGAGGTATGCGTAGTAACTGAAATGAATAGTGTGAGTGAGCCCTTGAGTGTGAGAGAGAGCGACAATTTAGAGGGTATCGGGAGAGGTTTGTATGAGTGCTTAGAGGAGAGCGAATGGCGATACATGATAGATACTTTTCTCCTCGATTGTTACCCACCCACACCATCTAATAATTTTGAGATGGAGCGAGGAAGGACGGATGTGGAAACAAAGCAAGAAAAAGAGCTAGAGGAGTTGAGCCTAGCGAAATTTGAGTGAGAATTCAGGCAGGTGGATGAGAGACTTAACGACGAAGTCCAATCTCTATTGGACTCATGGAGTCATTTAGGAGAGAGCGAGTGGAAAGATAAAATCAATAAGTTTCTTCGCAATGACCATCCACCCATGCAAATTGAGTCTTCGGAGGTAATTAAAGATAAGACTCAAGTCTCGTCTGACTTAGAGCCCAATCCACGTAGTACGGATCACGAGGATCCTTTTCCAATAATCACGATGCGTCTCTCAGCCTTTCCTTTATTTATGGGCAAGGGCCCAACTTATTTCGGTTATTGGTGTATGACAGGCAGAGGGGAGAGACTAGGAGAACAACGGATCCCGTGCAAGGGGTTGGGTGATTTGTGGAGAGAAATGAGAGGTCGTCTCACCCCCGACGCGTATGGGGTGATTTTTGCTGTATTTTTTAGCCATGTATGAGTGTCATATAGTGTCTTGGTGCATTTTGATAATTTGCTTGTTTTATTTGTCACACTTATTTCTTTTCTTCTTTAGATTTTAGTCCTTTTGATTAAGGACAATGCAAAAGTCTAAGTTGGGGGGGGGGGTGATAAGTGTGTCTTTCTAAAACTTCACAAATCTTTAAAATGCCAAAAAAAATTGAAATTTTTTGAAAAACCATTTTTTTCTTTAAAATAAATAAAAATTAGAATTTAAAATTTTCAAAAATATCACATTTATTCTATTTGAAGTCTCAAATTGTTAAATCTCAATTGCACTAAGCCGAAATTGACCAAAGATGGAAATTGTGCGAAAATTGACGACTTAATGAATAAGTGTGGAGATTAACAAAAATCGGTGAGATTGCGAGCCTATCGATCTTTTTGAGTTTTTAAATCAATCCGAGTTAATGGTTAACTCAAAGTTCGGATTCAGCGTTTTAAATAAGTCGTTGATGATCTCAATTCTTTATTTTGATCGGTTATGAGAAATGTGTGAGATATTGTCCTGAATAACGCGCACTAAAATATCTCTAAACTAAATTAATCTCGAGATGCATATGATAAACTAATAAGTAATTCGGACAATGAAGTAGGCCATCGTTTGTTACCCAAAAACATTAGCCATAAAAAGACGTAAAAAATTATCCTTTTGATAACCCAATTGAGCCGAATAAATTTTTTTTCCCTTTCGTTTGGTAACTCGAAAAACCTGAGTAATCCGGAATTGTGAAAATTGGAAATGTCATCAAGTAAGTCCAAATAGTGCAATAAAAAGGGGCAAGAAAAAAATAGTAGAAAAATGCTCAACAGAAATAGCAAGTAAAAGAAATATGCAAAAAATAATAGAAAATGAGCAAAAGCCCGAAAAAACACCAAAGGACATCATAAGAAAAAATTTCCAATTCCGAAGTTCCCAACCATTTCCATGTTACCCAATACACCTTTAACCTGAAAAGTCATACCAAGTCCGGAAAGATAAATTAATTATCGCGTGGAGAGATAAGACACTAAAAGATGAATAAGAAAGAGATTAAAGGTGTGAACTAGAGCTGATGTTTTCGTTCCTTATAACCGTACTCCGATGATGAGATCTTTTAACTTCAAATAGTCCGTCTTTCCAATTCTGTGCGCGAACTTGTGTCCATTATTATCTACTCTTATAAATCACGCATACCGAGAGAATAACCACACTTTCGAGTGATTCGTTTGTGAGTGTATTCGGTGAGATTTTGAAATCAAAGCGAATTTTCAGAAAGTAACGTAATGATCAATCGGTGGAAATTTGAGGCTCGAATTTTGGCTTCGCACACACACATGACAAATTGAGATTCTTTTGAATATGAAATTATGGTGATTATTTTTTGAAAAGTTTAAATTGTACAATTTTTAATTATTTTGATTTTTCATTGAGTCTAAGTCGAATTTTGTGGATATATTCACTACAAATCCTCACGAGACAACACTCGTCCTACTAGGGTAACCTAGGGGTTTAATGGCTTGTTGCATACGCTAAATGTAATCGCTTGCCTGCGAAAAAGGTATTCTATCCCAATAAAGTGTTTAGAAGAGTGTGACGTTATTCTTTTTCTTTTACATTGCTCGGGCCGCGCAAAGTTCTAAGTTAGGGGGGTTTGATCGGTCATAAATATCGTATATTTATCCCCTTTATTTCGGTACTTTTGTGAACCCGGGTGGTGCAATTGATATGGATTTAACTCATAATTATGCTACTAACCTTCGTTGGCAAGTATTTCATGTTTCCTGTTTCTCTTATGTGTTTTACAGGTAAAGTATGAAAGCGGTGCGAAAGAGAAATCGAAATAATGAAAGAAAGGCTAGGGAGGCAAGTTCAAGGGCATTTTTGTAATTCTATAGCCTGATCCCGAGCTACGGTGAAAGATTTATGACCCCTTGAAGTTGAAGAAAAATCCACAGAAGAAAGGAAGAAAACATGAAATTTTTTCTAAGTGTTGGAAATGAAGGAAAGAAGGGCCAAACTAGCAAGATTTCCCAAACCACAGTGTGAAATGATTCGGAACAAACCGGTTCAGAGTACCTACGAACTGGTTCGAGGTGCTTGATGCGCAAAATTCTACTTGAAAGCTGATTGGTCCAAAGAGTCCTATTATGTTACAAACTCTTCTAAAACGTACATGTATCATTGTATTGACTTAGAAAAAATAGTTTTTGAATAGTTTTTCATAGAGAGGAAGGTAGGAGAGTAGCTTAGAACCATAGAAAACAATTCTCCATCAAGTAGGTACTTTTATTGTTTGAACTGCAAGTTTTCTTTAAATAAAGTTTGTTCCTTTCTTTCTTAATCTTGTAGTTAATTTATTTACAAGATTTCTTTATTTTCTGGGTTACCAATTCATTTATACATCCTTAGAGATAGTTTTATTATTGATTCAATTACATGCAACGTAGGATTCATGTTTTTAATTAATTTCACCATGTTAGGCTAAATTTCTAAGGGTTGGTGTGCATGAACCCAACCCGATGTAATTTTGCCATGTAGAAAGTAGAGTTTGAATTGAAATTTGAATGAATCATGTTGTGTAGTTGTCACAACCATCATAGACCTTTTTACCTCGGTTGACCCTAGGTAACCATGGTGTTTAAGGATGTGATACGCGTGTAGCTATTGAGACAATGCTTTACTCATCCTTTGATTATGTATGATGCTAACTTGAACCTCATATATGTAATGCATGGGAGTACTAAAGACCGGGTTCAATTAAATTTCTAATTCAAAATTCTAGCATTCTATATGGTAAATTTACTAGGGTTTGGGGGATTGTATTCCCAACTTTTTTTTCCCTCATTCTTGTTAAGTCATTCTTAGTTAGTTAATTTTGCTCACATAGTTAATACAGTAGTTTAATTTAGTTAATTAGTTATTTCTCATCTCAATCATCCTTTTGTTTCTTTTTAGAGTCAAGTTAGGGTTAACAGTCTTACCTTTATCGTCACGTTCACTCATCCTAGTTCCCTGAGGATTCGATACCCAAACTAGCCACCATACTCCGCAAGAGTGTAGTTAAAGTTTAGATTTTTGTACTGTGGTTGGAAGCCGATAACAACGATTAGCGTATTATATGAACGCTCGGTTTCACCTCGATCAAGGAGACTACGCAATCACGCGAAGACTCTTTTAGAATTAATTATTTTTTCCATATAATAGCTGTTGAGTCATTAGAGAGGAGGTTTGATCAATTCAAAGAATATGAAAAAAAAATTGGATTTTTATTTTATTGAAAGAATTTAAATTCGTTAGATGATGTCAAATTGATTAAATATTATGATAATCCTGAAACAATTCTAAAACTTGAAACTTATTCTGATATTGATGGGAAAGATTTATTTGAAGAACTTAAAGTTTTGCGAGATATATTACCAAAAGAAACAAAAACGAAAATTGAAATACTAAATTTCTTAACAAACTTAATTGTTTTCCAAATTCATTTATTGCTTGTAAATTTATATTGACCATAACAACCGCATTTGTGGAAAGAAGTTTTTCAAAATTCAATTTTTTAAAAATTACTAACGATCAACTATGTCACTAGAAAGGTTAAACGACTTAGCATTGTTATATATTGAATATGAAATGCTTGATAAACTTGATTGTAAAAGTTTAATTAGTGATTTTGCAAGTAGAAATGCTAGAAGAACTATTTTTCAATAATTTTTTAGGTATTTAATACCTTTGTACAATATATATATATATATATATATATATATATATATATATATATATTTTTTTTTTTTGGGTGGGGTGGGGGTAAGTTCAGTTTCGCACAGGACACTCCAAATTTCAAGACCGACCCTATTTCACTGCTGAAGAAGAAGGCTGAATCGGTGGATACCGAGGGTAAAGCGCTACCTGTGGACAACTCTGGAGCTGAGTCGTATCTGTTGGAATTTTTGAACATTTATGCATCTAACATAGTCTTATAAGTCGTTTGTATTCACAAACTTTCAATAATGCTGAATCAAAGGTCTTGCCCTGCAAAATGATTTTCCTCACCTAGATTGTTTTTGCATGTTTGGATGGAAAATTGCAAATCTCTGTTTGGACACAGTTTGCACGCACACTATAATTAATTAAATATTATAATTTGATTTAAAAATTAAATTTTTGTGTTTGGTAATTAATTATAAATATCAATTTGTTGAAACAACCAAATCGGTTGTGATTATGGTTTCGTAGTAAAATCGAGCCTGCGGGACCCATGTATACCACAGTGGTTACATTAATATCCACCTCTCTTTTGATTATGAGGTTTCAATTACAAGACTAGACTCAACCTCATTAATTTTCTCCCTCCCTTAACACTCTGAATCATACTTGGTCTCCCTATTTTATGTCCAAGGCTGAGGCGCAACAATTAAATACTTTACCTAATTAAATACTTTGTGAGTTGTAGTAGGCCACATTATTTTCCAAATTAATGTATACAACCCTATAATGTATACCAATACAAAGTAAACTTATACAATAGTGGTATGATAAAAAAAATAACCCTATAAAAACATCCTCACTTTTAATACTACACAATTAATTTAATTACATATTTATTAATATAATTTACCACAGTTTCTTGCATTTGAGCATTATTCATAATTTTCAATGGCATACCAAGAAAATTTTAAGTCATGATTTGAGTATTTAAATTGTATGCTACGTGTAGATTCTCTCTTAAGAATTGACAAGAACTGGAATTATGTTTGCCCATATTCTTTGATGGCTTAAAGTGTGCTCCTGTACAATGTTAAATACACTTCCGTGTACTGCAATATGAACAGTTTTTTTGGGTAGCATACCATGATTTGTCCGGACCAGCTTACGTGCACCTCGACTAATTCCCATTCGCAGTTCGTGACTTTCGTTAGCCAAGAATTATTTTGATAGTGTCGGGGATCGAACTGGGGACCAAACTCAATCCACCCCAAGCCTGTCCCAGTGACAACCTTATACAACTAGATCAAGAGGCTTGATTCTGTAATATGAACATATAATTATCTTTTACTTGATATTCCTTTTGATTTTCTATTGATTAGCTAAAATGGATGTACAATCTAACAATTATACAATAACAAATCAATTTCCAATTTATGTTTTGCTAACTTGGGTAACTATATTTCACAAAAAGGTCGTTATTACACTCGAGAGTTATACTATAAGTGAAAAGATGTTACTTCTTGAGAAAATTCACAGTTATTGAGTTATGTATATTTAGAAAATTAGGACTTTATGTTCTGATCCTCGTCTCTTTATATGGTAAACTATTTTTTCAAAAATAAATTTCTCAACTGGATCTTGAATTTTCAGAGTAATTCCTATCTTAAGTTTAAGAGTTCTTAGTTTAATAATTCTATTACAAAATGCCCACGTATCGCGTGACATGCTTTCTAGTTTAACCTATTTCATTATCTGTATTTATTTTTATTTTTTGTATCGTAACACGTGGTGTCCGGGTCAGTTTTATGCGCACCTCGACTAATTCACGTTCGCAGTTCATGGCTTCTGCTGACCAAGCATTATTTTGATAGTGTCAAAAATCGAACTGGAGACCAAACTCAATCCACCTCTAAGACTGTTCACGTGGCCGTTTTATACCACTGAGCCAAGACTCCTTTATGTTTCATATGTTGGAAAAATGGGACTAATGTGAATACTTAAAAGCTGTCCAGAATTTCATGGACATAATTTTGATCAACTTTGAGCTCAAATTTAGGTGGGACCCACACTACGATAATTATGGGACCATATACGAACGCGTTCTCCTTCGTAAGGAGATTAACGTAATATATTCACATGTCCAATTTCATTAAGTTATGAATGATAAATATGTCCCCAAAGTGACTTACAAAGCAATGAAAGTGAATGAATTGGGTATATTTTAACTCTTGTCCCACATTGGAAGAGTAGTGGAAAAATGATGAGTTAATAAAACCCAAATGATGGACTAAGGCTTGGATACCTTGGGGTATCCCAACTCTTTGAAGGGGAGATGGCCCTATGCATGTGTTTGGCTTGGGACAAAAGCCCACACACGCGCGCGTCGTCCGGCCGTTCGGCCGGCTCGGTTCGATTCGGTCTTGGGCTTATAAAAATCTCTTAAATTTTTGGTCCGATTTAAATTAACTTTTTGGGCTTTAATTATTAATTAATTACAAAATTAATTAATTAATTAATTAATTAATAAACTGTTGACAGTTATTGTCAACAGTCAACAGTTAAATTCGTTTAACTATTTTGAAAGTTATTTTGAACAGTCACTTACTTTACTATAAATACAAATGCTTCCCTCCATGTTTAAACTAATGAAAAAATTCCCTCTCTAATATTTTCCAACCCGAAATGCTGTTATTCCCAGAAAATAAATTCTGCATTCCTGCATTAATTTGATTACCATTTGACACACTGTTTGGTTGAGTGAACACACATAATTGTGTTCGATGGGATTTTACATTGTTGTGCTACTTGTTTAATCCGAAATCTGTTCTATCTTGGGAGATAATTATTCATTAACCTTAAGCACTTGGAGGGAATAAATTTGTTTTAAGGACACTGTGGGATAATAGAGGGCTCAGATTTCTTGTCTATTTTATTATTTTTCTGCAAATTCATGTAAGTTCTTTTATTTTCTGTAAGTTCATTTAATTACGTAATTATTATTTTATTATTAATTATGTAGTGTTTGATAATTAAATAGTCGAGATAACAATCTTAAGACAAATTTATTAATTTCTACTCTTTATATTGTGTACATAAATTTTTTTAATTACAGAAAATTTATTTATATAAAATAAATCTGTCTTATAGAAAATTAGAATTGAAGTGTTGTTTTATCACAGAAATTTAATAAAACAGTTTAGTCTATTTTATTGTTACAGAATTATAAACTTGTTCCAGTTTATCATTTAATCTGTTTTGTACAGATTTTTTATTTTATTATAAACAGTTTGTGCCCACAAATTAAAAAGTTGTGCCAATTTTTATTAAATCTATTTTCATTTTTTAAAAAAAGTAAAAACCGATTGACACAGATTTTATTAATTTAGACTAGAAAAACTTGTGTTTTATAGTTTAGTTTAATTCTGTGACATAGAATTCTGAATACTGTTTAGAAATTCTTCTTTAATTCTATATTATATAATTCTGAAATTATTTTGAATTCTTGTTAGAATTCAGTTAATCTTAATTATATTTGGAGGAAATTGGTGTACAAAATTTTGTATTATGTTTGTATATTTTCATTACAAATGAATACTATCATTGATAAAAATTTTGTTTTTGTAACAGAAGTGGAATCTGTAAGGACATAACTTTATAAATGTTCGGGGTAGAATCTAGGAATTTTCTATTTTCCCTAGATCTCAGTTTGTATGTCTGATACCGTTACATTCGTTACGTCCTCACGATCATCCTCGACGACCTCTATCTAAATTAATGCATCCATCAGCTTCACACGTGCATCATGCTACATGCGACGTGCTGCTCAACTGTTTCCCACTACTCCACTACGCAATATTGGTAAAATGATTTAATGGAGTTGTTTATTTTTGCATAAATATTTGGGAAATTTTTCAGAAAATATTTTTTGAAGTCTGAAATATTTTTTATCGAAAGCAGAAATTTTTCTAAGTGTAGAAGTGGAGTGCCTCGATCGACAAGCTCGTTCAAATGAGTTAGCACTGTCGTTCGAGCGAGATCAGCATCTCGCGCGAAGTCGTTCGAACGACACGTGTCCTTTGTTCGAGCGAGATGCCTATCTCATTCGAGCGACGTCGCCGCCTCGATTTTTGTATAAATACCAGTGTTCCTTCTAAATGTTTTCCCAAGTCTTTTTCCAACACGATTTCTGCGAAAAACAACCCAGAAAACAGACTTCACTTTTTAAGGTTTTATGCCTTTTTTATTCACATAAACACTCCCATCTATGTATGTGAATCATTAAACCTTCATGAGGATCATTTTTACTCATATGGTGTAATTTGTGGAGAAGCCGTTCTCTTCTTCATTGCTGCCCACCTGGAGTTCCTGCGGGAGATTTCAGTCGACGACATCGAAACCGACACCTGAGGGTATTTCTTTATCACACTTATTTTCATTGTAATCCGTGTAATCGTTTTTACAAATTATAGTGAAAATAAAAAGGTTTTACCCCTTTGGGGGATTTTTCCTCATTTATGTGTTTTCGTTTGTGATTGACTGTTCTTGCATGATCATATTGATTTCAATCACACCTAGATGCATGTTTTAGGATTTAATTGAAAAATTGAGATGTAATTAAATAATTTTCTTATTTTAACGCACCCGCACTCTGCAAATTGGTATCAGATCCAATTACACAATTATACCGCGTAATTTTCCGCAAAATTTTTCTAAGATATCAATTTTCTGAAAAATTGATTTTTGAAAAAAGAGCGTGTTCAATGGAGAAATTATATAATAAAATGCCAGTTTTTGACGAGACAAACTATGCTTACTGGAAAGCCCGCATGAAATCTGCTTTAAAAGCCATTGATGAACGTGTTTGGATTTTGGTTGAAAGACGATGGACACCTCCCTCCATCACAGTTGAGAACGTGACTAGTTTAAAATCTGTCACTACTTGGACTGAAGAAGAATTTAAATGGTCATCTTTTAATTCAAAGGGTTTAAGTGCTATTTCCGAATCCGTCACACCTGACGAGTTTCGATGCATAATAACGTGCACCACGTCAAAAGAGGCATGGGATGTTTTACAACTTACCCATGAAGGAACTAATGCTGTGAAAGAGTCTAAACTACAAAATTTAACAACTCAATTTGAAACCATCACCATGTTTGAGACTGAATGTTTTGATGAATTTTATGCTAGGTTGTCTAATATTGTAAACACTAGCTTTAAACTTGGTGAACACATTCCTAATGATAGAATTATTAAAAAGATTCTTAGATCACTACCTAAGCGTTTTATCCCTAAAGTCACTGTGCTAAATTCTATGGGTAATTTAAACAAGCTTAAATTGGAGGAACTTGTAGGAGACTTACAAACGTATGAAATTGATATGTTTCCTAAATCTGTCAACCCTAAAGATAAGATAATTTCACTTAATGCCCAGGAGAGAAAGAGTGAGAGGTCGGCAAGAAAGAGAGTTGAGTCATATAGAAAAAGGGTAAAGCTGACCTTAATGCTACCCTTAGTGACGACAGTGAGGTCGAGTCGGTGGACTCTAGAGACGAGTCACCGCATGAATGTAACTTCACCGCATTCATGGCTAGTCATGTGATGATGAGGATGCTGCTTCACAGGGGCACCTCGACAGTGAGAGCGATGTGAGTGAGGGAGAGGATGATGCAAGTGAGAGCGAGAGTAATCTTCAACACACCTATGCGGAGTTATATAATGAGTCATTTAAAACCAAAAAGTATAACAAAGCGTTAGTTCTTAAGATCACCGCGTTAGAGGAAGATTTAGAAGAAGCGAGAGAGAGTCCTCTACCTGTACTATCTTAAGAGAGAGAGAGTCTGCCTGTGTTGAGAAAGAAAGTTTGTTTAGAGAGAGAGAGACTGTTTGGAGAGAGAGAGTGGTTTTGAGAAAAAGAAAGGGGACTTGACTAAACAAGTGGCTAGTCTTACGAGTGATCTCCATTCCTCCATGGATACTAGGGAGAAACTTAAAGCCCTTGTTACCCAGCTTACTCATGTCTTGAGAGAGCACGGGAAGTCAAGGTTCAAATCGAGGACAGATCTGGAAAGATGGGAAAGATGCTCCTCGGCCCCGCTTTAGGTTTTGTTGATAGGCAGGGAATAGGTTATGATGGTGCCTCCACGTCCCAAATTGCACTTGGACCAGTTCCTAAGTTTACTACGACTCCATATGGCCATCGTCAAAAACCACGAAGAAAAGTTCAACCAAGAAAAGCAAACCCAGGTCCGCCTAAGACTGTGTTCTTTTGTACGTACTGCAAAAGAAAAAGCCACCTCAGGGAGTTTTGCAATAGTTTGGGTCGAACACGACGTACTACTGCTCCACCACATTGTATCGATGATTTTGACAGTCTGAGAGAGCGTGTTGAGTTTTTAGCTGCCACATCGCAGAGTTTGATGGAGGAATTTCGACGGATGTCTTTGCCGTCAGTGAATGCTTCCCGCATCCCTGCTAAAACCAACAACAACAAGGGTAAACAAAAGGTTATCACTTCTTGGGTACCTAAGAAAGATGAAAAGGCCCTTTTTGTTCATGTCGCTCTTAAAGGACATAATACCTCACAGTGGTATTTTGATAGTGGGTGCCCCAGACATATAACAGGTGATGTCTCATTTTTTACCTACCTAGAGTAGTATAAGGAAGGTAGAGTCACCTTTGGAGACGAGAGCAAGTCTAGCATTGTAGGACGAGGTACAGTAGAGTTACCTGGATCTCCTAAGCTAGAGAATGTTTTGTACATCAAAGGTTTGAAAGCAAACCTTCTTAGCATTAGCTAGCTGTGCGACACTGACTTTGCCATAAAGTTTGACCGGGATGCATGTAAGGTCTATAATCAAGCCGGTAAACTTTTAGTGCAAGGGGTGAGGACAGAGGATAATTACTATGGGACTGTGCCCACATCCTCACTTGTCTGCAACAGTGCCACGATCACTCCTATGGATCTATGGCACCAACGTCTAGGTCATGTGAACGTTAGAGATTTGACACGCTTAGCTAAAAAGACCTAGTATGCGGCTTACCATCACTTGGAAAGCCAACTTCCACGGTTTGTGGACCCTGTTAGTTGGGAAATCAAATCCTTATCCCCCATAGGAAATTGCATTCCATTACCACCTCCTGTGTACTTAAGTTGATTCACATGGATCTTATGGGTCCTACTCGTACTTAGAGTCTAACTGGTAAGAGGTATATCCTCGTGATGGTAGATGATTTCTCCAGATTTCGATTGTAGGTTTTCTGAGAGAGAAATCCGATGCTGTAGAGTTTTTAACAACCAAGTGCCATGTCCTGCAAAATCAACACATAGTCACTATTGATAGGATACGTAGTGACAACGACACGAAATTTAAGGAAGCAAAGGTAGATCTTTACTGTGACAGCCTAGGAATCAAACATGAGTTTTCTGCTATGAAGACTCCTTAGTAAAATGGGATTGTTGAGAGAAAGAATATGACGCTTCAAGAAATGGCTAGATCTATGCTTTTAGGTCGTAAGGTTGCTAGGAGATTTTAGGCAGAGGCAGTGTCTACTGCATGCCACACGATGAATAGGGTTTACCTGTGTCCACACACACTTAAGACGCCTTATGAATTATGGACTGGAAAGAAACCCAACCTTGCATATTTTTGTGTCTTTGGGAGTAAATGCTACATCCTACGGGATAGAGAGCAATTAAAAAAGTTTGACTCCCAGAGCGACGAGGGAATATTGCTAGGATATTCATCAAATAGTAGAGCGTACCGGGTTTTTAACCTGAAGAGCTCTAAGGTTATGGAGTCAATAAACGTCACCATGCAAGATGACGAACCTTCGATGTTTATTGATCCTAGCCTTCAGTGTGAGGATGAGGACTTTTCTGGCAGCGATTTACTTGTCCCTCACCCATATCCTGTGGACCCCACTCCTGTGTTAGGGGACACACCTTCTTGGGTTCGCAAGAGTCATGATCCCTCTATCATTGTTGGCGATCCCACTTTAGGGGTCAAGACTCGTGCTCAGATAGATAACGTTGTTAGTCATTTCTGCTACACGTCCACAGTCGAGCCTAAGAATCATAAAGAAGCACTCAAGGATGAATAGTGGATATCTGCCATGTAGGATGAGTTGCTTTAGTTTAAAAAGAACAATGTTTGGGAACTTGTTCCCTGACCTAGTGAGACTAATGTGATAGGTACAAGGTGGATTTTCAAGAATAAAATGGATGAAAATGGTACCATAATCAGAAATAAGGCTAGGTTGGTCGCTCAAGGCTACACACAGATAGAGGGTGTAGACTTTGGGGAGACATTTGTTCCTGTTACGATGCTTGAGTCCACCCGCTTACTACTCACCATCGCATGTCATCTGCATTTCAAGTTATATCAGATGGATGCCAAGAGTGCCTTTCTAAATGGCATTCTACAGGAGGAGGTTTACGTGGAACAACCAAAAGGGTTTGAAAACCCTAAGCACCCGGATCACGTCTACTATATAAGGAAAGCCTTGTATGGTTTGAAGCAAGCACCCCGTGCTTGGTACGAGAGGCTTACTTCCTATCTCTTAGCCCGTGGCTTCAAGAGATGGGGAGTAGATATGACGTTGTTCGTAAGGAGAGATGATGGTGCTATTTTAGTTGCCCAAGTCTATGTGGACGACATAATCTTTGGATCCACGTGCTCCTAGCATGCTCACCACTTTGAGGAGGAGATGAAAAGTGAGTTTGAGATGAGCATGGTAGGTGAGCTTACTTTCTTCCTTACTCTCCAGGTCCGCCAGCTAGATGATGGGATGTTCATCTCCCAATCCAAGTATGCTAGAGACCTAGTGAAGAAATTTATTTTAGACTCCGCTAAGCATGCACGTACACCTATGATTTCTTCTATCAATCTTAGTAAGGACACTTCAGGCAAGGACGTAGAGCAAACCTTATATCGGAGTATGATAGGTAGTCTTCTCTATTTGACTGCTAGTCGTACCGACATAGCCTTTAGTGTTAGAGTCTGTGCGCGATATCAGGTGTCCCCGAAAGAGTCACACTTACTCGCTCTAAAACATATTATCAAATACGTGAGTGGGACTCTGTCATATGGTATTTGGTATTCTTTTGATATCGATGACCGGTTGTCCGCCTATTCGGATGCCGATTGGGCCGGGGATGTAGATGGTTGTAGGAGCACTTCTAGTGGGTGTTTCTACTTTGGTTCTGCTCTTGTCTCTTGGTTGAGCAAGAAGTAAAACTCCATCTCTTTGTCCACTGCGGAGGCTGAGTACATCGCCGTCGGGAGTTGTTGCATGCAACTATTGTGGATGAAGCAAATGTTAGAGTATTATGGGATTTCACAGGACACCATGACCATTTCCTATGATAACACGAGTGCGATACACATATCCCACAATCCAGTCCATCATTCGCGCACAAAGCACATCAGGATACGCGAGCACTTTATACGACAGTTAGTTGAGGATAAAGTCTTATCCCTGAGTTCCGTACCCAACAACCTTCAGTTAGCCGATATATTCACGAAGCCTTTAGATTACCTTAGATTTGAGAGTCTTAGGAAGTCTTTGGGGATTTGCACAGTTGACTGAGGGGTTGGTTCATGTCTAGGATAGGATGCATTGTCATGATCTTATCATATGATTCCTATTCCTAGGATATATCATTTGTATTATTATTGTTTTGCTTTTTTTGAAAAAATCCAAAAAGATTTTCTTTTTATAAAAATTTTAGAAAAGCACAAAAAGATTTTGTATTTTATTTTCACCTTTTATGGATGAGCATTTAAGATATCCGAGTCACAAATTTCATTCCATATATCCATGTAACTGTTTGATAGTGATTTGAGACGCTACATCATTGCATCCACGTGCTTTACATTGTTTGGAGTCTTTGAGATGTGATTAGTGATATCTTTCTACATGTTTGGCTACTTATCTCATTTATTGCACACAAGCACAACTTTATTTAATTATTTTACTTCTCTATCACATATTGGCTTTAGTGTTTCCATCTCAATTCTATCTATACAACGAACCATATGAGATAAAACTTAACAAGATTGGAATGCATGTAAAAAACCATTTAGTGAGATTGTTTTAAAAAAAAATGGTGAAGGGCTATGAAAGGTAATTATGTATCCTTTTCGATTAAGCCACCGTTAAATCGGACCTAAAAAATTAAGAAATTTTATTATTCGGGGTCCAAAGAGGTTATAAGAGCCCGAAAAAAAATTAAAGGCAATAAAAAGCAATACATGCCAAATATGGGCCATTAGGTTTCACCATCAATTCTCCAAAGTTTAAGAATTTAGGTCACCTCTATTCAAAATATATATCTGAGGGAGTTTGGTTGGAGAATTTAAACGGGTTTGCACTTCCTTGAAAGTCCTGAAAAAGCATTAAATCGTTTGGACGTTATTGGTGTGGAAATTATTTTGATCTTTGATTTGTTGATTTGATTGAGTCAATGCCTCATATTTCCATCTTTTTATACCTAAGGAAGATGTTGAGTGCATTCGTTAGGAGTATCCGATATTCATCGTGCACATAAGTCATGTTTGTATGCATTGATTTTCCTATCGAATTTAATCACACCCCTACATTTACGCTATCATCGACTTGGTTGTTTTTGTGTTTGTTCATGGTGTGATTCTTTGTTGTATATTTTGTATGAAAAGTTTTGAAAAATTCAAAAATTGATAGTTTATCACCTTGTGACATTTTTGATATTTATGCTTCTTATATCTGTCTATTTGGGGACAACATAAAAAGAGGGAGAATGAATTGTGGGGGATAATTGCTTTGGTGTTTGGTTGATTTATCAATGATTTGCTTAAGCTTAATTGATATTTGATTTTTGCATATCATTATATTTCAAACTGTTGCTTGTCACGGATATTTGCTTTATCTCATGTGTGTAGGTACAAATTTGATATTAATTGGATTGCACACCCTGATGAGAAAAGATTTGGGAGTTTTTGAAGAGATGAAGATTTGAAGATGTTGAAGTTTGATTGAAGACATATCATGTAGTATTCTCAGTTTCAGGGTTTAATGGGGATATTATATTGTATGTCATTTGTTTTAGGGAGATTGCATGATTCAGATTTTTTATGTATGTACCCGCGTAGACATAGGGGGAGATTTGTAGGGACATAATTTATAAATGTCCGGGGTAGAAACTAGGAATTTTCTATTTTTTCTAGATCTCAGTTTGTATGTCTGATACCGTTACATTCGACACGTCATCACAATCATCCTAGATGACCTCTATCCGAATCCATGCATCCATCATCTTCACATGTGCATCATGCTACATGCGACGTGTTGCTCAACTATTTCCCACTACTCCACTACGCAATATTGGTAAAATGATTTAATGGAGTTGTTTCTTTTTGCATAAATATTTGAAATTTTTTTCAGAAAATATTTTTTGAAGTCTGAAATATTTTTTATCGAAAGCAGAAATTTTTCTAAGTGTAGAAGCGGAGTGCCTCGGTCGACGAGCTCGTTCAAACGAGTTAGCACTGTCGTTCGAGCGAGATCATCATCTCGCGCGAAGTTATTCGAACGACACGTGTCCTTCGTTCGAGCGAGATGCCTATCTCATTCGAGCGCCGTCGCCGCCTCAATTTTTGTATAAATACCAGTGTTCCTTCTACACGTTTTCCCAAGTCTTTTTCCAACACGATTTCTGTAAAAAAACAACCCGGAAAATAGACTTCTCTTTTTAAGGTTTTATGCCTTCTTTATTCACGTAAACACTCCCATCTATGTATGTGAATAATTAAACCTTCATGAGGATCGTTTTTACTCATCTGGAATAATTTGTGGAGAAGCCATTCTCTTCTTCATTGCTGCCCACCTGGAGTTCCTGCGAGAGATTTTAGCCGACGACATCGAAACCGACACTCGAGGGTATTTCTTTGTCACACTTATTTTCATTGTAATCCGTGTAACCGTTTTTACAAATTATAGTGAAAATAAAAAGGTTTTACCCTTTGGGGGATTTTTCCTCATTTATGTGTTTTCGTTTGCGATTGACTGTTCTTGCATGATCATATTGATTTCAATCACACCTAGATGCATGTTTTAGGATTTAATTGAAAAACTGAGATTCAATATAATAATTTCCTTATTTAAACGTGCGCGCACTCTTTAGAATCAGAAAATGCAATCGCCGTTCCACCACCTACCGTGAACTTTCCACCTACGGTGAATGTGACACATGCTGCTTTTGTTACCCTCGTAACCATGCCACTTGGGGAGAAATCGAAAAAATTTATCGGGGCTGATTTCAAGCATTGGCAAGGATAGATGTACTTTTACCTCACAACTTTCCAATTGGCAAGGTTTGTGTATGAGGATTGTCCACTTTTGAAAGAAGGAGTTGAGACTGAAAAAGTTGCTGCTGTTGAAGCATGGAAACATTATGATTATCTGTGCCGTAACTACATCCCGACCTTCTTGGATAAGATATTGTACCACGTGTACAACATTATGAAAACCGCAAAAGAATTATGGAATTCTTTGGAGAAGAAGTAGAAAACTAAAGATGCGGGTATGAAGAAATTCATCGTGGGCCATTTTATAGACTTTAAAATGGTTGACTCTAAGCCGGTTATTGCACAAGTTCAAGAACTTCAGGTTATTCTTCATGACACTCTTGCTGAAGGAATGTCAGTCAATTATACTTTTCAAGTGGCAACGATAATTGAAAAATTTCCTCCATCTTATAATTTGTTCAAAAACTATCTCAAGCACAAACGCAAGGAGATGAATGTTGAAGAATTGGTAGTTCGACTGCGGATTGAAGAAGACAACCGTGACTCTCAAAAGAAAAGTGGGAAGAACATCATGGAGTCCAAGGCTCATGTGGTTGAAGGTCCTAAATCCAAACGTAAGCGTGATGGGGAAGGAACATCTAAGAAAAGAAATAAGTTCAAAGGAAAATGCTATAGTTGCGGCAAGCCAGGACACCGCTCAAGCGAGTGTCACAAACCAAAGAACGCTAAAAAGCATAATGCTCATGCAAACGTCACGGAAGGTGAGAACATTTCTGATGGTATCGCAGACTTAAATCTTTCTGTTGTTGTCTCTGAATGCAACCTGGTAGGAAATACCAAGGAATGGTGGGTGGATACTGGGGCTACTCGCCACATTTGTGAAAACAAATGGATGTTCACTAATTATAAGGCTTTGGAAAATGAGAAGACTCTCTTTATGGGAAACTCTTCAAGTTCTAAAGTTGTGGGACAAGTAAAGATTATTCTGAAGATGACCTCGGGAAAAGAGCTTACCCTAAACAATTTGTTGCATGTGCCTGATATTTGAAAAAATCTGATTTTCGGATCACTTCTCAGCAAGAATGGATTTAAGCTTGTGCTTGTTTTTAATAAATTTGTATTATCTAAAAATGATGTGTTTGTAGGAAAGGGCTACCTGTCTATGGGGCTCTTTAAAATGAATGTAATGACATTGATGCCTAAATCATCCCCTATGAATGAAATTTATAGTTCTACTTATATGATTGAGTCATCTAATATTTGGCATGCTAGATTAGGATATGTTAATTTTGATACCTTGCGTAGATTAATTAACTTGGAATTTTTGCCAAAATTTAATATTGATAAAAATCATAAATGTGATATTTGTGTGGAATTAAAATTATCTAGATTACCTTTTCATTCTATTGAAAGGATAACCGAACCACTAGATTTAATTCACACGGATATTTGTGATTTAAAATCTGTACAAACTAGAGGTGGGAAAAATTATTTTATTACTTTTATTGACAATTGCATAAAATATTGCTATGTATATTTATTACATAGTAAAGATGAGGCTATTAATGCATTTAAACAATATAAGAATGAAGTTGAGAATCAATTAAGCAAAAATATAAAGGCTATTAGGAGTGATTAAGGAGGTGAATATGAGTATCCGTTTGAGGAATTTTGTTCCGAAAATGGAATTATTCATCAAACCACTGATCCTTATTCTCCTCAATGGCATTGCTGAACGCAAAAATCGTACATTGAAAGAAATGATGAACTCTATGTTAATAAGTTTAGGAGCTCCACAAAACTTGTGGGGGGAAGCCTTATTATCTGCTAACTATATTCTTAACAAAGTACCACACAAGAAGACTCATAAAACTCCTTATGAGTTGTGGAAAGGTCGAAGACCTTGCTATAAATATTTATGAGTGTGGGGATGCTTAGCCAAAGTGATGGTTCCTAAACCTAAAAAGGTAAAAATAGGACCAAAGACCGTTGACTGTGTATTCATCGATTATGCTACTAATAGCAGTGTATATCGTTTCTTAGTTTATAAATACGAGATTTCGGATATTCATGTCAATACGGTTATTCAATCGAGGGACGCTTCATTTTTTGAAAATGAATTCCCGTATAACATGACCCGAGAATCTAGTCCTTCTAAAAGGACAAATCAAGCTACTACAAGTGGTACTCATAAACCTATTGAACCAATAGAGGATGAACCAAGACATAGTAAAATAGCTGAAACCTCGACTTCTTTCGGTCTGGATTTTCTAAGATATCTTCTAGAAAATGAACCTCAATCGTACAAAGAAGCCATATCCTTACCCGGTGCTTCTAATTGGAAATAAGCAATTAATAGTGAAATTGAATCCATATTATAAAATCACATATGGGAACTAGTGGATCTTCCACCAGGTTCAAAACCGTTAGGTTATAAATGGATCTGCAAAAAGAAGTTAAAGGCCGATGGATCAATTGATAAATATAAAACTAGACTTGTAGCTAAAGGCTATAGGCAAAAAGAAGGGTTAGATTACTTCGACTCATATTCACCGATAACAAGAATTACGTCCATTCAGATGTTAATAGTAATAACTGCTATTAATGGACTTGAAATACATCAAATGGATGTAAAAACCGCATTCTTAAATGGTGAACTTGATGAGAAAATTTATATGGAGCAACCTCAAGGGTTCAAGGCTCCCGGAAAAGAAGGAAAAATGTGTAAGCTTGTTAAATAACTTTACCAATTAAAATAAGCACCCAAGCAATGTCATGAAAAATTTGATAATGCAATGTTATCAAACGGTTTTAAAATTAATGAATGCGATAAATGTGTTTATTTTAAATATATTAAAAATGGATATTACATTTTGTGCCTTTATGTTGATGATATGCTTATCATGGGTAGTAACCTGGAAATTGTCAAAACTACAAACAAATGTTAAGTAATCGATTTGACATGAAAGATATGGGTATCGCCGATGTTATATTAGGAATTAAAATTTCTAAAACATCGGATGGACTTATATTATCTCAATCTCATTACATAGAGAAAGTACTTGAAAAATTCAAGAAGTATGATATCAGTCCTGCCAAGACACCTGTAGATGTAAATTTACATCTAACAAGAAATAATGGTGAAAGCATATCTCAACTAGAGTATTCTCGTATTATCGGCAGTTTAACGTATATCATGAACTGTACACGACCGGACATAGCATACTCAATAAGTAAGCTAAGTCGATTTACGAGTAATCCGGGTAGAGGTCACTGGAAGGCAATATTAAGAGTTTGGGGTTATTTGAAATACACTCAAAATTATGGACTGCACTACTTAAAATATCCAGTTGTTCTTGATGGACATTGTGATGCAAATTGGATATCTGATACAAAAGACTCTAATTCTACGAGTGGGTATGTGTTTACCCTTGGAGGTGCAGCCGTATCTTGGAAATCCTCAAAACAAACTTGTATTGCTAGATCGACAATGGAATCCGAATTCATTGCACTAGACAAAGCTGGAGAAGAAGCTGAATGGCTTTGAAATTTCTTAAAGGATGTTTCAAATTAGTCAAAACATGTGCCCGCAATTTGTATACATTGCGATAGTCAATAGGCGATTTGAAGGGCACAAAATCACATGTATAACGGAAAGTCAAGATATATTCGTCATCGACACAATACCGTTAGACAACTTCTCTCAAACGGAATTATCTAAATTGACTATGTAAAGTCAAAAGATAATATAGCAGATCCACTAACGAAAGGTTTAAACCGAGAACAAGTTGAAAGATCATCGAGAGGAGTGGGTCTAAAGCCTATAAATAAATAAGAATCAATATAGTGGCAACCCAAACTAGCTGACTGAAGATCCCAAGATCTAGGTTCAATGGTCAAACCGAACTACGTTGTATTCAGTAAGCACTGGAGGATATTTAATCCTATCCATTCCAAAGATGAGACAATGCACATTTGCCGTGAAATTAGGATAAGTTATGCTTTTAATGACATCCATACCTTAATATGTCTAAGCGGGGTATTGCAGGATACTCTTTATGGAAGTCACATACGTGAATAAGAAGGAGGCCACTTCTATGAGAATAATGAAAGGCAAATTCTCTAAAATATTCACGGAATCAAGTAGTGTTCATGGCCAAAATGAACACAAACGTGAGAATCAACTGTGTTGAAGAATTATAGTGTGAATACTATTGACTAGGTTTGCAAAAACGGTTGACGGTTCAAAGACGTGAAGTCTACTGATTAACCAAGTAAATCCGATGGTAACTCACTAAGGAAAGTTCAAGGTCACTAGGCTACTTCTCCCGATACAATAAATCTTCAATTTTACTCAATCTATGTCTGCATCTGCATTAGCATCTGTACTGTTTTATTTATAGTGATATATCATTCATGTGGGGGATTATTGAAAAAATAGGACCAATGTGAATACTTAAAAGCTGTCCAGAATTTCCTGGACAGAATTTTGAGCAACTTTGAGCTCAAATTTAGGTGGGACTCACACTACGATAATTGTGGGACCATATACGAATGCGTTCTCCTTCGCAAGGAGATTAACGTAATATATTCACATGTCCAATTTCATTAAGTTATGAATGATAAATATGTCCCCAAAGTGAGTTACAAAGTAATGAAAGTTAATGAATTGGGTATGTTTTAACTCTTGTCCCACATTGAAAGAGTAGTGAGAAAATGACGAGTTAATAAAACCCAAATGATGGACTAAGGTTTGGATGCCTTGGGGTATCCCAACTCTTTGAAGGGGAGATGACCTACACTATGCATGTGTTGGGCTTGGGCCAAAAGCCCACACGCGCGCGCGTCGTCTGCCCGTCCATTCGGCTCGGCTGGGTTCGAGCTTGGGCTTATAAAAATCTCTTAAATTTTTGGTCCGATTTAAATTAACTTTCTTGGCTTTAATTATTAATTAATTACGAAATTAATTAATTAATTAATAAACTGTTGGCAGTTATTACCAACAGTCAACAGTTAAATTATTTTGAATAGTTGCTTACTTTACTATAAATACAAATGCTTCCCTCCATTTTTAAATTAATGAAAAAAATTCCCTCTCTAATTTTTTCCAACCCGAAATGTTGTTATTCCCAGAAAATAAATTCTGCATTCGTGCATTCATTTGATTACCATTTGACATACTGTTTGGTTGAGTAAACACACAAAATTGTGTTCGATGGGATTTTACATTGTTGTGTTACTTATTTAATTCGAAAATCCGTTCTATGTTGGGAGACAATTATTCATTAACCTTAAGCACTTGGAAGAAATAAATTTGTCTTAAGGACACCGTAGGATAACACAGAACTCGAATTTCTTGTCTATTTTATTATTTTTTTGCAAATTCAAATAAGTTGTGTGTAATTATTATTATTACTAGGTGTAAACCCGCGCGATGTGCGGACACGACCTTTAATCACCTTTGTAACCACAAATCTAATCGACAAATAGAAACGAAATAAAAATTAATAACCAATGCATGAATTCATGGCTCCATCAACTGATCCAAATACCTTGCATGAAAACCCATTATCAAATACTCAACAACAATATGGTCAATGCTTATTCAGTAATAACTAAAAATAAAAATAAAATGGGATAATGACTTACCTTCAAAATCGTTAAAGGAGTTTCCATCATTTTCGATTCCAATATCACAAGTGCTTTTTAATATAAGAAATGGACAAAGCTTTATTATTGTAATTGTTTCCCTATCAAGGTTAGAATTACTTCATTATAAAGAGAAACCGAGAAGGAAATAGAAAACAAAGACAAAATCTAAATGCTAATTTATTTTATCTTTGTTTATTATCTCATGGGGAAATAGAGCTCAAGTCAATACTATTATAGTAATAAATAAATAACAATGAAAACTAATGATTAAATTCTTTAAGAAACTAACTTTCGAAGGTTGAACTAATATTAATGTGTAAAACTTTCAACAAACACTATGACACGGTTTCAACAGTACTATACAAATAAAGCAACTCAAAATTGCGTTGTAAAGTCTAACATAACAATTTGACCTGTTCAGTGACATACCAACGACCGCTATGACCTGTTCAGTGACAAAGTTATGATTATTCTCATGAATTAGTGACACTAACATCCAAATTTGATATTTAAAGCATAAACCGTGTTTCGAATACCACGCAAGGGGTGCCAAAAATGTGTTGTCAACACACCTACAAATTATTCCAATGACAAATGTATTACAGATGCTCATAATGAATCCGTTTTCACCCAGATGTAAATCCGTTGTTACCCAGAAAACATCATGCGTATGAATGAAACTATTCTAAATGCCTGGAGAAAGAGACCTAACTGCAAGAACTCTTGTACAAAGTCCCAGAAGAGAATATTTTGTGAGTAATATCATTCAGTGATAGGAATGCATTATTAGATTTAAAAATACGAAGAATAGAATTGTGCAAATGCAGAAAGTTAATCGATTCACTGATCTCATGCCTTGGAGGACTGATATGATAAATGCAGAAATTGTAGAGAAGCAAAGAAGCTGGTTCAGGACAAAAGAACCCCCCTTGAAAACACGACATATCTGCACAAAGTTTACATAATTGGGGAAGAAAACTTAATTAGATTCCAGATAGAAAATCCGAAGAACCAATTATAATGAAATATAATTGACAGGATAAAATGGAGAGAGAAAGAGAGTAAGTAAAAAAATTTATCTAACTTACAATTTAGAGCTAAATCTGGATAAATGATCAGTGGTATCAATAAATTTTATCTTCCCATAGCATCCAAAAAACTTGATCAACTTCTATTTTTCAAACACATGAATTGTTAGTACACGTGACAAACTGAACTTTTGCAGTCTTTTCTTACTCTCAACTCGGATCATCAACATAGGGTCATCGTTCAAGTGTTAAAATCCGTTCAAGTGTTAATTTGAAAATCCGTTCTATGTTGGGAGACAATTATTCATTAACCTTAAGCACTTGGAAGAAATAAATTTGTCTTACACCGTAGGATAACACAGAACTCGAATTTCTTGTCTATTTTATTATTTTTTTGCAAATTCAAATAAGTTGTGTAATTATTATTATTATTTTATTATTAATTCTGTATTGTTTGATAATTAAATATGGGTACAGCTATCCCCACACCCATTTAGATTCCCTCACACCCTTTACATACCTAAAGACAATGTTACCCTTAAAATTCTTTTAATATCCATTTATAATAGCAAAAAAAATATAAAGTTGAAGCTAACAAAATGAGATAGCATAACAAAAATAAATACCTGCTTGTAATAGCCAAGGAAACATGTACTTTGTAATTTTTGAAGCTTAAGGTACCTGCTTGTATATTCAGTGGGCATCGGCAGTGAGTAAAGCTCATGTGCCTTTAGCTATGTTCAAGGTACCTATTACAAGTTGGTGTCTATTTTTGTGATAGCATAACAAAATAATAAAACCAGAACCATGTAATAGCATAATAAAAATAGACACTTGCTTGTAATAGCATAACAAAAAAAGACTTCAGCTTGTAATAGCATAACAAAAACCTCTGTTATAAGTTATAAATCAGAGAGTCCAAAATCAGATTTGAGCACCCAAATAATACAACAATGTTAGCAAAATAAAAGGGTTAAAATTCAAAATCTGCTCATCATAAAACCCAAAATCTGCTGGACAAAATCCAAATCTACACATCACCAACATCAAAAATTCTGCATAAAACCCAAATCTGCACACCCTAAATCTGCACATCACCAACATTCAAAATTCTACACAACCCAAATCTGCACATCACCAACATAAAAAATTCTGCACAACCAAATCTGCACATCACCAACATCCAAAATTCTGCACAAAATCCAAATCTGCACATCACCAACATCCAAAATTCTGCCCAAAACTCAAATCTGTAAAAAAAAAAAAAAGTTAAAATTCTACTCATTTACAACAATGTTAGTAAAATATCAATGTAATCAACAAAAAAAATAAAAAATTTAAATAAAAAAAATATAACATGATACTTACCATGTATTTAAATCTACCATTTCCATTATGCTTCCATCGAGAACGTTCAAGCTAGTGTTACCAACCTTGTTAGCACAAGTGCGGCTATTATGTCCAAGTCCTTGACAAATACTACACTTTCGAGTTTTTTCCACACTCTCAAAGGCGGAAGGATCACGAGTTGTAGAGCTAATCACCTTTCTTTTCTTCGAACCTAATGGGCGACCTTTGTGAGGTTGAATGGTAGGTTCAATTGTTAAAGTAAATGACGATTCAACAAGTTGAGAAATTTTTTTCCGACTATCTTCCTTTTGACTAAGGGGCATTTGTTCGTACTTGCTACGAAACTCCTTTAAAAGGCATTCAATTTGATCATCATTGTTAATCATGTCACTTTGGGTACTAGAAAATGATCTTTTATCGATTCTCCATTGTGGATGTATATCATTAAGTTGTAACATATCTTCTTTCATATTTCTCATCATGTGTGCACAAGGTAAACCCATAGTCTTTGCAAATATACCCGTGCATATACCCAATAATGAATTGGACCTTGATAACTCATATTGCTCGAAAAGCTTTGTAAGTGCAAACATGGAAACATTAGTAAGAAGCTCCTTGAAAAAGGGGTGGCAAAATTTATGTGGAACACGGAGTTTTTCACTAGCAAGCTTTGTTTTAATTTCCTTGTATTGATTAACTATAGCAAGACAAATTTTTTCCTTTACTTCACGAAAATTACCGGTCGAAACATGAAGATACTTCTTGATCGCCGAATGTGAACCTTCAACCCTTGAAGTCACTCGATTTCCAAAGTGTACATATTTTCCGGTCCATGCATTTACAAACCGCTCTTTGAAAGGAAGCCAAGTACTTCTTATGTAATTGAGGATGCAATCCTTCTCCTTATATTGAACTTCAAGAAGCTTCCAAGCTTCATTAAATATTGTTTCATTCGGAGATTCTATCAAATTGGTCCAACACAACAAAAAGTCTTCCCAATCTTTTTCTTCGTCAAATCTCACCTTACATTTTGATAGAATATTTTTCTCAATATGCCATATGCACAAAAGATGCCCAACACTTGGAAAAACAACTTCAATGGCCTTCACTAATGCAAGTTCTCGATCCGTCACAATCACCGAAGGACGCCTTTCACCCAACATATTTTGGAACTTTTCCAATGCCCACACATAATCTTCTTCCTCTTCTTTTTGCATGAAGGCAAAACAAGAAGAAAATGAAGTATTGAAGCTTGAAACTCCAACTATATTAAGCAACGGCATCTTGTATTTATTTGTCTTATATGTACAATCCATCACAAAGACATTGGAGTAACTTATGCTTAATTCAATTGAAGAAGGATGTGCAAAAAACAAATGAGTTAAATGACCACCTTCATCGCGCTTTATATCAAAAATAAAATTATCATGAGAAAATTCTTCAAATAATACTTCGATCATAGTACGGTTCGCGAAAATTTCTTTTGTGATCTTACCCTTTGCATTGTAGACCGTCTTTGCTATTGCTTGAAGCTTTGGATTTTTTTGTCGGAGAGAAGCAAGTATTTGACGTGTTGGTATACCGGCCAAGCTCATCTCTTTGATACGCATCATCTCTTCTTTTGAAAAACGGCGACAAGAGGGGTGCCCCGACATATCACTTGATGGTTCATGATTGTGAAAAATATTTTTTATCTCCAACTTCCAATTTCCATCATTTTTCCTTCTTCCCCAAATCTCAAAAGGGCAATTTATAAGTCGCGATGACGTCGCCCTCTTTCGTTGATCCATTGGAACACGAGTGATATACTTTCCACCCCTATCACAACCAATAGCAACAAATCGATCTCTTTTTGATTTTTTAATCGTTGTAGCATAACCTTCAATTTTTGCCTCATTACGAACACTATTAAGAAGCTCCTCACGACTTGAAAATATCTCATCCAACAACTTAAAAAATCTTTCACATTTAACATTCTCATCCAACATTTCACATTTATCACCTGTTAGAAATAATAAAATGAGAACTACATCTAACTTTGATTAAAAAAATTACTACTTTGATTAAAAAAAATTACAAAATAGAAATAAATTGAATTCAACTAACTTTGGTAAAAAAAAAATTACAACTAACTAATATACAAAAAAAAAATTACCATAAACAAATTAAGAAAACCCTAAAAGATTAAAAAAAATCTACAAACCCTAAGTGATGGTATTTATAATAAAATGTTAATAAACCCTAAATAAAACTTTAACAAAATTACCTAAATCGTTGGAGCTTTTGGATGATTTGCATAACTCCTTGATTTCTTCAACATTGTTTGTGCTAGTAAGATTGATAATATCATTCAACTCACTTAAATCTTCATGAGTAAGTTGGGTATCCCAATCAAAAATTTCTTCATTAGTAAGAACCATTTTAAACAATTTTTTGGAGACAATTGAAAAAAAGCATGAAATGGGTTTTTTCTTACCACCGTAAAAAGCATAAAAAGGAGTGGTTTGAAAAAATGGGTGTTAAAAGGGATAGGAGGGTATTATTGTCTTTAGGCTTAAAAGGGGTGTGGGGATAGCTTATAATGGTGTGGGAATAGTCTCTCTCTTAAATATTAGAGATAAGTATCATATGTTTCATTCATAACCGTGTACAGCATATGATAACATAGCAAATGGCATCTCTGGGTGTAAGAAACTCCATTCTCTCTCCTTGTTCCCACTTTAAGGACCGAATTCCCGTATTTCCCCCGAGACCTAATTTCAAACCCCTCTGCACCTACTCAATCCCAAACAAACATCGCCACAACACCACCAATCCCCGTTACAAAAACCAAAATGAGAATTACCCTCTCACTCCACCCAATGTGGATTTGATGGGGTTGTGCCGCCAGGGTAAGATTAAAGAAGCACTGGAATTCATGTCTCAAGGTGTTGCTGCTGAGTATGCAACTTTTGAACTTCTGTTGAGTTTATGTGCCAATCCAAAGTTAATTGAACTGGGTAAAAAGGTTCATCAGTTTTTGATACGGTCATCCTTTAATGCTGACCTTCAATTGAAACTTAAGTTGATTCAAATGTACGTGAAATGTGGGAGTATGAGAGATGCCCGCCGAGTGTTTGATAGAATGCCTGACCGAAATATTGGCTTATGGCATTTGATGATAAATGGGTATGCAGGGAATGGGCAGGGAGATGATGGGTTGTCGTTGTTTGAGCAAATGAGGACGTTGGGTTTGCAGCCCAATGAGGAGACTTTCGTGGCCGTTTTATCGGCTTGTGCTAGTGCTGAAGCTCTGGAAGAAGGTTTGATACATTTTGAGTCAATGAAGAATGAGTACCACATTGTTCCGGAAATTGATCATTATTTAGCCGTTGTTGATATTTTTGGGAAATCTGGCCATTTGAATGAAGCAATGGAGTTCGTTGAGAACATGCCAATTGAACCCACAGTTGAAATTTGGGAAGCTTTGGTTAAACTTGCAAGAATCCATGGTGATATCGAGCTTGAAGATCGCGCTGAGGAGTTATTAGCCACTCTTGTCCCCGATAGGGCTATGACCAACAAACTCCCCACACCACCACCAAAGAAACATTCTTCAATAAATATGCTCCAAGGGAAGAATAAGATTAGCGAATATCGGAGTACAAATCCATATAAAGGTGACACGTATGGCAAATTGAAAGGTTTGAATGGGCAAATGAGGGAGGCGGGGTACGTGCCCGACACGAGATATGTGCTTCATGACATTGATCAAGAGGCTAAAGAGCAGGCCTTGATGTATCATAGCGAGCGTTTGGCTATCGCTTATGGATTGATTAGTACTCCGGCGAGGACGCCTCTAAGGATCATCAAGAACCTTAGGATATGTGGGGATTGTCACAACGCGATTAAAATTATGTCCAAGATTGTTGGTAGGGAGCTGATTGTTAGGGATAACAAGCGGTTTCATCATTTCAAAGATGGCAAATGCTCTTGTGGAGATTATTGGTGAATATTTTGGTTTTGTTTGAACCGCTAACTATATATTCCTGTTATAACAGAAAATTTTATCCGATGTTGCGAGGGTAAACAGGTATGTCTTATCCAATGCCAGTGGAGAAGGAAAATTGAGTTACCCATTGATAGGATGTGAACTTTTTATTAGATGTCATGAATATCATCATTACACTGTACATTAATACTTCTGTTATGGTATTCAACTGGTACTTATAGTAAACAAGTGCAATATTCTGGTTTTCTCCGTATATTTCAAAATTTTGTTACTTACTCTGAAGTACGGATACTCTTCCGGAAGTCACGAGTTGCGTGTCGTGTCGAAATACATATTATGTGTGCGCTCCAAGAGGTACATGTGATGATGATTATGCTTTATTTATGATTTTGAATGTTAAAGTGTATTTGAATTTTGTTTTATACGGTCCATTTTCTTAATTTCGTATTAAGAATTCTTTAATAATGTATTTTATAATAAAAATATGTTTGTAAGGCCAACCGACATCCACCTTTCAGTTAGTCGGGAGCCTTGTGCATTGGGTACAATCTTTTTTACTAGCAATTATGCATAGGAGATGCGTGTGCGATTAAAATTAGAGTAATGCTTTGGGAACACGTTTTTGGGGACACAGGACCCACGTGTTCCGGTGT